>JAOPHQ010001312.1:0-44381 GCA_030340625.1 Merluccius polli | reverse complement strand
CCAAAGTAAAACACCATTAGCGAACGTTATGCTACCATTTTTCATTGGATTAATTAAAACATAATTAAACTAATTCCAAAGCAACATATAATTAAGCCATTGTAAAAACTCTCCAAAACGGCACTGCCCGGTATGGTCGTCCATCATCTACTTCTCTCACAGGGGTTCACTGATTGGCCGACTGAATGTTGCCAAGTTGCCCGTGTTAGGCTGGTTTTGAACTAATACATCCCACAGCTCTTGTCGCTACAACACATCTTATACACCACAGAGGTGTGTGGGAGAGTATAGACTGTGTGTGGTAGGTGTGTGTGTGTGTACCGTGAACGATGTCTCCTCTCAGCATATTGCGTCCTCTGGATGATATCCTCACTTCATCTCCATCCAGGCTCCACCATGGCTGTACACACACACACACACACACACACACCACACACACACACACACACACACACACACACGACAAAACATTACTGGCCCGGCTGTCTGTCCAGTAAGTCTGCATGTTAGTCAGTCTGTCGTCAGTCTGTCTACACATGCATGTAAATGTCCTTTATTTTTCCATATAAAGACAATTGATATTACCATCAAACTCTGCAGTCCGACCCCTACTATGATGATGGACATCGGGAGACCCAGGCCTGGGGAGAGGAGAGGAGGAGAAAAAGAACAATTCACCCGACTGACAGTTAACAAACAACATCGTGGTGTATGTTTCATGCTATATGGAGGTGTGAGGGAATACGTGCACGGTATGCATTACGTGTGAAATGATTAGTGTGTGTCTGTTTGTGTGTGTACAGTGTGTAGTGTGTGTGTAGTGTACAGTGTATGTGTAGTGTGTACAGTGTGTGTGGTGTGTGTGTGTGTGTGTAGTGTGTACAGTGTTGTGGTCAGTATATATATGATGATGTTTAGCCCCCAGGTGGCAGGTTTGATCAATGACCATCCAAACATATTTATTTTCTCTATAACCCCCTGTCTCTGATGCCATGTATTCTCCTCCCTCCTCTTTCCTCTCCCCTATTTTCACATTCTTGTCTCCTGCAAACCGCAGCTGGTCCATTTTCTTCTCCAACATTCTCTCTCCTTCAGGCTCTCTCTCTCTCTCTCTCTCTCTCCCTCATTCTTCATATATTCCTGAGGCTGTTTTTTGCCATGTTTCTCTCCTCCTCCTCTGCTACCCTCTTATCTTCCCTCCTCTTCCTTCTTCTTATTACCCTCTCCCTATCTCCTCTCTTCCCCTCTCCTCTCCACTCTCCTCCCCCCCTGCCTCCTCTCTTCCCCTCTCCTCTGCGCTCTCCTCTCTTCCCTCTCTCCCCCTCTCCTCTCCTCTCCACTCCACTCCTCTGCTTCTCCATGATATGTTGGTGTGCGTGTTGGTGTGTGTTGGTGCGTGTTGGTGAGTGAGTGTTGGTATTGTTTGGTGTGTTGGTGTGTTGTTGGGTGTGTGTTGGTGCGGTGTTGGTGAGTGAGTGTTTGGTATGTTGGGTGTGTTAGGTTGTGTTGGTGTGTGTGTGGTGCGTGTTGGTGAGTGGAGTGTTGGGTATGTTGGTGTGTTTGGTGTGTGTTGGTGCGGGTTGGTGTGTTGTTGGTGAGTGAGTGTTTGGTATGTTGGTGTGTTGGTGTGTGTTGGGTGTGGTGTTGTGTTGTGTTGGGGAGTGGAGTGTTGGTATTGGTTGGTGTGAGAGCTGTACGATTAATCGTAAAAACTTCACTGTCTCATTTCATACCATCTATGCAATCTCATTTCTAAATGACGACACCTCACGTCACCACTGGCATTTATGTGTTGACTTTTTTGCTTCGGAGCAATCCCAGTAGAGAAATCAATCACACTTAGGCGGACATGATGTAAAGCAAAATACGCGTGATTAATTCAACACTCACATCATACAACTCCCATTAGTTCTCTCATCCTCACTCACAGGCGCTCACGTACCGCTGTCCTCCCCAGGTCCCCCGTTACTATACTAAGTTATACTCAGTTAAACAAGTTCTCGCCTATTTGTTAGGCGATCTAGACAGTTTCAATGTCTATATCTGTAGGAATATACTTGCTGCAATCCGTTTCAAATTAAGTGCTCTGTGTCAAGTTTAAATTATTGTTTTATATTTTGTTTTATTTTTTATAAGTTTCTTATAACTTTTCCGGTCAAAAATAAATAGAAATTAAATTGTATAATGAAATTGGAATGAAACTTTATTTAAGAATTATTTAAGGACATTAACTCAATGTAGAAAGATAGGGGCTGGCTAGCAGAGCCGCGCAGCAGCCCAGCAGCAAAAAACGCTGCCTGTGTGGACAACACTACTCACGTAGGCAGTGAGGTCAGGTGTAGTGCAATAAATGTTTTTATTCAAAAAATAATCATGTGAGAGGAATCGTGATCTCAATTCTCAGGGAGGAAAATCATGATTCACATTTTAGCAAGATCGTGCAGACCTAGTTGGTGTGTGTTAGTATGTTGGTGTGTGTTGGTATGTGTTGGCGTGTGTTGATGTGTGTTGGTGTGTGTTGGTGTGTGTTAGTGTATGTTGGTGTGTGGTGGTGAGTGTTGGTGTGTGTTGGGTGTGTGTTGGTGTGTTGGCCTATTGGGGGTGGAATCAGCATCTATGTGGGGTTGTGGGTGGGGGGTGGAGTCTCACGTTGACAATGGACTTCCTTGGTCTGGGCCATGTCTGAGATAACGCCGTCGGTGATGATGATGGAGGATGAAGTACTGGGGAGCCATCTTTTACCGATGCTGCATACCTACACACACACACACACACACACACACACACACACACACACACACACACACACACACACACACGTGCACACAATTAAACATAGTTCAGTGGTGTGTGTGTGTGTGTGTGTGTGTGTTGTATGTAGTATTTCCTCTTTGTAAAATATCTATTATTGATTCAATAAGAAATGATACAGCACAGTGCACAGAATAAAACATAATGAACATAATTTAGGATACAATAAAAGATAATGAAGGCAGCATATTCTTCCAGGGTGATTCTGATTGGACACCAGACACCCGGCTGTGTCTGTTTTTCACTCTCCAATACACTGCTTCCATTTAACTACAGCAGCACCCATCACATGCCTCTCTCTCTCTCTCTCTCTCTCTCTCTCTCTCTCTCTCTCTCTCTCTCCCATCTCCTCCTTCTCTCACCCTCTTTCTGTCACTCGCCTCTCTATGTCTCCATCTCTCCCTCTACCTCCCTTTCTCCTTTTCTTGCTTTCTCTCTCCTTCTATCCCCTTACTCCCATTCTCTCTCCCCTCTCCACATCTCTCTATGCTCGCTTGTACTGTTCTCTCCCCCTTTTCATTTTAATGTGGCCTTTTGATGTCGGTCTGCGTTATTGAGTGTTGACCTTTGAAATCCCCATAATAAGCCGGTCCGTGAACCCACGATTAGTGATATTTACAGACGTCCCAATCCTCCCTGGCATCTGCCTCCTCTCACTCCTCCATCCAAATAGAGATGCTAAACACACACACACGCGCGCGCACACACACACACACACACACACACACACACACACACACACACCTCCATATAGCTTCTGCTCTTTCTCGCCATGATTGCCTTTATTTCGTTGCCTGGGTCCAGACCTTTGAATCCGCCCACTTCACCGAGTTGGAGAGTTGACTGCTTCTGGTCTGGCATTGTGACATGAGACAGTGTTTTCTCGGTTGAAAAAGTGATTTTCCAATGAGCGCCGCGGGGGGGAATAACGTTTAACCAATCAGCGCCATGGGCTGGACTAACGGTATTGTCAAGCGTTGTCAAGCTGTGGCCGGAAACCAAGGAGGAGTAATAACAACAATGGTGACCGCTCACCAATGGTGATAGACAATATAGACGCTGCTATCAAGGCTGTTCTAAATCCAGGTATGTTGAGGCTTGTTTTTCTCAATATCGCTGGACATCGAGTTTGTTTTTACTTCCCCCTGCTCCACTCTTAAAAACCCTGGCGAAACCAGTATGTTGGCATGGCTACGCATCAGTGTCCGACATAAAATGACGCTAGATTCAAGCGGATACGTTGGTCTCTAGTGATTGGTTAGGGAAAGCCGAATTTCCCCCCCCACGGACATTGGTAAGAGTGGAGGCAACATCAGACTGAAGGAGGGAAATGGAGTCTAAGGAGTTGACCATTCTGTCAGGCTATTTATTTCAGTGATTCACCTCGTTTTTCTCTTGTTCTGTCCTATTCCCTTATCTCTACTCCCTTCGCTCCTCTCTCTGGTCCTCTCATCCACTCTCCTATCCTCTCCTACCTGATGATTCATCCTCGTAACTGAAGAGGAGATGAAAGAAGAGAGGGGGGAGAGAGGAGGAGATGAGAGAAGAGAGGAGACAGAGGGAGGTGGTAGGAAGAGAAGAGGAGAGAGGAGACAGAGGGAGGTGTAGGAGGAGATGAGAGATAGAGAGGAGATGGGAGGAGATAGGAGGGAAATAGCGAGATATTCAACAGTTACCCTCCACTCAACAGACAACCTGTCCTACCTGTTGAGCCTCTGCCTCCAAACATCATATTAAAAACATTACTGTGGAGGGGGGGCGGCGCCTGGCCTGCAGGGGGGAGTAGGGAGCACCGGGTCGGCTGGGGCGATTGGGTCTGGGGTGCGGACACCTGTAGGCACTCAGGCCCAATCAGGAAGTGTGTATTTATGTGTCTGCTCTGCCTTTCAGTAGAGGACGGGTTACGGGGAGTGCGGAGCACTCGCGACAGCAAAAGGCAGAGAGCCTGGCGACTCCTTTGTGGAGACGGACAATCCATTTACGCTGACTTTTGATTTGTTTATTGTTCTGTTGTGAACAATAAACCGTCTGGACTGAAAACCGCTCAAACCTGTCTCCGCCCACATCATGGAACCTTTACAGTGGCGCCCAACGTGAGGCGAGAGTGTGGCAGATGGAACAGGCACCCCTTGGCGGCGTTACTCGGGACATCTCGCGCAGATGTCCGAAAGGCAGGCGCAGGTTCAGCAGGCGCAGAACGAGGTGCTCCTGGAGCTGGGCCAGGCGTTGACCGCCGATAGGGCGGTCCTGCAGGAGCTCCTCGTCTCCGGCGACCGCGGCCGCGGACCCAGAGCGGCAGGAGCGGGGGGACCCATCCACGTCCCCAAGATGGGGGAGGCCGACGACGCGGAGGCCTTCCTGGAGACGTTCCGGGGGGGTGGCCGAGGTCTCCGGGTGGCCACGACAAGAGTGGGGCTCACCGCCTCCTGCCGCTCCTGACGGGCGAGGCCCAGCTCGCGGCTCACAGTCTGCCGGCCGGGGCCCAGCGGGACTACGAGGCGGTGGAGAGAGCCATCCGGGACCGGCTAGGCCTGACCCCAGAGGAACATCGCCGCCGGTTCCGGGCCCTCCCGTTTGCAGAAGGCAAACCTACGCGCAGCAGCTGCGGGACCAGGCGAGGAGGTGGCTGGGGCCCGAGAGGAATAACCCGGAGGAAATCGTGGAGCAGGTGGCCCTCGAGAGGTTCATGGAGGGGTTGCCGGCCCGAACGTCCACCTGGGTCCGGTACCACCGGCCCGAGAACCTCCAGGCGGCGGTCAACATCGCGGAGGGCCACCTGGTCCCCCCTCCGACGGACAGACGACCACCAGTACCAACCCCGAGCCCGCGGACCGGCGCGGCGGCCCTGCGGGGCTACAAACCCACCCCGCTACCTAGAGCGAGGTGGAGGGGGGGGCCCAGTCCGGAGCAGACGCATGAATCGCCTTCCCCCCCCTTCCCGCAGGCGGGCGATCAGACGGCAAGGGAGGGGTGTTGGCGGTGCGGACGGCCGGGGACACATCCGGAGGGACTGCCCAATGATGGATGTCGGCCAGGGTTGTCCGCGTCGCCGGTCCCCCCGACCCCTCCCTACGGTCCCGGCGAGGTGTACCGTATCCCGGTGAGGATACAACGGGGTACGTACCAGGCGCTGTTGGATTCCGGCTGTATGCAGACTATGATCCAGCAGCGCCTGGTGCGGTCCGAGGCGTTGGTTGAGGGCGTCGAGCGTTTCGGTGCGGTGTATACACGGGGATGTTCACACGTATCCCTTGGTCCCTATCGAAATTCATTATGGGGGGACAACGCATAGAGTCAAGGCGGCGGTTAGTCCGGGCCTCACGTACCCCCTGATTCTAGGGTTAGATTGGGCTGGGTTTCCCGGGGGCGGTTAGCGAGAGTGCGGGGGTACGGACACGACAGATAGGGACATGTAAGTCATGCGCTGTGTTCTGCGCCGATGCGAGGGTGTCCGACGCTGGTCAGAGATCGGGGGAAGAGGCGGGAGGTTCTCAACCCGAGGGCCGAGCGGCGACATTCCCACCGGTGGACGATTTCCCCCTTGAGCAGTCTCGTGACGCTACTCTACGCTCAGCCCTCGACCAAGTGATTTCTATTGATGGTCTTCGGGTACAGCCAGACGCAGTGCTGACTTACCCACACTTTGTGGTGATTAGGGACAGACTTTATCGGGTGAGTCGTGACACCCAGAGTGAGGAGGTCGTTACCCAGTTGCTGGTACCCAGGAGCCGCCGGGAAATGGTTTTTCAGGCGGCGCATTACAACCCAATGGCGGGCCATTTGGGGTACGATAAAACACTGAACCGGATAATGGCTCGGTTCTATTGGCCGGGGATTCGGGCGGAAGTGCGCGGCTGGTGCGCCTCCTGCCCCGAGTGCCAGTTGGTGAATCCCCCGGCCATCCCCAGGGCGCCCTTGCGGCCCCTTCCCCTGGTGGAGGTCCCATTCGATCGCGTGGGCATGGACATTATCGGGCCATTAGAACGTTCCGCACAAGGGTATCGATTTGTGTTAGTCCTGATCGACTACGCAACCCGATACCCAGAAGCAATTCCGTTGCGCAATATCTCCGCGAGGAGTGTTGCGCAGGCGTTGTTTCACGTCATATCGCGGGTGGGAATCCCAAAGGAGATTCTCACTGACCAGGGCACCAATTTCATGTCACGCACGATTAAGGAACTTTACGGGTTGTTGAAGGTCAAGGCCATCCGCACGAGCGTCTATCACCCAGCCACAGACGGCTTGTGTGAGAGGTTTAACCGGACGTTAAAGTCCATGATCCGGAAGTTTGTACTGGAGGATGCTCGAAATTGGCATCAATGGCTAGACCCTCTGTTGTTTGCGGTGCGGGAAGGTGCCCCAGGCTTCCACAGGGTTTTCCCCGTTTGAGTTGCTCTATGGGCGCAGGCCCAGGGGCGTCCTGGACCTTATTAAAGAAAACTGGGAGGAGGGGTCCAGCGACAGTAAAAACGAAATCCAGTACGTCATGGACTTGCGTGCAAAGCTCCACTCACTCGGGGTAATATCACGTGAGCATTTGCGCCAAGCCCAGGAGAATCAGAAACGCCTGTACGACAGAGGGACTAGATTACGCGATCTCACACCAGGGGACAAGGTCCTTGTTCTGTTGCCCACCTCTACCACCAAATTACTCGCAAAGTGGCAAGGTCCCTTTGTGGTCACACGGCGAGTCGGGGGACGTGGATTACGAGGTAGTGCGGTCGGACAGGGGCGATGCCCGACAGATCTACCACATCAACCTCCTGAAAAGGTGGAATGATGTGGGTCCCGGTCGCGTTCGCCACAACGCTACCGGAGGGAGAGGAGCTTGGACCGGAAGTCCCTGCCCCGGGGCCCATCCCTCCGGTCGGTCGAGGAGAGGATCTGTCGGAGAGTCAGGCGGCGGACGTGGTCTCGCTACAGCTCCAGTTCGCCGACGTCTTTTCGCCCCTGCCCGGTCGCACCCCGTTAATAACTCACGACATCGAGACGCAACCGGGGTTAACGGTGCGGACACGCCCCTACAGGATACCCGTGCACAAGCAAGACGTGATACGGCGTGAATTGGCAGCAATGATAGAGATGGGCGTCGTCGAGGAGTCCCACAGCGACTGGTGCAGCCCCGTCGTGCTTGTGGGGAAGCCGGATGGGGCTGTCCGGTTCTGTGTGGATTACCGTAGGGTGAATGCGGTGTCCAAGTTCGACGCCTACCCGATGCCTCGGATCGACGAGCTTGTGGACCGGCTTGGCATGGCCACCTATTACACGACTCTGGACTGCACGAAGGGCTACTGGCAGATTCCGTTGTCTCCAGCAGCCCGAGAAAAAACGGCGCTCCACTCCGCTCGGGCTGTACCAATTTAAGGTACTTCCGTTCGGGTTGTTCGGGGCCCCAGCCACGTTCCAGCGGCTGATGGACCGGGTATTGCGGCCTCACGCTGCATATGCTGCTGCCTACCTCGATGACATAGTCGTCTATGGAGACGACTGGGGGCAGCATATGCAGCGGGTGGCGGCCGTCCTTCAGTCGCTGAGGCGGGCGGGGCTCACGGCCAACCCGAAGAAGTGCGTGATCGGGCGGAGGGAGATCCAGTATCTGGGGTTCCACCTGGGGGGGGGGAAGGTCCGGCCGCAGGTCGGTAAGACCGAGGCGGTCGCTGCCGCCCCTCGCCCCAGGACCAAGAAGGAGGTGAGGCGGTTCCTGGGGCTGGCGGGGTACTATCGGCAGTTTGTCCCAAACTTCTCCGACCTGGCCAGCCCCTTGACCGACCTCACCCGGAAGAGGGCCCCAGATACGGTCCAGTGGTCGGAGCCATGTCAGGTGTCGTTTGATGCTATTAAAACAGCCCTCTGCGGGGGAAGCCGTCCTGTGTGCTCCTAATTTTGCTCTCCCTTTCTCCGTGCAGGCAGATGCGTCGGATAGGGGGTTGGGCGCGGTCCTGACCCAGCAGGTGGGGGGGGGCCGACCGACCGGTGCTGTACCTGAGCCGCAAACTATCGGACCGGGAGGGTCGGTACAGCACCGTCGAGAAGGAGTGTCTCGCCATCCGATGGGCGGTCGGCGCCCTCCGCTACTACCTGCTGGGACGCCAGTTCACCCTCTACTCCGACCACGCCCCCCCTCCAGTGGCTCCACCGGATGAAGGATGCCAACGCGAGGATCACCCGGTGGTACCCTCGCGTTGCAGCCATTTCATTTCCAGGTGACCCACAGACCGGGGGCGCAGATGGTCGTAGCTGATTTCCTCTCCCGTCCCGGGGGGGGGGGGGGGAGTAGGCTGCGGCCGGATGGGTCCCCGGCCTGTGTCGGGCGGTGGGGGTATGTGGAGGGGGGCGGCGCCTGGCCTGCAGGGGGGAGTGGAGCACCGGGTCGGCTGGGGCGATTGGGTCTGGGTGCGGACACCTGTAGGCACTCAGGCCCAATCAGGAAGTGTGTATTTATGTGTCTGCTCTGCCTTTCAGTAGAGGACGGGTTACGGGGAGTGCGGAGCACTCGCGACAGCAAAAGGCAGAGAGCCTGGCGACTCCTTGTGGAGACGGACAATCCATTTACGCTGACTTTTGATTTGTTTATTGTTCTGTTGTGAACAATAAACCGTCTGGACTGAAAACCGCTCAAACCTGTCTCCGCCCACTCATTGAACCTTTACAATTACATTATGAAAACCTAATCTAATGTTGGTTAACTTATCCTACCCTGGTCCTTCTCTGTCCGTGTTGGTATGGACCACCTTCTCATTGCACACGTGCATAATTGAATTGAATATTGTAATTGAATGAGGTGAAGAGGAGAGCGTGTGCGAGCGTGCTGGTGCAGGTGTACCTGTGAAGGTTTGTGTACCTGTGAGAGGAACCACATTGTTCCACTCACACCAGCACAGAAACACCTTCAATACTTGAAGACGTCAGAAAACGTAGCAAATGGTCTACTTTTAAATCAGGGTGCAAAACCTCTGTGTTGGCAGCAGTTTTTATTTAAACAAATATTCTTTCACCTCTGTATACTATTTTACATTTCTCTTTGATTTAAATTGTTGTCTTTTCCAGGTTTTTAAAATGTGATTCTTGCCTATATAAAGCACTATGAATGTCTTTGTGTTTGAAGGGCAACGCAGAACCAAACTTCTCTTGCTATAACATCCTAACCTCGCTTTAAAAGCCTGTGTTGTGTCCAGTAAACAGGGCAGACCTCACACTTTCCTCTTATTCAAGCCGTCAACACAGCAAACAAATAGAACAACTTACTACACATATAGATATCAAAATACCTATTTTACTTTACTAACGTAACTATTATTGTGTTATTGTGTGTGCTATCATGTGTGCGTGTGTGTGTGCTACCATGTCTGCGTCTGTATGTGTGTGTGTGTGCTACCATGTGTGAGTGTGTGTGTGTGTGTATGTGTGTGCTACCGTGTGTGTGTGTGTGTGTGTGTAGTATCACCTGGCCACATGGTTGATGACGGGGGAGAAGTTGGTGGGTCCGTAGAGGTGAACTGACTTGAGGCTCTGGTAGTAGGCCTCCATCACGCCATCGATCCCCGAACAGTAGGGGTTCTGGGGGTTCCCGTTCTGAAGGAGAGGGGGAGGAGAGGAGGGGAGAGAGGGGGAGCTTGTGTTTTGTTAGGGCTAAACTATGATATGAAGGAGATTGACAGTCAATCTCTGTAGACTACTGCGGTTGTGTATGAAGCAAACACGACACCCATGTCACCCACGTCACCCAACAAACATCAGCTTGGTTTGTTTGGAAGCCGTGTGTCTTTTCAGTAATGCAAGTCAAATATACAAGTATCTAAGTACAAGCAAGTGCATTTATTTGTGTGATGATACATTTTTGTATCGGGCCAAAAAAGAGGGCTGTTCTAAAATGCCTAACAATAAAAAGGCTTAATGTACCTAAACAAACAGCTATAACCCCCACATGTTGCACAAATTAAGCTTACAATGAGTACTAACAGTGCCTCACATCATTTGGTTGTGCTTTGGCACATTGTGAGTGCCCGTGGTAAACTTAATCTGGTACAATTTGGGGGTCCGAGCTGTTTGTTTAGGTACATCATGCCTTGTTAAGCAGTTGTTCAGCGTTTTAGCACAGGTTAGAGAAGGTTGCGAGCCACTGCCCTCGTTGGGTCTGGAACCCATCTCCCTCTCTGCGTTGTGTGCCCTCACCAGGGCGAACTCGTGGGAGACGCGTCCATCGGGGGGCAGCTTGGCGCCGAAGCCTAGCGCGGGGAACATCTTGTCGCTGTCGTAGTCCTGGATGATCTCCCCCACCGCCTTTAGAGCCATCGCGTAGGCATTGAGCTGGTAGGGACTCATGTAGTGCAGGGAGGTGGGCTGGGCAGGGTTACCTGGAGGAGGAGGAGGTGAGATGAGGGAGGTGGGCTGAGAAGGGTTACCTGGAGGAGGAGGTGAGATGAATGGAAGGGAGGAGAGGAGGTGGGAGGAGAGAGGTGGGCTGGGAAGGGTTACCTGGAAAGGAGCAGAGGAAGTGGAGGAGAGAGAAGATAGGAGGGGCGAAGAAGAGTAGAGAGGAGAGGAGGGGGAGAGAGGAGGGGAGGACGGTAGAGAAAGAAGAATGGAGAGGACGACAGGAAAGAGAATGGAGAAGATGACAGGAAAGAAGGCGTGTGTGTGTGTGTATGCGTGTGTGTTCTCACCATTTGAGGCAGTGAAATCGATAGCAACGGTAAAGTTAATCTGGGTCCTGAAAAAGAAAAGACAGAGAACAGATCATTAACACACAGACACACACACACGGACACACACACACAAATCAATGAGCTGCCATCAGATGAGTGAGATAGAGAAAGAGAGACGAGATTGAAATAGAAATGGAAAGACAGAAAGAGATTGAAAGAGAGATAGACAAAGATAAAGATAGTGAGAGAGAGAGAGAGAGAGAGAGAGAGAGAGAGAGAGAGAGAGAAGATTATGGCATCTGAAACATTACCAGCTGTTTAAAGGTGCAACATGTAAGATTTGGCCAACTGTTGAATTAGTTCTCCACACTCAAAACAAATAAGGGTCATCAGCATATTACCAGAAAGTTGTGGTGTGCACCCCTATTGTAAGAAACAAGGAAATGCCCAGTCACTGCCAAATGTCTTTGGTCCCTCCTCCTTCCCCCTACCCCCAAACGCATCACCCCACTGGATATAGTGTAAAGCTTGAATCTGTGCTATGGCGTCGTCAAGTTTTTCTCCTTCAAGTGATCAGGTAAGTTAGAACCAGCATTACATTTTTCAGTGTACTTTTGAAATTATTTATTCTTGCCAGGGGCGGGTGGTGGTGGTGGTGATATTTGTCGCTTGCCAAGTGTATCTCTGCCACACAATACATAGACGTCTTTGACATAACGTCAAAACTGTTCACATTCTGTTGATAATTGTAGGTAATTTTTGAATGTTTTAAACTTAATCAAATAGCTGCTTTACATTGAGGCCTACTGTCTTGTTCTAATGAATGACCTGACAACATGATGCCCTATAGCCCAAATCACACACCACAAATCAACATACATGTTTGAGTGTGTGTGTGTGTGTGTGTGTGTGTCAACACATGCAGAGACACAACAAGCAGGGGATTCCTAACCAAACAAGTGACATATTGTACACACAGAGTCAGCACAACTTCAGTCCAGTAGTATTCTGTACTGAAGGTCAAGTGCTTCACATTCAAGTCCAGCTGCTCTAACAGATCTGCGTCTGACATTTGACGTTCCATCATGATCTCTGTGTTTGTGAGAAACAGGATGAATCAGTATTCAGAACAGAACACTGATCGTCCTTTCAAAAGGTCAACGCTGGTCTCTACACCAATCAGGGACCAGTCTGCTCTATGACCTAATGATGAAACATCGCCCTACTGGCTGGAGGGGTGGCCACCGGTGATGTCATCCAAGTATCTCTCTCTAGTCTAGGCAAGTCATGGAAGAATAGGAATAAACATAAAATACAAAATAATGTGATGTCATCATGGCTTTATGCGTGTGTGTAAGAAGTTTTAATTGTGAGCCACACATCATACACACGGTGTATGCATGAAAGAGAGAGTGGGTGTGTTTGTGCGTACACATGTGCTCACATGTGTATGTGTGTGTGTGTGTGTGTGTGTGTGTGTGTGTGTGTGTGCGTGTGTGTGTGTGTGTGCTATCAATATAACCTCAAACATCTAACTAACTGGTGCTGCAATTTAGAGATAGTAGAAAGGTTACTACAGACAAATGCATACACACACACACACAGAAAGTGGCCACCGTCTCTCTGATTCCTATTGTCACGGAAACCGAGAGAAAGAGAGAAGAGAGAGAAACCATGGGCAACCAAGTGTCAGAGAGATGATGTTCACTGACAAGAGCTTTGGAAGGCGAGAGCTAAAAAAGAACAAAACAAAAAGAAATCGGCTTCCAGTATCCATTTGTTTCCGAAACTCACGCTCAAAAGAACTCTTTGTTGGGAGGCAACAAGTAGTGTGAATGTTTAATTAGAGGCTATGAGATGATTGAGAGCAGGGAACTGTTGATTGAGCAGCGGCGCTAACAGGGCTGTCAGCTATGCTAATGCAGTTAGCGTTATGTCATGCTTCTCGTTAGTTACAGAGAGGAGAGGAGGAGGTGGGGACGAGGGATGAGGAGAGAAGAGGAAAAAAAGAGGAGAGAGGAGGTGAGGAGAGGAGAGAGAAGGGGAGTAGAGGAGTTGGAGAAAGGGAGAGAAAGAGAAGGAGGAGGAGGGAAGAGAGAGAGAAGAGGAGGAGCAGGAGGTGAGGGCAGGATAGGAGAGGAGACGAGGGAGATGAAGGGGAGAGGAGAGAGAGGCGAATGCACAGGGGATAAGGCCAACAGAATTGAAGTGTAGGAGAACACTGGAGAAAAGGGGCAAGGAAGAAATGAGAGGGGAGTAAATCCTGACAATAGCATGAGGAGAGGAGAGACGGAAAATGTGAGAGGAGAAAGAAGGAGGAGGGATTAGAGGATGACGAGAAGAGAGAAAGAGAGGCACTGAAAAGAAAACGGAAAAAAGAGGATGGTCTGGGTGACCTGAGCAGTGGGGTTCAGTTGGTGTGAACAGGTGCACCCTCATTAGTAACAGAGAGGAGAGGAGGAGGTGAGGACGAGGTACGAGGAGAGAAGAGAGAAAATAAGAGGAGAGGTGAGGAGAGAGGAGGTAAGGGGGAGAGAGAGAGAGAAAAGGAGGTAAGGAGAGAGGAGGAGAGAGACGAAGAGGAGGAGGGGGTGAGAGCTGAGGAGAGGAGAGATGAGGCAGGTAGAGGAGGAGGAAGAGGAGGAGGAGGAGGAGGAGGAGGAGGAGGTAAGCAGGGGAGAGGGAGAGAAGAGGAGGAGCAGGAGGTGAGGGCAAGAGAGGAGAGGAGAGGAGAAGAATGCAATAAAGGGGAGAGGAGAGAGGGGACAGGGGACAAGGCCAATAGAATTGAAGTGTAGGAGTACATTGAAGAAAAGGGAAGAAAAGAAGAAAGGAGAGGGGAGTAAATCCTGACAATAGCAATAAGGAGAGGAGAGACGTGTGAAGAGAGGAGAGAGAAGGAGGTGGGATTAGAGGACGACAAGAAGAGAAAAGAAAAGGGAGAAAGAGGATGGTCTGGGTGACCTGAGTGGTGGGGTTCAGATGGTGTGAACAGGTGCAGGGGGAGCGGGAGAACGAGAGACACCTGGTGTGACTAGGAGCGTGCACATACGCATACCTATGTGTGTGTGTGTGTGTGTGTCTGTCTGTCTGTGTGCATGCATGTGTGTTTCTGCATGTGTGTATGTTGTGTATGTGTGTGTCTCCATCTGTGTGAACCTGTACCTGGTTTTGTGTGAATATGTGTGGATGTGTGTGCGCACAGAGAAAGAAGACCGGCCTGTGTGCATGTGAGAAAGTGTGTGAGGGGTTGTGTGTGTGTCTCTTGTAGAGGATCACTAAGTGGTTCTGGCGAACAAGGCCAGCATAATAGGCAATCTGCAGGGACACACTCACACACTTTCTTCCATTAGCAGATACACACACACACACACACACACACACACACACACACACACACACACACACACACACACACACACACACACACACACACACACACACACACACACACACACTTTTACACACTACAGGCCAGAGATGTTCACAAGTCTTTTTTTGCAAGTCCAAGTCAAGTCTGAAGTCTTTGGTCACGAGTCCAAGTCAAGTCTCCAGTCTTTAAAAAATAAAAGTCATATGTCTCTTCTGGTTGTAATGAGCCTTCTGTCATCTGCTGCTATCCGGTCTAATACTGCACAGCTATATCTAAGAAATTCAAAGCATTTACTGTATTATTACCACTCCTTTATCTATTAGCATACAGTATTAGTACTGATTAGTTATTTGTTATATGATCACTTTAAACAGGCTATTGCAATGCAATATGAAGAAAACACACAATGAATGCTTTCATTTAAAGGAAACTGTATTCTTTGAACTAACGTAACGTTAGATGATTAACATTACCCGACCTTTATTTTTTTTTACGTCATGTCAACGCCACTCAATGCAAACAAGTGCGACAAGCAAACTAACATTCACTCACCTATTCAAATATTCAGTTACAAAGCTAATAGGGTGGCCATTAGTCCGGCTTTAGGACACTCATTTGTCCTCCTTTTAAGAAAATAACAAAAAAGGTCCGCCTTTTGACACATTACCTTGTTAGTTTAATATTTATTGGCTAAAAATGTGTGTCAAAATAAGTAATTTCATTGGTTACACTTTCGTGTCGTGACCTATCAACACATGGCTAATTTTAATATTCAAACGAGCCATGTGTTGATGCGCCACAACACTCCCTCACCGCAGTTGTTACCACCTGGCTGTCAATCAAGCTCTCAGCGCCAGAGAACGTAACGTTAGCTAACGTCGGTTGTTGGACTGAAATTCTGAAAATGCTTATACTCATATGTAGATAGGCAAAGCCACATCTGAAACAGAAGGTGCTGTATTTTTTTTACCCTTCATCTATCCAGATAAAAACATTAAGAACAGTTTCTGTATGATGTTTATTAGACCTATGTAATCTGAATTGGAAGGGCTCGTTGTCATGAGCTGTATCTTGTATATTTATTATTAGCTATGTGGTATGTGTATGCACCTTTATGTAATCTGGTGGAAAAACATAGTCAAATTTAAAACCGGATCAAACCAAACAAATATCTGCTTGCGTGACCCCGTGTATGCAAAGTGTGCTCCTTTTTGATGTTAAGGAAATGGCCACCCTAAGCTAGTAACAAGCTAACGTTAAGTGAATGTTACATAGCTGATGCTGAGCTAACCGTCCATATGCGCTAATGTGACTGACCTATCCGGGTGAGTTTTCAGGTGCCTTATAAAATTTGATGTGGTGGATCCAGCATCCTTTATTCGGGTACTGCAGACTTTACAGTCAGCGCTCCTCTTGTTGGTGCCGTCTTGTTTGAAGTATTTATAACCAAATTTAATTACAAATGGTACAGCTGCAGGTGTGCCGCCGGTCGCTATGGTCGTCTTCCGAGGTACTAGTGCGTGAGGCCGCAAGGCGCGCGCCCAATGCGTAATATGGTTACCATGGTTAGGCTACCATGAAAAAAAGGAGGGAATCACATTAAGCTCGTCAGACGTTTCAGAGTTTCCTCAATATTAATACTGTCATGGTTTGATTATGTTTGCACAGGGGGAGTTTTTTGTGTGTGTGTTTTTCCCCCTGTGTTGTGTGTTGCCCTTGGTGGGCTTTTCTCCTTCCACAGGCATTGGTTGTGGGCAGGTGCGGGGCGTGGCTTTTGGAACTCGCAATCACGAGACACACCTGTTCCCAATTGGGACTCCTTTATAAGGCTGGTGCAAACGTCCCTCCAGTGCCAGAGTATTCCGTCACACACGGTACCAGTGTCTCGCCCTAGCATTCCTAGTCGCATTCTGTTTATGTGTATTTTGCGTATTTTTCCGTTGGATTCATACCTTGTTTGCCCTCTTCCCCAGACCTCGATCTCTCACCTGGGAACGAACCTCGTTATCCCGTAGTCTCCAGTTCTCCACCTACCTTGCCTGCCCGCTCCTGCTTCAACCTTCATCGCCTTTGTTTTTGTTGTTGAGGTTTTACAATAAACCGTGTTCTACCTACCCACCCTTTGTCTCCCGCGTTCTGGGATCCAGAAACCTTGTGGCATAGCGTAACAAATATGCCAAAAAAGAAAACACAATGATTGTTCACGAGTCCCAAAACACGAGTCGAAGTCGAGTCTGAAGTCTTTTGAACATGAGTCCAAGTCAAGTCTGAAGTCTCTGTGTGTGCGACCTAAGTGCGACTCGAGTCCGAGTCGCAAACTCGAGTCCCCATCTCTGCTACAGGCGCACGCTTCTACACACACACACACAAGCATGTGCATGAACACACGGATCTACACACATATCCACACACGCTTCGACACACAGTTATACACATTTCTACACATGCACACTCCTGCCAATACACACACTTATACACACTGGCAGTGGAGCTGCAGGACATGCATGGGAGTGCAACACGCAGGATACTGTATAGGCAGGGCTGTTTTATTTATCTTGCGGTCGTTTAAAGGGCCCCTATTTCACCACCAGGTGTGAGGCTGATAGCCTATCTATCCATCAGTGACATCACAAGAGGGGGTGTTCACACAGAGGATATGATGTTCTTTTAAAAAAAAAAAAGGCTTATCAGCTTTTTATACCTTTATGGACAGGAGAGTGGAGAGAGACAGGAAAGTGTGTTGGAAGACAGGGAATGATATGTAGCATAGGACCGCTGGTGGGAATGGAACCAGGGTCCCTACGAGGCGTATCACCTACATGGTCTGCATGTTAGAGCCACGAGCCTCCCTGGAAAGATGTTCTACTTGGCTTGTAATGACTAATCAGCCTCACATAGGGGCCCTTTAATAGTAAAACGTTAAGGAAATGATACAACTCCCATATTAGTGGTTAAAGGACCATACTGGTCTTGGTGAAGAAACCACCTCTCTTATGGCTTCACTAAAACATCACAACAATCCAACAACTTTCCAATTCTGCTGAAGAACAGAATTGCCTTTAGCGTGCTCTCACCACAAATGTAAACAATAGCAATTTTGTCTTTTTGGATCAATGTGTGTTGAAAGTTTGTGAAATCTTATGGACAAAAAAAATGAATCACCATACAAGTACTTTACAAAATGTCTTACGTTTGTGGCAGGCGCACTCTTAGGCAGAATCGGCACAGCAAAGTCATTTTAACAACAGATATTGGTAACGGATGTTTTAGTGAAGCAAGGAGAGACGGTTAGGATGGTTGGAAAACCTAGACCGGTATGGTCCTTTAAACAAAGGATGGATTCTACTGGCCAAACTGAAATGGTTACGATTGAATTGCGCAAACAGCTACGGTTGTGAAGGTGTGAATGCGACTGCAGATACACAGTTGCTTGTCGTAAGGACTTCATTGTCCAACATTAATAAATGTTGTTGAATCTTGCATTTGATAAAAGCATTAAAAAAACAGACCCTTTGACTCGGGTTCTAGAAGTGTTCTGGAGTCTCTCTGCGTGAATCAGAAAACACAGGTTCACATCAGGAAGTTAAATACGCTGAACAGTTGGTGCCACAGTAGGAAGCTACTGGTAAATATCGCATCTCCCTAATGACTCTTGTTTAATGTCATACCCTACAGCTACTAATTAACGGCAATAAAAAAAATGACACAGCTGAGTGTAGTTATCAGCTACAATGACCATCATTGAAATCACTTATGTAGCTAAATTTACATTTTGTGCTACGTACCAGTGGTTATTCTCAAAACGTATGGTTATGTATTCACCATTTCACAGATTCAAGGGGAGACAAGAATGCATGCATTCCTTGTTGTACAATGTAAGAGCAAGAGGGGGGGTATGATTACCCAGAATCCTGGTGGTGTCTGACTACAGAGCGCCCGGCTGGGTGGATGAAGACCCTGATCTAGAGGTCATCCTGTACTACCACACACCGGGGTCAGAGTTCCAGGGTCGACACAGAGGTGCGCTGCAATGGTCTGAAGCCCAGCTGGTGTGCAAATAACTAGAGTGAACCCGCGCGTGTGTGTGTGTCTGTGTGTGTGTGTGTGAGAGCAGTTATACTCTATACTGTCTTGGGAGAAATAAAAGCTTGTACCAGATATATGTACAGCACACACAAGCCATACGTAACAGAAAGTCTAATGACAGTGAGTGTGTGGGCGAATGATCTGGCTGCAGTCAGCCCTGGAATTGGACTTTGAATGGGCCCAGAGAAAATTGAGTGGGCCATGCCAGTCTAAGATGTGTTTATTATTACATATATTATTAAAGCTTTCTGATTGGGTGGGCAGATTCACCAGTGGGCACATCTGGTGCAGCCATTGACCTACCCTCCTTTAATGTAGTTCAGGAAGGTGACCTAAAAGAACTACATCTCCCATGTCTCAGCGTGTGAGCAGTTATTGACCTACCCTCCTTTAATGTAATCCAGGAAGGTGACCTCGATATCCACCAGGAATGACAGCAGTGTTACCTGAGAGAGAAAGAGAGAGAGAGAGAGAGAGAGAGAGAGAGAGAGAGAGAGAGAGAGAGAGAGAGAGAGAGAGGGAGGGAGAGGGAGAGGGAGAGAACCTTGAGTAAAACAATCTTCATATATTCCAGGTATATTTAGCTTAATTCCAGAGTACAAATAAATCTCAGTTTCTTTCATTATAAGATCATTATGAACAGTTCAGTTTGTGTTAGTTAGAACAGTGACTTTTGTAATGAATTCAAATGATTATATTGATGCAACAATATCAACAATAGTAAGAATAAAACAATATTAATAACATTCATACATTACAAAAATGTGGGCTATGATCATATAACAAAGTTTACAAAGTGATTTAACTTGCACAATAAAACATGCTTAAAGGCAGGGAAACATTAACAAGAGGAGGACATTATGTGAAATGTTAGGCTCTACGTTAAAGATGGAGGCCTCACCGTTCCAGAGTTGAGGTATTTCTTCTTCTTCCCTTTCTTCTTGGGGTTCACCACCTGAGGAACACAACTAAGCCCTCATGTTTCTAGTATGCAAACAAAATGTCTGCACCTGCAAGTGCCATACAGTACATTTGAATATGCAGAATTGCGTGTTTATTTATCCTCCTCTTCTTCCTGAATACAGAGACAGGTCATTAAGGAGCAGGTAGGGGTTAGACAGTGAATAAAGAGACGGGTCATTAAGGAGCAGGTAGGGGTTAGATAGTGAATACAGAGACGGGTCATTAAGAAGCAGGTAGGGGTGTTGGAGCCATTTTTGCTATTTTTGTTGTTTCTTTGTTAGTATGATTATAGTCATAATGATAAATTAAGAAAAGCTTCCTATGATATTAGAATTAATTATCCAGATCTAGTCAACCTGTGTCACTGGGTGCTTGGGCAATAATGGGCACAGATTCACGTTAATTGCTATGTAGCCCCACCTCCTCTCACCTTACGTATACCAGGTGATCACTCAGGTGTTTGGGGTGATTCAGCTGTCGGGAGTAGGAAGGGGACACAGTTTTTTGACCGTGGTAAAGAGAAATGTAAAGTATCTAAAAGCAAATAAACGTTTAAGGAAAGAAAGTAACCCGCGCGTCATAAACATCACTGACTGCTCCTGTCATAGCGGCTCCGCGCAAATTAACTGCGTCGGAGACCGCAACAAGGGGTTAGAAAGTGAATACAGAGACAGGTCATTAAGGAGCAGGTAGGGGTTAGACAGTGAATACAGAGACAGGTCATTAAGAAGCAGGTAGGGGTTAGAAAGTCAATACAGAGACAGGTCATTAAGGAGCAGTTAGGGGTTAGACAGTGAATACAGAGAGGTCATTAAGGAGCAGTTAGGGGTTAGACAATGAATACAGAGACAGGTCATTAAGGAGCAGTTAGGGGTTAGACAATGAATACAGAGACAGGTCATTAAGGAGCACCTGCTCCTAAACACACACACGGCTCTTTCAAAGTAAGAGGCAGACTCTAACATGGTCCCAAACCCATCTCATCAGGCTTCCTAACATTTCCGCTTTATGATGTCATTAAATATGCTAATGTCATCGAGTAGAAAGGCTCTCCAGGGAGAGTAATGACAGTTTGTCTGTCTGGATTTATTTCAACATGAAATACGGACGGGCAAGGACGATTTGGTACTACAGAGGAAGGACAGTGATCCAATGATGGTGGTAAAACACAAACACACACAGACACACACACACTCAATACTTAAAGGTAGACAACGACTGGATCTAAATTATGTTAAGAGCAGACTTCATCTCTCTCCCACTCTCCCACTTTGTGTGCTCCCACGTAGGTGCGCATGTATAAAATTAAGAGATGTGTGTGTGTGTGTGGCTAGGGGTGCAAACGTGTCTATGTGTCAAATGAGACACATAAGAAATGATGAGAAAAATATTGTAATCGAAAATCGTTTTGTAGTAATTTTTCCGTCATCTTACAAAAACATTATATACTATGTTGCTATGTATTTTGGCAAAGTTTTGGAGCAGGATAGTCAACGTTTAGTAGCTGGCCGCGTGGGTCCCCACACATTCAACAAGTTTAACAATAATGTCCACCCACCAGAGACGTCCCAACATCAAAACTGACAGTGAAATGTATAGCAGCATAGCGCTGCTGTAGTGGTGTATTAAAAAAATCACATGTCTCAATATCAGACTATGCAGTTTGAACATTGTTTTAGAGTTATAAAGATATTGGATATTCAACAGATATTCACACTCTGAATTAGCGATGTGACATGGTGAACTAAAGACGTATTCACCGGTATGTCTAGCGGTGTCTACCTGCCCAGGAGACAGGCGGCAGCACTCCTCTCTATAGAGCTAGAGCAATATTTCTACACAATTGGCCAATTGTGTGTCCTGCCCCGCCCTAAACAAAACGTCACGTTTAAAATGTTTCCATATAGATATAACAATATAATCGCTGTTTAGAAGTGTATCCTTCTGGCGCTACTACAAAAATCAAAAACTATGTGATTACTGGCTGAGATTGGGACCGCGTATTTGATTCAAATTTTGGGGTATTTCGTGCATCCCTAGTGTGTGCATGTGTGTGCGCGTGCGATCGGAGGTACAGCTTTGACAGCCTCCTGTGGCTTTCTTCTATCTGCTCAGCAGTACATCCAGCTAATCAAGGAGTGTTGACTCTGGTCTCCAGCCAGAAAATCAGCCTCCTGCCTTCCATCACATCCCCGCATTACCTTCCTCTCCACCAGCCCCTACACCCGCTCCTCCTGACTACCCCCGCAGGCAGTCTCCAGTGGCCAACTCTGGTATCGGCATCGTGTCACAGAGTAATACCAGCCGTGGTGTATCCATCCAGGCCCCTCCCCACACCCCTCGCCCCCAGGAGTAATGGGGCATAGGGGGGGGGGGGGGGGGGGGTTGATTCTCTGAGGGTTCAGGCTGATGTATTATCCCCCGCTAGGAGGGGAAGAAGAGGATGTATTTCCCTGCAGAACAGGATGTGACAACACAGCATGTGGCGACTCAGTGCGTGTGCGTGCGTGTGTGTGTCAGCCACTATTCAATTAGTTAGTAAGCAGTAAATCCAAAAGGTTGGCATACAATCCTGGACTTCAGTAAACCCTGTGCCCCATGTTTGAAACAATTACATAGTGTCTCATTCTCCTGTATACACATACACACTTGCACACACACACCTCATAGACGTTGAACTGGCTCTGTCCCCGGGAGAGCTCTCTGTAGCTGGTGCTGAACTCCCCAATGAAGTCATGACTGGAGAGAGAGAGAGATTGGGAAACATAGAGAGAGAGAGAGAGAGAGAGTTAGAGGGAGGGAGGAGAGAGGAAGCAAAAGGGAAAGAGAGAGAGGAGAGAAGAAAGGTGTTCAAAATATTATAAGATTTACCAAGACACACACACAAACAATACAATGTGAAGATCCATCTCAACCGCATCGCTCCCCATAAAGTTAAGAAACCTTCAAAATAGAGCAAATTGTCACCAGAGAGACTTGGTGGATACGCATGGGAGTGCCCCAAACACAATAGAATAAAAATACAACCTTCTTGTCACATAGCTGACTATAGAAAGCCAACTACTCTTGGTAAAGCAATGCAAGGAGGAAACGTGGAATGCAGTTCGCCAAATGACAAGAATAGTGACAGCTCCAGAGAAAGAGTAAGTCGGTACAAACAGCAACAGCAACCCCTCTGGTAGGACACAGGTAATGCAACCGCTGTTACCGATTGGTACAAATGAAGGTGAAAGGTGATGTGAGGTGACATACAGGAAGTGGTAGGAAGTGACATTACGCTGCATAACACGGGAAGTGTTGCCGTCCCAATGGTTTGTTTGTCTTTAATCGGTAACGTCTGCATCGCTAACCAATCAATTGGGTGATTGGGTGGCTGCGACCACTAAACTATCCTGCCCCATATATCAGTTAATCAATTCTGGAATCAGTTATTTCACATTATTGATTACATAATTACTTTATATAATTAGTATATTCTATACCTAATTTTCCTGCAAATTAGGTATAGATAGCGGTTTATGCTACCAAATGCTAATCTCACACAAGCCACATCTAATAACTTCATTATCCTTTACAATTATGCATTTCCTTGTTGTAAGTAATAACAGTTTCCTTGGATATCTTCTGGGTCAAGCAACCTTGATGATGAGGATGAGGATGATGATGACGAATCTACCAGCCTACCCAGTGGACTTTGCCAATTGGTCGGCTGATATCCATCATACATCGAGGTGTAAACTCCCACTTGTGATGTCACTATAGTGTAGACTTTTAAATGGCTTGTAATGGCCAATGAAAACACACCTGGTGGTAAAATAGGGGCCCTTTAAAACAAACCTTCCTGACAACTTTGGATAAAATATTCAGCTCGCAGTATAATGTTTGAGTTTAGTAAAATCCAGAAGATCCACAACTATTAAATAATGCAGAGTATGCTTCCAACACCAGAAGTATAAGTAGCCTGCCTGGGCGTTTCTTGAGTGAAATGAGCGTTTCTGTGGCTTTGAAGGAAGTGAAACTAGGACAGTCCCGACCCCCAGAGCTCACTCAGAACACACTGCAGACACACCTAAACAATACAATGTGAAGATCCATCTCAACTGCATCGCTCCCCAGAAAGTAAACCTTCAAAATAGAGCAAATTCTCACCAGAGACTTGTGTAGATACGCATGGGAGTGCCCCAAAAACAATAGAATAAAAATACATAGCTGACTATAGAAAGCCAACTGCTCTTTGTAAAGCAATGCAAGGAGGAAACATGGAATGCAGTTTGCCAAATGACAAATCACCACAATAGTGACAGCTCCAGAGAAAGAGTAAATCGGTACAAACGGTACAAACGGTAGGAAATGCACCCCCTCTGGTGGAACCCAGGTAATGCAACCGCTGTTACCGATTGGTTCAAATGAAGGTGATATGAGATGTCACTTGACATACAGGAAGTGGTAGAAAGTGACATCACGCTGCATAACACAAGTGTTGCTGTCCCAATGGTTTGGTTTGTCTTCAATTGGTAACGTCTGCATTGCTAACTAATCAATTGGGTGATTGAGTGACTGCGAATTAAACACCCTTACATCCACTAAACTATCCTGCCCCCATATATCAGTTAATCAATTATGGAATCAGTTATTTCACATTATTGATTACATAATTACTTCATTATAGATGAAGTAAACAAGGACAAAATGACCTTCCCTGGTTAACTACATCTTGTAGGATCGTGAAACTGTAATATAATTTAATGTTCAAATTTCATTCTCCAGGGCAAACCAGCTTGGATCCCACCTCCTCCTTAACCGGGCAATGAGTCTCCGACCCGGCCTCCTGGCAGCTTATACCTTCTATAAATATAAATCAGGGTTAGATCAGAAACTGCGGATTGGCTGTAGAACACATTGCAAGTATACAAAGACACAGGTAGTAGTAGTAGTGGATAACAGAAAATATTTTACCTGCCATCTCTGTCCCAGTCGTACACCTCCATCTTGATCGTCCTGTTGAGAGGGAAAAGGTATTAGTCAGGAACATAATGGAATTGTCAGTGAACCAGATGAGTCCTCAGCGGTCAGCATACTTCTTGCGGAAAAGAAGTTCGGTGAGGTCGCAAGAACAAAATGACATGAGACAACAAACGCAGACCGCGCCAAACTTATTTTTTCTGCACTTCTTGCACCTCCAAGATTTTGTAACTTGCCGAAATCGCCGCAGATGACGGCAATGTGAACACTGCGTGTGATTGGTCCCCATCTCCATGGAGACCCCACTGGTTTTATTTAATTTAATTGAACTTTCAGTGATCAAACCAAAACTGTATTATAGCATAAAACAAGTTTGTCCGTAAATAACTTCCTATGTATGCTGCCCGCTTCGGAACCACCTTTGATTAAGTTCTTATTGGATGGAAGTGTTTGCATGCCCACCAGCCTGTTTTTCTGCCTGCCTGCACGTCTGCATTTGTTAGGTTGAATCTTTTTTAAAATATTACAGCATTCATGAATTCATGGAATAATGTATTATATCACCGAGGGCCAAGACATCATGTGGTCCCAGCTTTGTTACAGGGCTCTTTGTCACCTACTTTTCTGCTGTTGGTAGGGAGCCAGGCAAGAGACAGAAACCCCTCCTATAGCCTGTTTTTATTCAGGCTCTCGCACTTCAATACACTCTGGGAAATACACCTTCCTACCACCACCAATATGATCTATTTCTGCATCCAATAATGGCTTACACAAGGAGAGAAAGAGAGAGAGAGCGAATATAAATTAAAAAGGCTAGAAAAAAAGAGGTATGAGAAGATGGGAAGGAGGGGGAGAGCAGGGGAGAGAAGTGAAGAATAATTGAAAAAGCTAAGGATAGATCAGATTCAACAGAGATTCAGAGATTCAAAAGAAATTGAAGAATCTCACAGAACTGTCTCTAATACCTCTCTAAGCAAAACTACAAAAGAATATAAAAATGAATGGTTTGATGGAGCGTTCCCTGATTCCCTTATTACTTACAAGCATTTGCTTGTAAGTATTTGCAAGCATTTGCTTGTAAGTAATAACTGTTTCCTTGGAAATCCTTCTGGGTCAAGGAACCCTGACAACGATGATGAGGATGATGATGACTATGACGACGACGCGACAAATCTACCAGCCTACCCAGTGGACTTTACCAATTGGTCAGTTGATCTAGCCATTATACATCTAGGTGGAAACTCCCACTTGTGATGTCACTATAGTGTAGATTTTGAAATGGCTTGTAATGACCAATCAAAACTGGTGGTAAAATAGGGGCCCATTAAAACAAACCCTCTGATGACCTTGGAAAAGCTATTCAGCTCGCCGTATAACGTTTGAGTTTAGTAAAATCTCAAAGATCCACAACTATTAAATAATGCAGAGTATGCTTCCAACACCAGAAGCAGTGGCCTGCCTGGGCGTTTCTTTAGTGAAATGAGCGTTTCTGTGGCTTTGAAGGAAGTGAAACTAGGACAGTCCCGACCCCCAGAGCTCACTCAGAACACACTGCAGACACTGGCAAAGAACAAGTGGGCTAAAACACAGACGCATCCTCAATCTAAGATGATGCCAA
Source organism: Merluccius polli (assembly GCA_030340625.1). NCBI lineage: Eukaryota > Metazoa > Chordata > Actinopteri > Gadiformes > Merlucciidae > Merluccius > Merluccius polli. Next base: position 17,923 of record JAOPHQ010001312.1, on the reverse strand, counting down.
CACAACTCTAGTGACTCCACACCAAAATAAATGATGGACAAGTGTGTGTGTCTATGAGAATGTAGCTGTAACTTTATGTGCATGTCTTTGTGTGTGTGTGTGTCTGCATACTTACAGCCCAATTCAGGCTAATTATAGGTATAAGTTATGATTTATTATTAGGGATGTCCGATATTGGCTTTTTTACTGATAACCGATAACCGATATTGTTCAACTCTTAATTTCCGATACCGATATCAACCGATACCGATACCGATACCGATATATGCGGCCGTGTTTTACACCAAAACTAATTTCAGGTAACATCATACAATATTTAGAGTTTATAGAAAATATGACGACTACTTCAATTTAATTTATGGAAAAAAGTGCCGTATTTATTTATTAATATTTTGTTTCCAAGAAACAGCTTAGATCATAGTACATTTCCTGAGATAGTCAACAATGCCTGTTACAACTAGAGCAAATTTCTACTTCTTCACAAAGGTACACATTGTGTACTACACACTGTACCTGTGAGGTAAAGTGCAAACTGCAAACAAGTAAACAAACACAAATAAATCAACCTGCCCTGCTCTAGATGAGTTCTACATCTAACTGGCCATAATTTGGCTAATACAACCATTAGTAACAAGTAGCAACCTGGGCTCAATCTGCCTTGCTCGTTCTTCAAGCAAACAAATGTGCAATATGCAAATGAAAACACAAAAAATAAACAGCTTCAGTCCAGACCAGTAAAGTGCAACAAATTAAAGTCAAAGAAAGACTGATGCTGACTCAGCTACAGTATATGACTGGCCTATTACTTGGCCTTTACTTGTCCTTGTGAGTAAGAGGTAGATTTTTTTGGATGAAGATCAGCATCTTAGATCTATCACAATGTATGCGATTCCGCTTCTCGTCGATGACATGGGCAACAGCACCGAAGAGCCGTTCACTGTCGACACTGGTGCAGGGTGCAGTGAGGTACTTGCGTGCTACACAGGCAATAACAGGGAAGCGGGTCTGGTTGGACCTCCAGTAGTTGAAAGGGCATGCCTTCTTGAGTATGGTGGCTTCTCCCAGGTATTTATGGACCTAAAGAAAAAGTCAAACAAATAGAATTCTATTTAATTTTCTTTAAAGTACTGACAGCCTGATATTTATTTTATTCATTTTATACACACTTTCATGTGAAGCACTCTGAAGATAAATTAAATTAATTTGCTTATAAAGTTTATTATTTACTCACCTGTGATGCTGTCCCTCCTGTAGCTGCTTATATGGGAAGTTCATTCTCCTCAAGGATTTCTTGGTACATGTCCTGCTGGTTCGACTTTCCATGTCGGGCCTTCTTAGGTGGGGGGTCCTGGTCTGGGTCCTCCATCCCCAGGTCATCTGCACTGGTACCAGCAGCCTCTCCTCGCTGATCATCATTGCCCCTGGACATTTCCTCCACAACTTTCAGAAGCATATTGCGTGCTCTCTCCTTCTTGTCTATATCAAAATAGCGATCTTTGTAACGAGTGTCAACCATGGTTGCAATGGCATAAAGAAGTTCACTTTGCACACTGTTACGACCGAGGGTTAATTTAACTAGCGGCCCACACCGCAGCTACGCGAATGCCAAACACAAACGCAAACAAATGCCAGCCTATCGAAATCAATATAAAACACACGCTCGTAAGTCTAGGGGGATTTTAATAGCTAGCCAGCCCTCAGTGTAACTTACCCTGCGTGTCTGTGATGACGTGGACGTGAAGCTATGTCTGTAGTGTGGGTAATGGTGTGTGTAACTACTGAAGGCCACAAGAGAAGATCTTACCAGTCCCGAAGGCGAGTGGGTAAACCGGGCCGGCAGAGGTCTTGCTCTTCCCGTCGAGAGCGGCCAGCTCTCTTCGTTGTTCGGTTTCAGTTCAAGTTTTGTTTAAAGGAAATGTCCGGTGCCAGACTCAACGTCGTAAATAATAAACAATAACGAGATCTCCGGAAAAGGGCGAATGTGGGTTCAGGTGAAAAACTTCTCTTTCTTCTTTCGGTCGCGACACACTCTTGCGTCTTCTCGCTTCTCCCAGGTGTCCACCTGTAATCAATTGTTGAAACCTCGCGCCGGCCCCGCCCAGCAATCAACTGGTGCTCGAGCAGCCTTCAATCAGTATGTGGTTACCCTAACCTGACCGTAACATTCCTTCCCCCATCAGACAAAAAAAAACAACTAACAATAATATACACATCCTTTTTTTTTTTTTTTTCCCCACCTATTTTCAAGTTATATATTTTCTTCTTTTTTTTCCTTTTAAACCATGGCACCGGCTATTGAAAAACTCATGGACTCTATACATAGTATTCTGTTATTATTATTCTTCAGTTCATCATCATAAAACCATTATTCCCATTTCTGCCATCTTCTTAACACAAAGTGACAGACTTATTGTCATAATCTCTCCAGTATTTCTAAGCACGTGACAAAGTGTCTGCAATGATGTTATCCTTGCCAGCTATATGCTGAACCACTAGGCTGTAGGGTTGAAGCACAAGACTCCACCGGAAGACTCGAGCATTGGAAGTCTTGAACTTCGCTACAAAGGTCAGGGGGTTGTGGTCTGTCAGGACCAACAGCTCCCCAGCCGAGCTTGCGACATAAACCTCAAAGTGGCGCAGTGCTAGCACCAATGCTAGCGCTTCCTTTTCAATTGTAGAGTATGCCCGCTGATGTTTATTGAGCTTCTTTGAGAAATATGCAACAGGTCTATCAAAACCCTGATCATCTACTTGCAGTAAAACGGCACCGACTCCCACCTTGCACGCATCCACTGCAAGTTTAAAGGGGATGGCAAAGTCGGGTGCCCTCAACACTGGCTCACAAGACAGAACCGCCTTAATCCTATCAAATGCCAGTTGGCAAGTGTCAGACCACCTGAACTTCACATCCTTGCGAAGCAAGTTTGTCAATGGTTCAGTCACCGCAGCAAAGTTTGGGACAAACCTACGATAAAAACCACACATCCCAAGCACTCTCATGAGCTCTCTGCGAGTTCTTGGGACAGGGAGATCCGAGATGGCCTGGATCTTGGCCTGTCTAGGACACACCAAGCCCTGACCCACCTGATGTCCTAAGTAGGTCACCTGACCTTGGCCAAACTCACACTTTGGCAAGTTCACAATCAACTGGGCCTGCTGTAACCTCACAAACAGTTCTCTCAGATGTCCCATGTGCTCAACCCATGAGGCACTGAATGCCACCAGATCATCAATATAGGTGACCACGTTGGTAAGCCCTCCTGTAACTGTATTCATCGCCCTCTGGAAAGTGGCCGGGGCATTTTTCATCCCAAAAGGGAGTACTTGACACTGATAGAGGCCGAGAGGAGTGACAAATGCTGACACCTGCTGGGCGCGAGGTGTTAGAGGCACTTGCCAGTAGCCCTTTAAAAGATCTAACTTGGACACTGTGGAGGGTTTATGTGGAGTGTGTGTTGTTGATGGCTGGTTTACAGCCTCACCTGGCCTGAGTCGGACTAATTGGACTCTGGCTGGGTGGGGCTGCACACCTGTGGTGCATGAGCAATCATGGCACCCAGGATAAACCAGCCATCAACACACACACTCCAGGAGGAGCACGGTCATGACATGAAGTACCATCAGCTCGGCGAATGACATCTTGCCTGTAAAACTCCAATAAACACCTTGAACTACATCTACCCGTGTCCTGTGTCGGAGGGCCCCGAAAGAAAGCCACTTAGGTGGCGTGTGGCCGGACGAAACCCTGCCACACTGGCGCCCAACGTGGGGCTCCTCCGACCAGGACGGGACACGGAAGGGCTGTCCAAGCTGCACTGGAGCCACCAGCCGCGGCGAGGACAGCCACCCCAGCACCAGCTCCCCCTGAACGGCAGCGACGGCCAGCGGAGGAGCGGGGAGGCAGCGCAGCGACCGCCACCGGCAACCGTCTGTCGCTAGCCTCCCCCGGATCCAGCCTGGAGCAGCCCAGGCCAGCCGCCCCTCTGCCAGGGGACCAGGAGCTCAAGGCCCCATGCTCCAGGAGGAGATGGGAGGGATCATGCCTCGTCGCCCTGGTGGAGGGGGGTGACTAAAGACTGTTCCAGGCCCTCCGAGAAGCTACCTCCGCGGCCCAGCTGCCGGGCCTCCTCCAGAACCCATCCAGCCAGCCCCTGCAACCAGCTACCCCAGAGACACCTCCGCCAGCCGGAGCAGCAGCCCCAGGCCTCCGGTCTCCGGGACGGAGGGGGAGGGTGGGGTGGGCGTGTGACCCTGGGGAGGTGTGGAGGTAGTGGGGTTTGGGTGGCTGTGTTTATTTTTTGTTTAGGTATGGCAACCCTGAAAAGAGTCCAGGTTTTTTGTAGGTATGGTAACCCTGTTCAGAGTCCGGTATGTGGTTTTTTTTCTTCTGTTTGCTTGGATGGGGGATGGGGGGGGGGGGGGGAGTAGGCGAGGCCGGGGATTCTCCCCGGCCTCAATCTGGTGTTGGGGATATGTGGAGGGTTTATGTGGAGTGTGTGTTGTTGATGGCTGGTTTACAGCCTCACCTGGCCTGAGTCGGACTAATTGGACTCTGGCTGGGTGGGGCTGCACACCTGTGGTGCATGAGCAATCATGGCACCCAGGATAAACCAGCCATCAACACACACACTCCAGGAGGAGCACGGTCATGACATGAAGTACCATCAGCTCGGCGAATGACATCTTGCCTGTAAAACTCCAATAAACACCTTGAACAACATCTACCCGTGTCCTGTGTCGGAGGGCCCCAAAGGAAAGCCACTTCGGTGGCGTGTGGTCAGGACGAACCCTGCCACAGACACATATTGGGCGCTACCAATGCGGTCAATACAGTCATCTAGACGCGGGATGGGAAAAGCATCTGTTTTTGTGACTTGATTTACCTTCTGGTAATCAATGCAGAACCGCATTGTACCGTCTGCTTTCGGGACCAGTACCACTGGCGAACTCCATTCACTATGACTAGGCTGGACCACCCCAATCTTAGTCATGTACTCAAGCTCCTCCTGCACCTGCTTTAGCTTGGCTGGACCCAACCTATAAGGGTGTTGCTTTATAGGCAGAGCCTCACCAGTGTCTACATCGTGCACTGCCAGATTTGTGCGACCAGGGACATCACGGAACAACTCCGGATAATCCCCCACCAAAGCTCTTAGGTCAGCTTGCTGACTCTCACTCAAGTGACCAAGATGTTTATCAAATGCTCGCAGAGCCTCGGAATTGCTAAGTCGCACACCAACAGGTTCAACAGCCTCAACGCCGTCTTCACCCTGATCAAGCTCATCTTTAGCAGACACACAAGCTACAGGAACAGAATCTGCTCTCCCCACATATGCCTTCAATAAGTTCACATGACACAGACGTGACTTCGTTCTCCGGTCTGGAGTTTCAACTACATAATTTTGGTCTCCCACTCTCTTCTCAATCATGTAAGGACCACAAAAACGCGTGCTCAAACTGTCTCCCCTCATGGGCATAAGCATCAAGACTCTGTCTCCAGGCTTAAAAACTCGCTCTACCGCCCTCTTGTCATAATGCATTTTCATGCGCTCTTGAGCTCCTTTCAGATGTTCTTGAGCCACGTGACAAGCGGACGACAGTCGGTCACAGAACATGGCTACGTACTGCAAACCAGTCCCCTCACTAGACTGCTTCACCAGTCGCTCTTTGATCATTTTCAATGGACCTCTGACATCATGACCAAAAACCAATTCAAAGGGGGTAAACCCGGTAGACTCATTCATAGCATCTCTGAGCGCAAACAACAAGAACGGGAGAGCCACATCCCAATCCCCAGGATGTTGAACAGAGTAGGTCTTAATTGCGGTCTTCAGGGTTTGATGGTACCGCTCAATGGCTCCCTGAGACTGAGGATGGTACGCCGAGGAAGTAATCTGCTCAATCCCTAGGTCACACATTACCTCCTGAAACACATTGGACACAAAATTGGTGCCCCGGTCAGACTGAATTTGCCTTGGGAGGCCAAAACGAGAGAAGAAACCTATTAAAGCATCAAGAACAGGCTTAGCCTTAATATCTCTCAGAGGCACAGCCTCAGGAAAGCGAGTAGTAACATCCATGATCGTTAACAGATACTGATTACCTTTTTTCGTCTTAGGCAACGGCCCAACACAGTCAATAAGGACCCGAGAGAAAGGCTCATCAACGACAGGTAGAGGACATAAAGGTGCAAGGGGAATTTTCTGATTGGGTTTCCCCACCATCTGACACGAATGACAAGACCTACAGACAGCCACCACATCGCGATGTAACCGAGGCCAGTAGAAATGCCGGAGGATTTTTGCCTGGGTTTTTCTAATGCCCAAATGGCCAGCCAACGGTGTTTCATGGGCAAGACGCAAAACCTCAGGGCGGAAACTCTCTGGCAACACAACCTGCTCCACAGCACTCCAGACCTCAGTGGCCGGACGATCAGACGGCCTCCACTTTCGCATCAACACATCGTCACGCACATAAAATCCCTCAGCCATATCTCGGCTTTCTTCCGAGCTAACAGCACTCTCTCTTATTGATGTTAACACAGGGTCCGCCTTCTGACCAGCAATAAGCGCTGCCCTGCTATACTGCTGAGCATCAGGCAGACCATCCAATGTTGCAAGAAAGGTATCAGACAAAGCTACAGGTTCTACTTCTGTCGGTATGGTGCTCAGTGTTCTCTTTGCTTGAAAGCGTGTGACCACACAGGCTGGGAAAACGGCAGGACACTCTCGTTCCAGAGCTAAAGTCTCTGGCGACTCACAAGGCTCCAAACTTACTACAGGAGTCAGACAGACTTGACTACCAGCCAAATCGTTGCCTAAGAGCAAGCCAACGCCATCTATGGGCAAAGACTGTACTACACCCACAGTAACATACCCAGTGATGAGGTTAGATTTCAGAAACACTCTATGCAGAGGGACAGCACCATACTCACCTCCCAGACCTTTAAGGAGGACAGAGGCCTTCAGGGAAGTCTTATCCGTCCAAGACATTAGCCCAGCTAACAAAAGAGACTGAGCTGCTCCTGTATCCCTTAATACGTTTACTGGTACCTCAGGCTCCCCTTCAGAGGGCGCAACCGTACCCTGAGAGACAAAGCCTTTATACACCTCAGACGTTACTCCTATGGGTGTGTTCACTGGGGACAGTGGTTGGTCAGAGACAGGACGTTTTGCATTCTCAGTCACCACACAAGCTACAGGCCGTTGAGCATCGTCATAACGGCCTCTCTTCTCCAGCAGCCGACAGCGAGACTTCATGTGACCAGGTTTCTTACAATAGTGGCAAATGATCTCACTTGACTGGTTAGATTGACGAAAGGGCTTGATACTAGAAAAAGATTTACTACCATTAACTGCGCTGATCTGACTCGGTGGATCCACCACCTTCTTACTTTCAACTCCCTGCCTCTGGCCTATTACTGAGGATCTGCCTTTCCAAGGATCTTGGTGAACCAACACATAATTATCAACCTTTTCAGCAGCCTTCCTCGGCTCAATCACTTGCTGTTCATTCAAATGCACTTCAATATGACGAGGCACATTAGATTTAAACTGCTCTAGAAGAAGCAATTTTCTCAGGTCTTGAAAAGTGTAAACCTCACAAGCCCGCAGCCACTTGTCGAACGCCAGCTCCTGCTGCCTAGCGAGATCGACATATGTCTGGTCAGACTTTAACTTTAAAGTGCGGAATTCCAGCCGATAAGCTTCAGGAACCCGTTCATAAGCTCTGAGGACTGCTTTCTTAACCGCCTCATATTCACCACTATCAGCAAACTCAAGAGCAACATACGCTTCCTGTGCCTTCCCTGTAAATTCTCTTCGGACCAAAGTCACCCATTCAGACCGAGGCCAAGACCTCTCAGTTGCAGTAAGCTCAAAAGCCTCAAAAAATATTTCTGGAGCCTCTGCACAAAACCGAGGCATGATCTTCAAACACCTACCAATATCAAAACGCCCCTGATGTTCCCGCTGACGTTGATTATCTTGACTTTCTCTCTTTACCTGTTCCGGTTTTGTGTTAGCTACCTGTAATTCAAGCTGTAGATCCTGCTCTCTTTTCTCACGCTGTTCCTCTTCATACTGCCTGTCTTTCACTCTGCGTATTTCTTTAGTGCGCTCATCTGTACACCCAAGCTGCAAAGCGAATTTATCCACAAGTGAGATTTTCTTCATGTCTTCTGCATATTCAATCTCCATGAAACCAAACAGCTCCACTATCTGTGGCTTAGTGAGCTTCACAAGCCGACATCGAGTCACCTCTTCTGCCATGAACTCTTCAGCAAAGTCAGTCATTTTGCCTGATACAAAGTTAAAGCAAACTAGTCAAATGCCAGAGCAGGCTAAACCAAAAAAGCATTCAAAATGCAATATCCTAATCGCCAAAGCTGCTCCACACAGAAAATAGTTGCAATTGCCAATGCACAAAATTTTCCAGCATACACTTGACCTAAACAAACAAAAAGGCTGTTAGACCTCCTACTATAATAGACCAATCACGCTCGAGGCAGCGCTACAATGCCATTCAAAATAAGTTTAATAGGATTTGGCAAACAAAACAGCTCAGCCTACTTCAAACAGGCGCCTTGGTACACAGACCATAGGCTACAACGGAAAAGTCCACCAGAGCAAATAAGGCTACACAAATTGTTTGGTTACCACCAACACTTTACACCTGAAAACTGCAAAGCGAGAGCAAAACAAACGACGTTACTTTCGCAGAGCGACACCAAAAAAACCGCCCCATGTGAAATCGCTAAACAACTGTTTACACAACTTTACAAAACACGTCCGCACACAAAACACTTCGTAACCGAACTACTTACCACAATACACTACAGGGAACAAACACTTGATCCCGGACGAGCCCCCACTTGTTACGACCGAGGGTTAATTTAACTAGCGGCCCACACCGCAGCTACGCGAATGCCAAACACAAACGCAAACAAATGCCAGCCTATCGAAATCAATATAAAACACACGCTCGTAAGTCTAGGGGGATTTTAATAGCTAGCCAGCCCTCAGTGTAACTTACCCTGCGTGTCTGTGATGACGTGGACGTGAAGCTATGTCTGTAGTGTGGGTAATGGTGTGTGTAACTACTGAAGGCCACAAGAGAAGATCTTACCAGTCCCGAAGGCGAGTGGGTAAACCGGGCCGGCAGAGGTCTTGCTCTTCCCGTCGAGAGCGGCCAGCTCTCTTCGTTGTTCGGTTTCAGTTCAAGTTTTGTTTAAAGGAAATGTCCGGTGCCAGACTCAACGTCGTAAATAATAAACAATAACGAGATCTCCGGAAAAGGGCGAATGTGGGTTCAGGTGAAAAACGTCTCTCTCTTCTTTCGGTCGCGACACACTCTCGCGTCTTCTCGCTTCTCCCAGGTGTCCACCTGTAATCAATTGTTGAAACCTCGCGCCGGCCCCGCCCAGCAATCAACTGGTGCTCGAGCAGCCTTCAATCAGTATGTGGTTACCCTAACCTGACCGTAACACACACCATCAAAGCGATCACTGACAGCTTCCTGTAGAGTACGTTTGGCCGTTTTCACACCTTGGTCTGACTCGTCGATCTTGGTAAGCAGCCGTGTCAGGGACACAACACCAGGGATGACATCAGCCACAGTGGCCTCGGCAGAGCTGATGTCCTTGGTTAGTTGTTCAAAGGGTTCCAGTAGAGTGATCATCTTCTCCAGAATTCCCCATTGAGTTGCTGTTACACATGCAGATACATACACATTGTATAGAGTGAGCATTCAGAAAACCACAGCTCTACTCACAGACTCACTCACACACACACTCACTCACTCACTCACACACTCACAGACTCACTCACACACTCACAGACTCACAGACACACACACACACACTCAGATTCACAGACTCACTCACACACTCACACACACTCACAGACTCACTCACACACTCTCACAGACTCACACACTCACACACTCACTCACACACTCACAGACTCACTCACTCTCACCTGTTAATGTTGCTGGGAGCTCATAATCAGCAGCATATGCACTTAATGCTCTCTTCTGTTCAACCAGGCTCAACGTCATGTAATAGGTGGAATTCCACCTGGTCTTGTTGCAGCTTTTTGACAGGCATGTTGAGTTCCTTTTGTATGTCTTCAAAACGGCTGTAAGCAAGCGGCGAGTGCTTAAAGTGTCCTATCACTCTCCTCCCCACAGCCAGAGCTTCTGAGATGCTGCGCTGAGACAGGGCACCACCGTTCACCGCAAGCTGCAAGGTGTGTGCCATGCAGGGCAGAGTTGGCACACCAAACACCGTGATAGCTTTAGCCATGTTGCGTGCATTATCCCTCACCACAGCTTGTACTTTCACCTTCGGGATTTTCCATGCCTCAAACATCCCCTCAAACGCCGTTGAGATCGCTTCTGCCGTATGAGACCCATGGCACTCTTGGGTGTAAAGCACAGCCTTCTTCAGCACAAACTCCTCATCTAGCCACTGTGCAGTCAAGCTCAACAGACTAACCTGGCTAACGCTTGAAGACCAGATGTCTGTTGTGAAGCTTATGGACACAGCATCAGAAATTAGCTTCTCGACGACACTGTGCACTGTATTGTACAATTCAGGCAGGCAGACATCTGTTAAATACCTGTGACTGGGCATGACATAGCGTGGATCGAGGTACTCCACAAGTTTGGTGAATCCCACGTCTTGCACAATGGAGAACGGCTGGTTATCCAGTGCGATACACTCCATGATTTTCTGATTGATAGCTTTCACCTTTGGGTGGTCGTTGCTGTATTTTTCTATTTTGAAGACCGTCTCTTGAAACGTCGCCTGGGTGGATTTTCTCGGTGTCACCTGATGCTTCTTTTTGTTGTTTTGTTGTATGAATGTGGCGTGTATTTCTGGGTGATTCTTGCTGAGGTGGGAGATTAAATTTGAAGTGTTGAAGGACGCCGTCCTGGCTCCTTCACGTGAAACCTCCGCTTTACACTCATTGCAAACCGCAATTTTACTATTCAACGTAGACACTTTGAAATATTTCCACACCACCGACATAACTACAACTAGCGTCCCACTACACGGCCGCACATGCCCAGGCTTGTTATTGAGACGGCGCGGCGCGTCTGATGTCATCAAACCACGTCCTCACTTGAAACATAACAGATGTCTGAAATTATTTCAAACAAAGTGTTTATTTATTTCACACTGTCTTTGTACTAACAGAAAATGGTTGCTTGCATTCGACTCAGGACAATTAGAGCTCTCCAACAAGGTATAACATGCCATAGGCCACTTTAGTCATTTTGAGCTTTTTTAAAAACCGATACCGATATTTTCCGATATTGATTTTTTATGCCAATATCGGCCGATAATATCGGTGGGCCGATAATATCGGACATCCCTATTTATTATCATATTTTCTGAGGATGTTAGTAAGTGCCCTGGTGAAACTACAGGAAGTGCCAAGGTAAAACAACAGGAAGTGCTGTGGTAAAACTACAGGAAGTCCCTGGTAAATGACAGGAAGTTTCCTGATAAGACTACAGTAGGTGACCTGGGAAAACTACAGGAAGTGCCCTGGTAAAACTACAGGAAGCCCCAGGTAAAGTGTAAGGTAGGTGTTGGTGACCAAGGGTTTTATCAGGTGTCTGAGGTCTGAGGATTTGATCAGGTTTCGTCCCTGGGTGAAGGCAGGTCACTATCTCTGAGCTCTGAAACAGATGAACTCTTCTCAGCACAATAGAGTAATAGAGATTTATCTGACCATGTGTCTGCTCTGGGACTAAACATCCTCATAGAGTGGGAGAAAGTGTGTGTGTGCCTGTGTGTGTCTCTGTCTATGTAAGTGTGTGCATGTGTGATACTGTTTCCTGAGGTTCTCCGACTCCCTTATCTGCTCTCCCAGATGACAACACACTTAATAGTGTCTGGTGTGTGTTAACGTGTGCACCAGTGCTTCTGTGTATGCATGTGTGTGGGATAGTGTGTGCATGTGTATAAGTGTCTGTGTGTTCGAGAGAACAAAGGAGAGGGAATAGTGTGTGGGTGCATTATGTGCTTGAGCAAGCTGCTCTATGTGTAAGCATTTGTGTGTGTGTGTGTGTGTGTGTGCACAGACAAACCATTCTATTCAATATGCAGTTTCACAGCTATTTGAAATACAAATGTTTTTTAAAAAGTGTGTGTATGTGTGTATGTGTATATATTCAGTTTGTTCACAGATGGCATCGATGACATAAATAGTTGATATTCCAAATCAATGGATCTGTTCGGAAGCTTGACTAACGCAGGATTAGCTTCTTGGCTACACCCAAGAGGATCTACTCCAGCCACTGTGTCATGCTATCTTTATTCCTGATAATTAATCAACAAAATAATTAATAAACATTCAGAGAAATGCCTGACAATGTTTTATGTATAATCCGTGTATCATTCGTTCTTTACATATTCAATTGAGAATCCAAAATCGGAAAATGAAAAAGCAATTTGTTATTTCCTTATTCGTTTATGAATCTGATACCAAAAAACAAATAACGGTTTGTTTTTTCGTACTTTCGATTTTATGCTCTGATCAAAAATAGGAAATTAAAAAACGGGGCCACGGGCCGAACTTGATTTTGATATTTAATTTCTCCGATTTGTGTGACCAGGAAGTTATTGACTTCTTTGTGTGTTGCACTTGATAAGCTTGCAGCAAATTCGTCAACAGTTAAGTGTGAAAGAAAGCCTGAAAAAACAGAATCACGCAGTGATTGTAAGTCAATGAATCAGTATTATTTGGAGTAATTTGGTATCGACACCATGGCCGCACTGGAACCATACGTTAATTAAAGACTTATTTGAAACTGGCAAGACGCATGCAGAGATTTCCACCATGCTGCAGCAGATGCATCCAGCGATGCTCTGAAATGAGTGTTGGAAGATTCTGTGTTCAACACGACCATAAGTGAAAAACACATGTATCGGACAAAGAGATGGAGAGGGCTGTGATTGGATCAATATAAGTCAATATAAATATAAGACTTCCTGGTCACACAAATCGGAGAAATTAAATATCAAAATCAAGTTCGGCCCGTGGCCCAGTTTTTTCATTTCCTATTTTTGATCTGACCATAACATCGAAAGTACAAAAAACAAACCGTTATTTGTTTTTTGGTATCAGATTCTTAAACGAATAAGGCAATAACAAATCGTTTTTTCATTTTCCGATTTTGGATTCTCAATTGAATATAAAAAGAACGAATGATACACGGATTATGTATGTTGGTTTTTAATAGGGCATAGGTTTACATATTTTATAGAGGTCTAGAATAACGTCCAATCATTAGGTTGTATTTTCCTGTAATCTTATACAGGAAATTACCTGACCACAGGAGACACATAATCAATATGATTGGCTGTGGTGGGTCATGTGAAACAAGACATGCCTCTGGGACCATAGTAGAGGGGATCTGCTGCTGTGAACATGGGCGAATCAAAATGCTTTCTGTTCTCTGGTTTTGTTTTTAAGTCACATGATCATGAAGAAAAAGTGACTTGTTTGCTTGTTGCAAAATAATACAAATGTGTTATTTGTTTCAGCACCACATCGGGGGTACAACTTGTTCCAAGGGGTATGTTCACAGGGTATGTTCCAATAGTTACATTATGATGTTGCTTGCCCTTGCTTCCTAAATCCAGCCCAATAGGACGGAGGATGGAAAGAAAGTTTTGTAATGCACACCAGGGTTGAGAAAAGGCTTGGACTGTGTACCTGCACCATGTCTGGGCACAACATAGATTTGAGGTTTGAGATTAACCTTTGACCTGTACCACTGTACTACTCCCTCCTACCTCTTGGTTATATCATACCCCAGGATGGAGGCTACCATTTGACCTGTGCATGACTGACCTGTCGTAGTCTCCGTTGCAGAGTGCTCGAACAGGGATCTTGAATGCCTGCCACACAGGATTTAATGTGTTCTTCACCACCTCCGTCTTGTGGCAGATGGTGAACCTGCACACAAACACACACACACACACACACACAGCAGAACTGAGGTCAATATACTGGTGTCTTTGTGCGGAAGACAGAGGAAAAGAGGGGGGTGGAATGAGAGCTGGCTGGGTTGGAGGGAGGTGTGGAAAGGAGGTATAGAGACTAGAGGAGGTGTGGAGAGAGACCACTCACGTTCCGTCTTCGTTGCTCCGATAGAAGACCAGGAACGGATCAGACTTGCCGAAGAAAATCCTTCTTGTCCAGCTTGTTCCCCGCAAAACTGCATCATAACTGACTCCTACACAAAGACGGTCAGAACTTTATCATTAATGACTCCTCAGGACAGACAAATAGACAGACAGGTATGCCTTCCTCATAATTGGCAGACATACAGACAGACAGACATAGCTGTATCATAACTGTCTCTATAAAATTGACTGATAGACATAAACAGTTGGCAGACAGACAGGCATACCTTCACCATAACTGGCTCTTTTCAGACAGACATATCTGTACCATAACTCTATAGGATTATAGGTCTCTCTATAGCAGGGGTATTCAACTAAAATTTCAAGAGGTCCAGTGAGAGACAATTTTCCTCAAGCGAAGGTCTGGAACATCATAATGTCAAACATTATGAATTAGCGAGATATATATATATTATATATATATATATATATATATATATTGAAGTAGCCTCATAGTTGTATCAACATCTGCAACTGACTGTTCAATTAAACAAAGTACAATTCAAAAATATTAATTGTCACTAAACATTGTACAAGTATACCAGGGCCGTACCCACCATTGAGGTCACCAGTCGGGGAAATAATTGCCTAAAAATGACTTGACTTCGTTGCGGCAAAGACATTGTACAACGCCAAGATTACAACTTGCGCATCTGATCACCGCGTCATTGCGTGTGTGTGTGTGTGGGTGGGGAAGTGGATGATCTTGTCCTTACAAACTCTTTGATTATGTCAACCACTTGAGGCAGCGCCAGGACCAGGACCAGGACCAGCTCCCATATTTGGTCATGATTAGATTTATATGGTGTCTGTAGTGTGAATTTCCCTTTACTTGAACACATTAATTAAACATTGTCAGAATTCATTTTCAGATGTTTCGTGATCATTTTAGCCTCTTCTGTATTTCCAGGTTGTAGTGTGGATCATTTACTGCAACATTTAACCTGATTCTCATGTATTACTGCTTGACAGGTCATTTATGCTACTGCCCACTGACATGGTTTTAAAGCTAATGTTAAAATGCACATATTTAGATCAGGGAAATCAACATTTTTTCGGGGGGCCCCGAACCCCCCTAGCAAACTCTGTTTTTGGACCTCTGTATTTCTAAAACCCTGCGTACGGCCCTGAAGTATACATGTGTACTGTCTCTCCGTCGTCTCTCCCTGTCTCCCGCTCACTCGTCTCTCCGTCTTCTCTCCCCTCTCCCCTCACTCGTCTCTCCGTCTTCTCTCCCTATCTCCCGCTCACTCGTCTCTCCCTCTTCTCTCCCTGTCTCCCGTTCACTTGTCTCTCCGTCTTCCTCCTGTCTTCCGCTCACTCATCTCTCCATCTTCTCTCCCTGTCTCCCGTTCACTCGTCTCTCTGTCTTCTCTCCCTGTCTCCCGCTCACTCATCTCTCCGTCTTCCTCCCTGTCTCCCGCTCACTTGTCTTTCCGTCTTCTCTCCCTGTCTCCCGTTCAGTCGTCTCTCCGTCTTCTCTCCCTGTCTCCCGTTCACTCGTCTCTCCGTCTTCTCTCCCTGTCTCCTGTTCACTCGTCTCTCCGTGTCCTCTCCCTGTCTCGCTAACTTCCCTTTCCACCTGTCTCTCATCTCTCTCATCTCTGTATTCAGAGTCGCGCTTTTGTTTCCACAAATTTGATTGGCTGAGCAGCGTCACGTGGGACGCTTAACTCGCATGCAATTGGTCTGGAAGGTCCGCTAAGCAAATGCCGTAAAGACTAGAAAAGCTGCGCTGGGTTAAAATAGAAGCGCCCCGTCATAATGTAGAATCCCTCAATAGTTTTATTGATTATAGGTCTGGGTCCGCATAGGACGGCGTCTGGGTCCGGACCCGGACCGCGGTCCGCCTGTTAGTGACCTCTGCTCTATAGGTCTCTATAAGATTGACAGACAGACATATACAGTAGGCAGGACAGACAAGCAGATAGGCAGACAAGCAGATAGACAGACAAGCAGATGGAAAAGCAGATAGCTAGGTAGATACTCACCCTGCAGTTACTCAGTTCCTCTGCCTTCACGATGACGGTGCCACATTTCTTCCCTGTGATTCCCCTGAGAAGGACAGGAGACACAGACATTACATTAAATACACTTCCTATATGTCTCCTCCTGGTATACCCTCCGATAGCGGAACACCAAATTAAACACACTTTCTCATCTATTCTCCATCTGTCTTGCCTGCAGTAGAGAGCGCTACTACTCTTGAGGTGACGAAGGAGAAACATCACAGACCAAGATCACCACCAAGATCATATTGCTTTCTGTCATTATTCCTTGTAATCTCCTGTATTCTTATGAATTTACTACTATTACACTACTACAACTCGTATTCTACTACTACTACTACCTACTACTACTACGACTATCTACTCCTACTACTACAGGTACTACTACTGGTACGTACAACATACTACTACTTCTACTACTATTTAGTTATTTTGCAGACCCCTTTTATCCATGTGTTTCGGATGCTTGTCGTCAATAAGGCAGGGAGGGTAAAGGGGCCATCTTTGCTCAAGGATGCCTACAGGTCGACTGCAGACATTGGGGTTCGTGCGCAGTAACCTTCCAACTAGGGAGGTCGAACAACCCGTATCTCACTAGACCAGTGGTTCTCGAACCTTTTTGAGTCGCGACCCTCCCATTTACATGAATGTGGTCCCGCGATCCCCCCACCCCTGTGTGAACGCACTTTTGATAAAGCGCAGTTTGTTACTAACGAGACCCACCTGTCTTTGTGCTGCTATTGGGTCCAAACCACTCCCGTTACAAACTCAGTTGATATGACACATTTTGGACAAATAATGAAGCAGACAACAACTACCGTATTTTCCGCACTATAGGGCGCACTGGATTATAAGGCGCATTAAGCGAAACAAAACAGTCAGATAAGTCAATCACTCAAACTTTATTAAACACGTTCACAATAACTCTCAACATTGTTCAAATGTTAATGAGCGTACTCACAATAACTCCCCAACCTTGTTCAGTTGTAACACATAAAAAAACCACAGTCTGATATCGCTAAATCAAACGTTAGCGTATTCAGTTGAAGTCCGCATCGTAAGCGTGTCTCTTGACAGGTGCCATTTTGGGGTCATTATACACACACTGTAATATTATGGTGAAGCACGTGTATTACTCCGAGACGCTCCTGACTACGGTAGCCATAACAACCAGAATTAATCCATATATAAGGCGCTCCGATTAATAATGCGCACTGTCCGTTTTTTGAGGAAAATTAAAGGCTTTTAAGTGCGCCTTATAGTGGCGGAAAAATACGGTAAAAACATCTCCCTGTCTGAAATTATGTAATTTAATATTCATTTTGTGCATTTATATTTTTTCCAAAATGATTTGGCGACCCCCAGAAATCATCTCGCGACCCCAATTGGGGGTCGGGACCCCAAGGTTGAGAATGGCTGCACTAGACCATTCTACTATAGCCTGGGCAAGCCAGACCCACATCAGAAAGATGTAAGGTCTGGCGCAGCTCCATTGGCGAGTGTGGGCGGGATAAACGGTTGTCTTTCAAGTTCCTCTGCACGCAATAGGGATAGCGCTACAACCAATCAGAGCAACGAAGAAGGTGACATAGGTCAGAGCCGTCGCTCTGACTACGTCATTAATCAAAACTCCGAATACATATTTATTTTCGAGGAAAGACTTCAGTGCCGTTCTTTGTTCTTTTCTCAAATAAATGTTAACTTCAAGTCT
>JAOPHQ010001311.1:0-28624 GCA_030340625.1 Merluccius polli | reverse complement strand
TATTAATAATAGTATCATCATCATTATCAATATTATTGCTCGCATAATGATATTTATTTTTTGGGGAAAACCCAACACCTAATAGCCGTGTTCATATATATATATTACACACACACACACACACACACACACACACACACACACACACACACACACACACACACACACACACACACACACACACACACACACACACACACACACACACACACACACACACACACACACACACACACACACACGAGACGAAGTTACAGAAAAACAAACAAAGGAACGCCAAAACTTTATAACCTTGCGGTTTAATTGTCATTGAAACATGAACGTGAACATTAAATAAAACAAACAATAAAATGAAAACCTAAAAGGCTGCGCTCCCACATCTGCTACTCAACGTTAACAATAGTTTTTTTTTTTTTTTAAAGAAAAGGCCTGAACATAAAAACAATGGTCAAAAAATAAAGTGAAAACCTAAAAAGGCTGCGCTCCCACATCTGCCAGTCAACTTACAATAGTAAAACCAAAAGGCCGCTGGAAACTGTTCAAATTGACTACAGGAAGTACAGCCGGTCCGACAGTTGGATGGCGGGTTCAGAGTGCAAGTACTGCCCAGAAAGGTAGGCCAGCTTGTGGGCGTATTTGCACGGTGCTGGTACCCTAATGGTGCCGGGCCAGTTCCAGTACAGGTGGCACATCTTGAAGGTGAGCCTGGTGTCAAACAAGGTGCCGCCATGTTAACACAAGTTGATTGGACTTGAACGTACGCCACATGGTGCCATCAGGTGCGTTACCTTTGTAAGTGGTCTGGGGACAGATTGGCCGTGTTGTAGACGGAGACATAGTGCGTAGGGAAGCCACATCCTTGGCGAACGTGATGCGCCATCAGATAAAAGTCCACCCTGAATAATAATAATAACACAAAAAAAGAAAGATTATGGTTATCATTGTAGGGCAGAGTAATGAAATGTCAGAAAGACAAATCTCCACCTAGTGAACAATGAAGCTCTTATCCTACATTAGTTATTTAGTTAGTTAGGCCAGCGGTAACGGGGTGGACTAGAGTGGCCAGCGAAGCGTGGGAGTCCACGCAGACCGGTCTTACGACCAATCAGCTGGGGACGGACTGACCAGTCTCGGTGCGTCAGGGTGTGGTCCAGGATGGTTCCCGGCGGCGGGGTCCCCAGGCCGTCGCCGGTCACGCCGTAGAGGGTGGTGGTGATGCGCTTCTGCACCACGATGAACACCAGCTTGGGATCGTAGCTGGGGAACGTCTGGAAGGACTTGAGGAGCTGCGGGACCTCGTGGGCCACCACCACCTTCAGCTGGCTGTCAGAGACGCCGTCGCGGTAAACCACGATCTTCTCTGGGAGGTTGTGGTTCACCTAAAGCCACCAGACGTATTAGTGGGGGGTTTGGGAAGACTCATTCTAGACTTACAAGAAACTATTAAAATAAAACACTGTGGTTATCAAGTTTACCTCATAGTACTTCTGCAGAGCGGCCAGGCAGGCACACCTGGAAGCCGTTGATGATCTCCTCATGGGGGGACTGGAAGGTAACTCTGGAGTACCACCGGGTCAGCAGGCTGGAGGACAAACCCACAAGCATTCAGGGATCATTTGAGTTTCATCCTCATTGCAGGGCGGGTCGTACGGTTCGTAAGGTTTGTTTGGGGCGGTGAGAATGCAGTCGAACTCTCGTTTCAGAGCAAACAACCAAACAAACAAACTCAGGTCCTGCTTGAAATCTGGGGTCTGGGTCCGCTTCCAAGTGCACTCTGGTTCGGTTCGCATTAGGTGTGAACGTGATCCGAACCAAAAAAAGAGTGCATTATGGGTTGAAGGTACGTTTTGCCACCCACTGGGAAATCAATATCGAGTCAGGTGGACATAAACAAGAAGGAGAAATGAGTGGTGGTCAGATGTGGGGCAGTGAGGTTAAAGTCCGCATCGAAATATGGTCTGAAGATCACATCACACAGATGCACCAAAACACTCGCGTGTTTAATAAATGATGTAAATTATTTAGTGACATAATGTTTGAAAGGGGGTTCTGTCGCACGGTAGATCAATGTCGAATAACAGCCGTTTTCTATAGTTTACCTTGGACTTTCTGTCCAATAGACGAGCGACGCACTCGATCGCGAGGCATTCGTTTACAATGTTTGGTTCTCCTAACGGTTCAATGTGAACGCTAAGCGAACCGAACGCTAAGCGAACCGAACGCTAAGCGAACCGAACGCTAAGCGAACCGAACGCTAAGCGAACCGAACGCTAAGCGAACCGAATGCTAAGCGAACCAAACGCTAAGCGAACCAAACGCTAAGCGAACCAAACGCTAAGCGAACCAAATGAAAAGTAGTATCACGAAGAACAAGTTATCAACTGAACGGCGTCCACAGAGCTATAGGTGTGAACGAATCAGACCTAGTTTACCAAAATTCAATCTATTGTACAAAAAAAGGAAAATAAATCAAATCTAACACAGTGAATGCGTTGAGAGTACCTGTTCAAGCTTGCAACAAAACCCATGACCGAGCGGTTCTTCTGGCTGGGGTCATGGTGAACATCAACTCCAATTACCATGACGTGTTTCTGGTGAACAAACATCATCTTACACACGGCAGGAAGTAACATAATATAATGTACAGTGTAGTACAGTATAATGCCTCTGTGTCTAATGTATAATCTACAACCAGGAAGAAACATGGCCATTACTTCATCTTAGAAAGCTCAGTTCATTTGTTCATTTGTTCTCGAAGGATATTGGCATAATATTGATAATTATTGTTGAAGGGTTAAATTGCTCGAGTGTAAAATCAATAGCCAATTGGCCCAAAAATGATTTAATTGGTTACACACTAATTGTAACTGAATTGATGTGTAATTTATGTGTACATTATTATATTCAATATTAGCTCACCAGAGGGATGTTGACCGTCCACAGCTCCCCTCCTACCTTGCAGTTAATCTGCAAGAGGATCTTCTGGGCGACACTTCTCAGTTTCTGAGGCTGGGAAATCGTCCGAGCGTTGATGACCTACAAATACACACATTTAAACATAATGTGATTACATACTCAAATACACACAATTAAACATAATGTGATTAAATACTCAAATACACACATTTAAACATAATGTGATTACAAACTCAAATACACACATTTAAACATAATGTGATTGGATAATCACACCTCTAACACTGGCAATGCTAATCAGGGTCTCTGCAGGTTTCAACCACTTCAGTTTAAGACTTTTAAACTGCCACTCTGAACATAATTAAATACAGATTTCACAGCCCAACGGCGTATTGGTAAATAACAGTCCTCAACCTGGAAGTGTTTAATACAAGTGTACAAATTAGGATACTAAGTGAGTTCAACAGCCAGTCAGAAGCAACTGGGTTCGATCCCCAACATCTGTAGTCCACCTGAAGTCCACATGTAGTCCACATCCTGTAGCCAGAGGCCTGACCTGCTGCCTCATGACAAGCATCTCTATTCACTGCGACTCACTTTGGATAAAAGAGTCTGCCAAACGACTGCATAGCAAAACAAGCCAACTAGCAAACAGTTGCTGTCCGTTTCTCTTCACCCCATGCAGGTGAGATTGAAACCAGATGTGACCCCCCGCTGGGAGCCTACCTGGGAGGGGATGGGGCTCTTGACACAGCACAGCTTCTTGATGGCGCTGTAGAGGTCGTCCCTGTTGCCCGTTATGATGCACACCACCATCTGCATGCTGGGCTGAACCCAAACATAGTGACATAGCGACAGGTTCGATCTCTCCATGTTGGATCAGTGTAGACATATATTAACTAAATATAGAGCTTATATATTCACATTTTTACTTCTACATTTGTATTAGTATTACACCAGATAGGCCGATAATAGTTAACCCCTTTTCAATTAGTTTCCATTCATTCATTAGCATGTCAAAATCTCGAGCTGTCTGTTAGTTACCAGAACATTTCAGTGTGTTCGACTTGTTCCTTATTGAACTGTCTCTCTCTCTGGGATGTTTCAGTGGACGGGTGTGTCTCACCTCGCTGGTGAGCTGGGAGTGGATACTCTTCACGTAGGTTTCTGTGCGGTCGTCCCGCAGCTCTATCCTGATTGGCCGCTCCAGGCGCATTCCCATGGGCCCTGCAACCTTCTGAAAGATGGACACCAGCTCCTCGGTTTGTTCTGCGCAGCGCCGGGGGTAGAAGATGGCCCACACATGCAGGGGGATCTGACGGGCAAAGGAAAGGCAACAGGAGAGGAGAAGGAAAACCCTTTAATAATAATAATAATAACAACAATAATAATAATTGGGACCAACCCTTAGGCTGCAGTTTGGAAAGGTTTCCTCTTGGATCGTTCCTAGAGAAGAATTATACACTAGTGTCCAACAGGACAATAAAAACTAACATGCAACATTAATCCCCCCGGCTTTAAGGGACCGGTTATTCAATGTGTCCTTAATGGAGGGCAGACCGTGCACAGACGTAGCGGCGGTGGACACAGCCCCACACTCACGCAGCTGATGGACGCGTCTCGGACCAGCTCCTTGGACCAGGACATATCAGAGCCAGGGACAACGGAGGCCGAATGCAGGCAGATGGTCTCCAGTGGAAGAATCCGGCCTTGAGTCTGGGAGAAAACAACAGGATTGTCTGGAGGTTAGGGTGTGCGAGTTTGGACCCCAGCGTCCGCAGCCTACCTGTCTACCTGCATCCCTGAGCAACACGCCTGACCCCCCCCCCCCCCACTGCTCCTGACATATCAACACGCCTGACCCCCACTGCTCCTGACATATCGAAATACACTTGGATAAAAGCGTCTGCTAAATGACTTGATAGTAAATAGTAGATAATAAAAGTAGATGAAGTCACGCGTCTATTAACCTCTTCATCACTGGGCCTATTTCTAAAATAACATACCCAAACTGAACAGACTTCATCTCCACAACTACAAGGGCTTTTAAGTTAATCTTTGTACCAAAAGAAAGATAACACCTGTGAGACTGTGAAATTGAACTGTGAAAGTGAAATAATCAACGTGGACGCTACTGGATCAGAGTGAATAAAGAATAACACACAGAATAAATGGAAGATTTAATTTCCGCCTGAAAAAAATGTCATATTTTATTGTGAATAACACCTAATGCATTATCAGTTGGTAGCCCTAGATTATTATTATTATTATTATTATTATTATCATCATCACTATAGGGCTGTAGCACAACATGTGATGAGGGCCTGGGTCAGGATGTGATGCCCATTATGTGAAGTAGAGCAAAGATGGAGAGGTTTTAGTAGAGATAGGTTTAGGTGGAGTCTCCAAATAAAAACAATAAATCCAATGCAAAAACGCCAAACGTAATGAGACACAGACAAGTGAATATCTCAAGTATCTAATTTTGACATGTAATAATAATAATACATTTGACCCCTCTATTTAAAGGCGAGGGCGAATGTAATTGAATGACACAAAAACATTGCAATTGCACCATAGAACGGTTCTGATTGAAGGCATTTGACCTATTTCTTGTGAAACCCTCTCTTACCTACTATACATGATTGTAAACATGATGTGGAGGGTTCAACATGTTGCCCAGATACTGGATTATCTGATTATGGTGGTTTTAATCAACCAAACACAACTTTGATGACAAAAACAACAAAGGTAAGACATCATTTGTGATTGTAACTAGAAAAAGTTACGTTTGTTCTTGATGGTTTTTAGGCCTCTGGTTCGGCATTTTGGACAACTTTCATATGAAATATATTTGTGTACATAATGTCAGGGAAAAAGATTGCCATTGCTATGCATGTGTACATGCAGTTATGAAATACATAACTCTTGTTGTTACATGCTCTTTATTTGGTTGGTCACGCAATGGTTGATGGATTTTCTTTGTGCTGTAAAGTGAGCCTCCATGTTTCCCGGGAGGACCTTTAAAGGAAGCATGTTTTACTTCTCTGACATATCTTCAGATTAGCAAAATGATGAGAAAGCTTCAAAACAAGTTGCCATGCCAACCATTTTGCAGAGCCTTTGGAAAAATGTCTACATGACCAAATGTGTTTTAGGAGTTCATAAGATAAAAACCTCCCCATGTTGACGGTGTTCAACAGTAGAGGTCTGATGGAGGAGTTAAAGTGACGACTCAGGACTTTGAAAGATATCGCAGATGGGCTTACAATGAGAACCTCGTTGTCGATCTCCAGTCCCCATCTGTCCAGTTCCTTCACCGTCTCCGGGTTGTTGTTGATGTTGGTCAGGAGCTGCTTGATGGAGCCGGTGTGCTCCGCACTGCTGACGTTGATGTGCTGCGTCAAGTCCTGCAAGACACAAAGACACAGCCTTTCATTCTCCACCAGCCCCCCCCCCCCCCCCCCCCCACCTTCACTACACAATCCACTAACCGAACATCTCACTGATGAGATTAGTCATCTCTGTCCAGTGGTTGAGAAACTTGCTCATTTTGCATGTGCTGCATTTGCATGTGCTGCATTGCTCCAATATCGTTTGCATGCTTTGATCATTGTCTTCAATAAATGTGCTTTAATAAATGCATTACACATTTGTACACACAAGTCTAGTTACACAGATTATTATTTCTGAGAATTGCTAGTCAAGAATCATTGATTGATTCTATATATAAAATCAATATAGCACACACCACTACCATTGACCCTTACTACCCTATGGTGCCACAACGCTTTAGGCTCAGTGCAGCGCATGCAGCATGCAGCAGCTCCTGGACCTGCTGCTGCGCTGACACTGTGGTTTTACCTTCATGGCACGGAAGTCCTTCCTCATCTTGTCAGGGATTCCCGTCATGAAGGAGAGCTCAGGGACCAGGAGGATCTCTCCTGTGAGGATTTGCTGCAGAACGTCAACCGTTATATTATATTATTATATTCATCAAGTAAAAATACCTTTCAACATTTGGAGCCTGAGAAATGGAAATATTTTGCTGCTTCTCTTGGTTTCAGACTTTCTGTTTTTCTTGCATGCTGCTCAAAGCAAGCTAAATACGTCTAATCTGGAAAATAAATCGAAAACATAATTCACATAAAATTACAATCATTATAAACAGCCCTTAATGTCCCACAGGGTTCACGTCCAATAACTGTCATAAGCTATATTTGGTTTGTTATGAAAACTCATTTTTCATAATAATAATAATGATGATGATGCAAAGCACTGCTTGTCATTATGCCATCAGGGAAAGCAATTGGCATTGTATAAGAAAATGTAAAACAGTAAACTCTCGCCACAAGAGGGCGCACTACCTCAAGAGTTCAGCTTCACAAACAAACAAAACAAGATTTGTTTTGTGATGGTTTCACTGTGAGAGGACTAGGATGTTTTCTCTGTGTTCAGCTCACCTTCCCTCCTGGCTTGGACCGCTCCTTGGGGCGATGGACCAGCAGGGGTTGGTCCAGCTCCTTGATGGTGATCCCATAGTTTTTGCTGCTCAGCCACACAGTGCACATCAAATATTAATATTGTTCATATTGTTATCATATCGTCATATCATATAATATTGTTCTAACAGGTACCTGTACCAGTCTACAGGCGGTACCTGTAATAGTCCACAGGCGGTACCTGTAATAGTCTACAGGTGGTCCCTGTAGTAGTCTACAGGCGGTACCTGTAATGGTCTACAGGCGGTACCTGTAATGGTCTACAGGCGGTACCTGTAACAGTCTACAGGCGGTACCTGTAACAGTCTACAGGCGGTCCCTTTAATAGTCTACAGGCGGTACCTGTAACAGTTTACAGGCGGTACCTGTAATAGTCTACAGGCGGTACCTGTAACAGTCTACAGGCGGTACCTGTAATAGTCTACAGGCTGTCCCTGTAACAGTCTACAGGTGGTACCTGTAATAGTCTACAGGCGGTCGCTGTAACAGTCTACAGGTGGTACCTGTAATAGTCTACAGGCGGTCCCTGTAATAGTCTACAGGCGGTACCTGTACCGGTCTACAGGCGGTACCTGTAACGGTCTACAGGCGGTACCTGTAACGGTCTACAGGCGGTACCTGTAACGGTCTACAGGCGGTACCTGTAAGTCTACAGGCGGTACCTGTAACGGTCTACAGGCGGTACCTGTAACGGTCTACAGGCGGTACCTGTAACGGTCTACAGGCGGTACCTGTAATAGTCCACGAAGGAGGTGCTGGACCCGTCCATGAGGGTGAAGGTGTCCTTAGGAGACTTGTTCCAGTCCACATCGTCGATGCGGTACGTGCGGTTGTTGTAGCGCGTGATGATGATGCTCCCCACCAGCTCCTTGGAGCACTCATCCTGGAAGTTCTCCGTCCCCTGCTGGTAGACCACCTTCCTGGAGGACAACACGCACAGTCACAGCAACACGGTTCGTTTTAAGTCAATTAAGAAGGACATTTCAATTCGGGGACTCTGTTAATTAAACTAATGTAAAGGTTCGCCTTTATTAGATACAACCTCTTGCACCAGCAGTTTCTACATGTAGAGCAGCGCCCCCCCCCCCCCCTTGATACAGGTTTCAATTACTGCTCTTCTCAACCCCTGAAAGGTCACAGAGTGATATAAACTCAGATAGCGCTCTGCCCATCGCCAGCCCAGGATGAGTTGGAGACAAACTAAAAAATTGATATTTATAGTGCTTGTAATTTATCCATGAAACGCCTCGCACCCGGCGAAACGGTCCAGCTGCACTCCACCAAGACATTGTGTGACCCTGTTTAAATATAAACACACGACCAGAGACATCTCACACCTGGACTGCAGACAGCGCTATGCTAAAGATAACCCAGACTGATATATTGACTCGTATATGCAGTCGATATACTTTCCTGATTTGATGCACGCTAAACGCCAGAAGAAGAACATCACATCTGTTTCTGTAGATGTCAAGACATTGGGCTGTTTTGTTTTTAGGGAAACACCGGTTGGTGACCGGCCGGTTACAGGAGCCGATCACGTGACTCAAAAACTATTGTGCACAAGACGCAACATTATATTATAGAGACAATTAATGCTTGTCTGCATAATACCTCTCTAAATTGCCCCGAGTTTCAATAAAGGCTGGCTCCGCTTAACCTTAGACATATTGCCCTTTCATTTAAGTGGGTTATATACGATGCAGTAACCAGCCTGGACCTCGCTGGAGAACGGCTTCACTCTCCCCATGCGTTTCGTTTTAGGTTTGCGCAAGAGTAGTCCTACACATTATTCACATTATTCACACATCCCCATGTTAGTTAAAACTACTGACGTATCTTTAACCTCATAGGCCGATGCTGCGCTGTGCTAATTCCTCCTCCTGCTGTATGTGAAACCAACCGGCTACTCTGAGCTTTTGAGTGAAGCCGTTGGCGGCGCTCCTTTCACGGTGTGTGGTGTGAAAAAGTCTGCTTCTAATTTGAAGTTCTGCCACAGGCAGGCTATATTAATCTATCTATATTAATCTATCTATATTAATCTATATTAATCTATGTGAAACTGTTTACACTTCCTTTGCATGCTGGTTATTTGTTTTGGCTCAAAGTGTTCATCCCAGTGATGCGTTCATAAACTTTCTGTGTGCGAAACTTGTTAAACAAATCCCAATCAAAAATGAATGAAAAGTTGGCTATATGCCATCGTTGACTTTCAGTTGCATGGGCTGAAGATGTCACACTGAATGACATTTGTGAGCTATTTTGTAAAATAAAAAATAAGGATGTGATTGAAAAGGGGAGTCTATATCTTGTCCCAGCAGTGGGTCGTTTAACTTTATCTTTTCCAATCATCGTTTAAAAGCTTTATATTTCCATAAAAACCTGATCAGTGCATCCCTAGTTGTTTTTATTTCTGATTTCTGATTTCTTATCCGTCAGCTTGAGTTTATAACTTCAACTTTTGTAGCTAAACCTGACCATCTCCAAGATTTAAAAAAGAAAAGTGCTTGATGGACTCAAACCAGTGTACCGGTACACTAACTAGTGTACTGGTTTAGTTACCATAACAACTGGGTAAAATACAAACTGTCAAGTTGAACTCTTAACTGATTTTTGTAGTACATCACAGCTGTATTTCATAGGGCGGTGTGTCTCCCTACTGTCATGCTTGTTTTCTATGTCATACGTGTAGTGGTGGCATCTGGGTTTCCTTTTAGGAATTCATAAAGTGAATGGTATTGTTACTATACATGCCGTTACTCATCGTTACATGTGTTGCTACTACATGTGTTGCTACTACACGTGTTGCTACTACATGTGTTGCTACTACATGTGTTGCTACTACATGTGTTGCTACTACATGTGTTGCTACTACATGTGTTGCTACTACATGTGTTGCTACTACATGTGTTGCTACTACATGTGTCGCTACTACATGTGTCGCTACTACATGTGTCGCTACTACATGTGTCGCTACTACATGTGTCGCTACTACATGTGTCGCTACTACATGTGTCGCTACTACATGTGTCGTTACTACATGTGTCGTTACTACATGTGTCGCTACTACATGTGTCGCTACTACATGTGTCGCTACTACATGTGTCGCTACTACATGTGTCGTTACTACATGTGTTGCTACTACATGTGTCGCTACTACATGTGTCGCTACTACATGTGTCGCTACTACATGTGTCGCTACTACATGTGTTGCTACTACATGTTGTGTTACTACATGTGTTGCTACTACATGTGTTGCTACTACATGTGTTGCTACTACACGTGTTGCTACTACATGTGTTGCTACTACATGTGTTGCTACTACATGTGTTGCTACTACATGTGTTGCTACTACATGTGTTGCTACTACATGTGTTGCTACTACATGTGTTGCTACTACATGTGTCGCTACTACATGTGTCGCTACTACATGTGTCGCTACTACATGTGTCGCTACTACATGTGTCGCTACTACATGTTGTGTTACTACACGTGTCGCTACTACATGTGTCGCTACTACAAGTGTTGCTACTACATGTGTTGCTACTACATGTGTTGCTACTACATGTGTTGCTACTACATGTTGTGTTACTACACGTGTTGCTACTACATGTGTTGCTACTACATGTTGTGTTACTACATGTGTTGCTACTACATGTGTTGCTACTACATGTGTTGCTACTACATGTTGTGTTACTACTACATGTGTTGCTACTACATGTGTTGCTACTACATGTGTTGCTACTACATGTGTTGCTACTACATGTGTTGCTACTACACGTGTTGCTACTACACGTGTTGCTACTACATGTGTCGCTACTACATGTGTCGCTACTACATGTGTTGCTACTACATGTGTTGCTACTACATGTGTCGCTACTACATGTGTCGCTACTACATGTGTCGCTACTACATGTGTCGCTACTACATGTTGTGTTACTACACGTGTCGCTACTACATGTGTCGCTACTACAAGTGTTGCTACTACATGTGTTGCTACTACATGTGTTGCTACTACATGTGTTGCTACTACATGTTGTGTTACTACACGTGTTGCTACTACATGTGTTGCTACTACATGTTGTGTTACTACATGTGTTGCTACTACATGTGTTGCTACTACATGTGTTGCTACTACATGTTGTGTTACTACTACATGTGTTGCTACTACATGTGTTGCTACTACATGTGTTGCTACTACATGTGTTGCTACTACATGTGTTGCTACTACACGTGTTGCTACTACACGTGTTGCTACTACATGTGTCGCTACTACATGTGTCGCTACTACATGTGTTGCTACTACATGTGTTGCTACTACATGTGTTGTTACTACATGTGTCGCTACTACATGTGTCGCTACTACATGTGTCGCTACTACATGTGTCGCTACTACATGTGTCGCTACTACATGTGTCGCTACTACATGTGTCGCTACTACATGTGTCGCTACTACATGTGTCGCTACTACATGTGTCGTTACTACATGTGTCGTTACTACATGTGTCGCTACTACATGTGTCGCTACTACATGTGTCGCTACTACATGTGTCGCTACTACATGTGTTGTTACTACATGTGTTGTTACTACATGTGTCGCTACTACATGTGTCGCTACTACATGTGTCGCTACTACATGTGTCGCTACTACATGTGTCGCTACTACATGTGTTGCTACTACATGTTGTGTTACTACATGTGTTGCTACTACATGTGTTGCTACTACATGTGTTGCTACTACATGTGTTGCTACTACAAGTGTTGCTACTACATGTGTTGCTACTACATGTGTTGCTACTACATGAGTTGCTATATGTGCTGTTGCAGGTATTCTGAAGAGTGAACCAACATGGCGTTCAGGACAGAGTCGTTCCTCAGCACTTTGTGGGTCACGTCCACAGACAGGTACAGACCGGCGTCCGTTCTCTTGATGCTGGTCGCGTAGCCGGGCCACACCTGCAGCCTGCAGACACACACACACAACCATTTCAAAGACAATGGATCTGGGCTGTCTCCAGCACCATTAGAGAGCAAGGCTGTGTTTAGCGACTCACCGATGTTTTCCCAGAATGACGGCACTTTGTGGATCGTAATGATTGCGGCCGACTAGCTTCAGGCCCACCATTTTCATGATCCTTCAGTTAAAGAAACAAGCGAGCAGAAATGAAGGCGTGAATATTTTGACTTTTGTCAGGATGGGAGGCATATGACATAATATATACAATCATTTCCAGCTTAAGTGCTGGGCTTATTAGATAGATTTAGAGGGAAAATGTCATTAAGATGCCTTGTCTAGTGCCTACAGTGAGGCCTACTGGAAACCCTGTTTTAGACTGATGCACAATGTGTGACGGTGTAAGACAATGTTTAGAACAAATGTGTCCTCGACTGACCTTTAGCACATCTCCCTGTGTCATATAATTAATTTTAAACAAAAGAGGGATCCCTTGAGATGGGTATCAATTTCTGTGTTTATACACTACAAGCCAAGGACTAAGCAGGCTTTCTGAACCCTATGGGGACCCATTCACTCACACAAAGCCAAACATGTCAAACGAACAACAGTGTGGTTAGGGCCCATCTGCCATCACAGATAATAACCAACTGCCAAGCAATTTTCTATTTTTATGAATGAGCAGATATCTGTAATAAGATTCCAAAAATGTGTGAAAATATCAGCTTCTTGTCTGGAAGCTGACAGACATAAAATGTTTAATATAACAATATACAGTCGACTATGGCATCACTACTTAGCTACAACCATACCTTTAGAAACATCCTTATCCGTGGGAAATGGACAACATTTATATCACTTTATCACCACTCAATGTACCGAATGCTTCACATGGCAACCATTCACACACACATTAACGCATTCAGTCACACACTGACCTTCATTCATTCACATTGAACTCTCCACACAGCTATATTCGACTGCTCCTATATTTCTCCGTACCTCCTGAGCAGCACGTTGTAGAAAGGGATGCAGAGGTCAGAGTACGGTGGCAGGATTTTGGTCATCTGGATTTTTATCTCTATTTCCTGGTTGTCAGTCCGCCGTTCGCTCTTCAGGAGCACAACCTGCGTACAGTCGAGCGTCAAGAAGTTATTGTCATGTTGATAATCAATTAATCGCTTTAAGTCATTTATCAAGTCACATTTGCTGTTACAGTTTCATGAATGTTTCAGACTATTATATAACGAACAATTTCATTTTCTTTGCCTTTTTAGACACAGCAAGTACATCACTACAGGTATATTTAAGACATCACTGCAGGTAACACTACAGGTAACACTACAGGTAACACCACAGGTAACACTACAGGTAACACTACAGGTAACACCACAGGTAACACCACAGGTAACTCATGATGGACTCTTGCTGTTTATGACTTTTTTCATAGGTCACTCACATCCTTCATCTTGATTGGCAGGAAGAGGATTGAGCCATCAAAAGCCACAACTTCTCCGGTGGTCGGCCGATGTTCTTTCATCATACCAAACCGCATCGCCATTGACTCAATGTTTGGCCTTAGAAATGTGACAAAAATAGACCAATTATACCAATTACTGATTAACAGAAGGCACCAATATATATATATTATTTTTTTTTCCAGGGTTAATTTTATTTTAGAAGCTGACTTTAGACTGTTTTGTTGAGGTATGGCTCCACCCCCTGATTCAATTGATATTATAGAGCCATTAGAATTAAGTAGTGGATTGTTACCATGGAAACTGTACTCATACTTCACCTATATCAAATGCAATGTCATATACTTACACAAATGTAACATGGTATTGGTACACAGCCTCGTTCTTGCAGGTGATGGGGATGTGGTTTGATCCAACAGTTATGGGGCGTCCTTTAGTACCAACCTTGTTCAGCGGCTCTCTGCCAGGGGGAACATGAACATGGAGGACATGCGGTTAACACCATTAATAACCATAACCATAACCACACCATAACTAAATCACCAGAAGGCACAGCAAGTTAATTTATATGGCACCTCTCAAACTCAAACAACTTTCAGAGAGAACACAAACATATCCAAGCATTGAAAAGACTTTCACAATTACTAGGAGTGAATATTTACACATTCAGGTTGAAATGAGTTCCAGAAACAGATTTATAAACCAAATGTGCAATATAGGTTTATATATATATATATATATATATAACGTTTATATTTCTATCCACACATAAGGGACACTCAAGAGTGAAGTTCTCAGTACCGTGTTGCCTCCATTTCGAGACTGAGACCTGGACTTAGTGTAGGAGATGGAGAGTGCATTGTTCCTACACAGGGTTAAAAAAAACAACACTTTTTGTATAGGGTTGGAAAACAAATAATTCATAACTGGTAACTAAACTTTTTATCATAAATGTCACAATATCTCTTTCTGTTAAATATCCCACAACCAATGTTAATGCTAACAAATGTTGTAAATGTTTACATAAAACCCAATAAATTAAATTATATTTTAGAAACGTACCTAATGAGGAATAAAAGGTCCCACATGTTTTATCGGCATTAAAGGGTATATCACAATGTGCATTGCATAATTGACGAAAATTGTATGTATATTGCAGTCAAAAATCATTATAACACAAAGCACCCAATGCCTCCACTTATTTTACTGTTGCCTCGTATGGCGACTCATTTCTGTTCCCTACCTGCACCGGGGCTGAGAGGAGGTGTGGGCAGTGAAAACGTGGAGGAGGAGGCAGCCGGACTGGGCGGTCCTGGAGGAAGAGAGGGAGCGACAGCGGGTCCTCTCCCCAGGCCCAGGTGAGGCATCGAAGCCCGTCCGATGCCCAGCATCATCGCGTGGGTGGGGAGGCCACGGCCCAGGAGGCTGGAACGGGTCAAGACATTCGGGACCGGGTTTTAAAGGGGACCTATTTCACCACCAGGTGTGAGTGTGATTAGCCATTACAAGCCATTTCAAAATCTACCCTCTACGTGACCTCACAAGTGGGAGTGTCCACCCAGATGTATGATGGATAGATCAGCCTACCAGTTGGTACAGTCCACTGGGTAGGATGGTAGACTGATCTACCCATCATACATCTGGGTGGACACTCCCACTTGTGAGGTCACGTAGAGGGTAGATTTTGAAATGGCTTGTAATGGCTAATCACACTCACACCTGGTGGTGAAATAGGTCCCCTTTAAGGATATGCCCAAAGTAAATGGACTGCATTTATTTAGCGC
Organism: Merluccius polli; assembly: GCA_030340625.1. Classification (NCBI taxonomy): domain Eukaryota; kingdom Metazoa; phylum Chordata; class Actinopteri; order Gadiformes; family Merlucciidae; genus Merluccius; species Merluccius polli. The sequence continues at coordinate 12,990 of JAOPHQ010001311.1, read as the reverse complement.
TTTTCTAACCAGTGGCCGCTCCAAGCGCTGTACAATGTGCCTCACATTCACTCATTCAATTCTTGATGGAGTTGTCTGTGCAACTTCTGTGTGACACTAGAAGCCAGCAGTAAAACCTGAGGTATGCAAGGGGAGCTCAGTGTGCGCTCCATCACTACACAGCCATGCAGCAGGAGAGCCATGGGTTTGTTTTTGCTGCGTTCATTGAGGTGTTCATTTTGGACCCCGTGCCACGAGCCACGGTCCTACCTGATGCCCCGGCCCATGCTGTCCTGTAGTTGTCCATCCCTCCCTGGGCTAGCGAGGACCGCCGCTGAGCTTGGGGGCAGCTTTACTTCTGCGGTTGCGTCTCCAGCTGCCATCCGTCCTATGAGAAATATGGTTTAATAATGACCATCACTTTCAGAGACTATTTCATGGTTTATCTTCAGGCCTGTAGTCTGTTACTCTGTCTAAACATTTCTTGGTTAAACTTTGCCATTAAGCTGCGGTTCACATGCGTGCCGAACCGCGGGCGCCGTCTGTACGGATCATGGATCAACCATGTTCTGTTACACTAGTCGCAGGGTATTCTAGGTGGTTGCTATGGTATTCGAGGTGGTTGCCAAGGTATTTTGGGTGGTTGCTATGGTGTTCTAGGTGGTTTTCTATGGTGTTTTGGGTGGTTGCTAGGGTATTTTGGGTGGTTGCTAGGGTGCTCAGTGGGGCTTTTGGATCACAACCTAATCAGCCCCAAACATGCTGATCGGAGCACCCTTACTACATTACGTAATCGAGATAATTTTATAATATAAGAAATGATTTTAAACTATTTTATAATTATTTAGCCTATAGGCTTTTCATTCTAGGAACAAAACATTACATAATGTTTAATTAACAAACTGAATGGACATGGGAGATGCCAAACATTTGTATTTCTGCCTCCTGTGTGGCGCAGACCAGCGCACTGAGCATTATGGGCTTTAAAGGCTTTAAACACTTTAAAGGCTGCAGGTCTCGTGTTATATGATTTTAAGTAGTCAATCAAGTCGGCGATAGCTTATGGTGACATTTTAATGGAAATATAACACATTAAAATGATGATTGATGAAGACGTTAAAAGACCCACTGCTGCGACAGAAGATATAGACTTCCCTCTTTAATCACATCCTTATTTTTTTATTTCCAAAAAAGCTCAAATGTCATTCGGTTTGACAACTCCAGACAGCGGTGTAACCGTGGGGAACACGCGTCTCCTTTCCTTCCTGCAACTCTTCGCCCAAAACGCATTTTTTTAAAATCTCAGTGTTAAAATTCGAGCTGAAACAGCGGTTCACGTATACGTGTTTTTATTGCTGTATCTGTGCGTTATTGTGGCTGGGAGACCGCGAGGATGTGGCCGCAACGTGCAGAACAAATAATAAGTATGCTAAATAATACGAGTTATGCAGCCAACTAAAAAAAACATATTTCTATTTTCACCCGTGGGTTTAGGCCCCGAATACCTTACAGGGATAAGATGCTCTATAGATATACTTAATTACACATCAAACTATTGTTGCTCTGCTAAAATTAGAGATGGGCATAGATTAAAATATTTAATCTAGATTAATCTAATGGTAATCTTGAAATTAACCTAGGTTAATCTAGATTAAAGTGGCTCCTTTGAATGATGTCGAAGGTGTCCATAATATGTGTTTGCTACCTAAATAATGACTTATATTACCTAAAAAGTGATGAAAAGTGGGTCTGCGCAAACAAATCTCGCGTTAATACCGCCGATAACGCCGTTATCGGCCCATCACTAGCTAAAATATTCTTGTCTCGAACGCTTTTCAACGTAATACACAAGATATAAATAGTTTGAAACCAGAGGGATGGCGCTATGGATGGTTCCCCACTTCATGCAGTGGTGGAGTGGAGTTATCTACTTCTGAGAAGTGCCGCTGCTAAATATAAAAATATAAATATACGGTAACTTTGATCTAACCGACTTCAACAGTACAGTTTGAATACCGACCCACTGGTTGTTGTCCGCGTCCCCACGACGCTCTGGAGGCCTCCAGGCCCATCCCGCGAAACATGGACACCAGAGAGGAGCCCTGACTGGGAAGGTCGAACTGTGGAGACCCAGGAATGGACGGGAATCAGTGAAGATCATCCATCCCGGTTAGGACTGGGCCATGAAGCGACCGCCGTCATTTTCACGATAAAATAATCTTCCACGACAACGATCACACATTCATGAGATTTATTTTCGATAGTTATTTTTAATGTCCGTTTTCCTCCGCCTATAGAGGAATAAATAGATCAGCCTACCAGTTGGTACGGTCCACTGGGTAGGCTGGTATGCTGATCTATCCATCATACATCTGGGTGGACACTCCCACTTGTGATGTCATTAGAGGGTAGATTTTGACATGGCTTGCAATGGGTAATCAACATCTCACCTGGTGGTAAAATAGGGGACCTTTAAGACTACTGCACTGGAGCTACGGTGGCCTGTAAGGTACCAGTAGGTACCTGAAGGTGGCCTGTAAGGTACCAGTAGGTACTGAAGCTACGGTGGCCTGTAAGGTACCAGTAGGTACTGAAGGTGGTCTGTAAGGTACCAGTAGGTACTGAAGGTGGTCTGTAAGGTACCAGTAGGTACTGAAGGTGGTCTGTAAGGTACCAGTAGGTACTGAAGGTGGCCTGTAAGGTACCAGTAGGTACTGAAGGTGGTCTGTAAGGTACCAGTAGGTACTGAAGGTGGCCTGTAAGGTACCAGTAGGTACTGAAGGTGGTCTGTAAGGTACCAGTAGGTACTGAAGGTGGTCTGTAAGGTACCAGTAGGTACTGAAGGTGGTCTGTAAGGTACCAGTAGGTACTGAAGGTGGTCTGTAAGGTACCAGTAGGTACTGAAGGTGGTCTGTAAGGTACCAGTAGGTACTGAAGGTGGTCTGTAAGGTACCAGTAGGTACTGAAGGTGGTCTGTAAGGTACCAGTAGGTACTGAAGGTGGTCTGTAAGGTACCAGTAGGTACTTAAGTGGTCTGTAAGGTACCAGTAGGTACTGAAGGTGGTCTGTAAGGTACCAGTAGGTACTGAAGCTACGGTGGCCTGTAAGGTACCAGTAGGTACTGAAGGTGGTCTGTAAGGTACCAGTAGGTACTGAAGTGGTCTGTAAGGTACCAGTAGGTACTGAAGGTGGTCTGTAAGGTACCAGTAGGTACTGAAGGTGGTCTGTAAGGTACCAGTAGGTACTGAAGTGGTCTGTAAGGTACCAGTAGGTACTGAAGGTGGTCTGTAAGGTACCAGTAGGTACTGAAGGTGGTCTGTAAGGTACCAGTAGGTACTGAAGCTACGGTGGTCTGTAAAACAAACCTATTTTAGTCTCAACATTATGCGTAAGGCTGAAGGATTTATTTCTCTAGAGCCGTTTGTCCGCTCTGGGCTCCTGTAGAAACATGGCGGCCTCCGTGGAAGAGGACCCGCTCCCCATGGAGATAATAAACGGCTCTAACAACACAGCGACTATACGTCAGGTGGTCCTCATAATGAAGACCTGCTGGTGAAGATCTTCACCAGACTGGACCTTTACATGTGGACCGGGGATTCCTACCTTTGGTTCAGCTCCAGAGAACAGCATCCCTCTCGCCCTGCCGACCCCTACCGGGTCCTGGGTCACGGCCGGTCCTCCAGCGAGTCCCGCTCCCCGGCCGCCAGGAAGCCAGGACCCCCGCCCGACGCCGAGACCCACCGCGGGACCCGGCTGGCCTCGCCCGCGTCCCGGCAGGGGGTCTCCGGGCCCCAGCTCTCCAAGTCCCAGACCACGTCCCGGCAGGGGGTCTCCGGGCCCCAGACCGCGTCCCGGCTCTCCAAGTCCCAGACCACGTCCCGGCAGGGGGTCTCCGGGCCCCAGACCGCGTCCCGGCTCTCCAAGTCCCAGACCACGTCCCGGCAGGGGGTGTCCGGGCCCCAGACCGCGTCCCGGCTCTCCAAGTCCCAGACCACGTCCCGGCAGGGGGTGTCCGGGGCCCCAGACCGCGTCCCGGGCTCTCCAAGTCCCAGACCACGTCCCGGCAGGGGGTGTCCGGGGCCCAGACCACGTCCCGGCTCTCCAAGTCCCAGACCACGTCCCGGCAGGGGGTGTCCGGGGCCCAGACCACGTCCCGGCAGGGGCGGCTCGGTGGGGTCCATCCTCCGGTCCGCTTCGGATGGAGGAGACTCGGATCAAGGGTCTGGTCCGGTCCGGTCCGGTCCGGTCCTCGGGCGCTTCTCTAGTTTCGAGTCTGTTTTTTTTAATGGCGCCACATGTGACGTTAACTCTAAATGAAGCGAAACGTTTTCTTCTTATTATTAATTATTATTAAACGTATTCTTCTTATTATTAATATTCTTGTTATTAATGTTATTAATATTAATATTATTAGTGTTTATTGGAGTTTAGTGCTAAAGTGAACAGGAAGTCCAGCACGTGGCGCGCGCCCGGATACAGTATAAAGTATTAAAGTATATATGTATGTATGTATATATATATATATGTATTTATGTTTTCTAGCGGTGTGAGGAAGTTATATTAAGTATTAGTTTTATATCTTTGAGGTCTGCTGTGAGGAGGTTTATAAAGCAGTAGATACCAGCAGCACTTCATGTGGAGGAAGAAGGAGCTCGCGGGTCAAGATGGCGCCGCGGTCACGTGGTTGCTGCGTCACTCCGCTGCTCGTCAGAATATTTACTATTTATATAATTATGGTATGATTATAAAATTAGCTCAAATGACGAGATTATTAGAGTGACGGGTTGAATGGTAGTTATTAATTTATTGTGTACTGTTTTAGACCCTAAGGTTAGACCCTAATGAGACCCTAATGAGACCCTAGACCCTAAGGTTAGACCCTAATGAGACCCTAGACCCTAAGGTTAGACCCTAATGAGACCCTAGACCCTAAGGTTAGACCCTAATGAGACCCTAGACCCTAAGGTTAGACCATAATGAGACCCTAATGAGACCCTAGACCCTAAGGTTAGACCCTAATGAGACCCTAATGAGACCCTAGACCCTAAGGTTAGACCCTAATGAGACCCTAGACCCTAAGGTTAGACCCTAATGAGACCCTAGACCCTAAGGTTAGACCATAATGAGACCCTAATGAGACCCTAGACCCTAAGGTTAGACCCTAATGAGACCCTAATGAGACCCTAGACCCTAAGGTTAGATCCTAATGAGACCCTAGACCCTAAGGTTAGACCCTAATGAGACCCTAGACCCTAAGGTTAGACCCTAATGAGACCCTAGACCCTAAGGGTAGACCATAATGAGACCCTAATGAGACCCTAGACCCTAAGGTTAGACCCTAATGAGACCCTAGACCCTAAGGTTAGACCATAATGAGACCCTAATGAGACCCTAGACCCTAAGGTTAGACCCTAATGAGACCCTAATGAGACCCTAGACCCTAAGGTTAGACCCTAATGAGACCCTAATGAGACCCTAGACCCTAAGGTTAGACCCTAATGAGACCCTAGACCCTAAGGTTAGACCATAATGAGACCCTAATGAGACCCTAGACCCTAAGGTTAGACCCTAATGAGACCCTAATGAGACCCTAGACCCTAAGGTTAGACCCTAATGAGACCCTAGACCCTAAGGTTAGACCCTAATGAGACCCTAGACCCTAAGGTTAGACCCTAATGAGACCCTAGACCTTAAGGTTAGACCCTAGTGAGACCCTAGACCCTAGGATGAGACCCTAGACCCTAAGGTTAGACCCTAATGAGGTGCATATTATTGAATTTGGCACAGAGATAGAGATGTCCCCCATGGACTGGTCTGTGGTGAACTGGTCTGCTATAACAGGAGACCAGAATAAATAACAAAGCACATTGACTCAGATACCCATTTACTATGTTCTGCTGTGTTGTACTCTACATCTGAGGTAAACATTGTACTTTTTACATTTATCTGACAGCTTCAGTTACTTTGCAGATTCAGAAAAACAAAAACAAGAACACATAATTAAAACTGAGTTAGAGTTAGGCCTGAGCTAATAATAGCCATAAGTTAATATATTATTATTATATCAGTTAAAAGGACAAAAGGATGCAAGTTAGAAAGACAAACATGCATCACTGTGGGTTGTAGTCCAGAGGAAAGGAAAGTGCACTACAGTAGAGCTGCATCACTGCAGTAAGGTGGAGTTACTTAACAAGCTGAGGCTGTGGGAGCAGATGAGTGGAGGTCAACATCAGGACCACCTCCTGATGGGCTCTCCTGATGGGCTCTCCTGTGGACTTTCTGCAGGACTCGTCTGTTTGGGCAGACCAGCCTGTCTGAATCCTAACCCTTAGTGCTTCATGAAAACTACAACTGTAGAGGTGTGGGGGGACATGGCAGACTTGGTCTCAAAGGAGACTACAACTGTAGAGGTGTGGGGGGGACATGGCAGACTTGGTGTGGGGGGACATGGCAGACTTGGTGTGGGGGGACATGGTAGACTTGGTGTGGGGGGACATGGCAGACTTGGTGTGGGGGGACATGGTAGACTTGGTGTGGGGGGACATGGCAGACTTGGTGTGGGGGGACATGGCAGACTTGGTGTGGGGGGACATGGCAGACTTGGTGTGGGGGGACATGGTAGACTTGGTGTGGGGGGACATGGCAGACTTGGTGTGGGGGGACATGGCAGACCTGGTGTGGGGGGACATGGCAGACTTGGTGGGGGGGGGACATGGCAGACTTGGTGTGGGGGGACATGGCAGACTTGGTGTGGGGGGACATGGCAGACTTGGTGTGGGGGGACATGGCAGACTTGGTGTGGGGGGACATGGTAGACTTGGTGTGGGGGGACATGGCAGACTTGGTGGGGGGGGACATGGCAGACTTGGTGTGGGGGGACATGGCAGACTTGGTGGGGGGGGGACATGGTAGACTTGGTGTGGGGGGACATGGCAGACTTGGTGTGGGGGGGACATGGCAGACTTGGTGTGGGGGGACATGGCAGACTTGGTGTGGGGGGACATGGCAGACTTGGTGTGGGGGGACATGGCAGACTTGGTGTGGGGGGGACATGGCAGACTTGGTGTGGGGGGACATGGCAGACTTGGTGTGGGGGGACATGGCAGACTTGGTGTGGGGGGGACATGGCAGACTTGGTGTGGGGGGACATGGTAGACTTGGTGTGGGGGGACATGGCAGACTTGGTGTGGGGGGACATGGCAGACTTGGTGTGGGGGGACATGGCAGACTTGGTGTGGGGGGGACATGGCAGACTTGGTGTGGGGGGACATGGCAGACTTGGTGTGGGGGGGACATGGCAGACTTGGTGTGGGGGGACATGGCAGACTTGGTGTGGGGGGACATGGCAGACTTGGTGTGGGGGGACATGGCAGACTTGGTGTGGGGGGACATGGTAGACTTGGTGTGGGGGGACATGGTAGACTTGGTGTGGGGGGACATGGTAGACTTGGTGTGGGGGGACATGGTAGACTTGGTGTGTACACTATCTGTGTGTCCATTGTCCTGCGGAGGCTTTAGCAGTTCGCTGTTTGTGCTGATTGAGGCCCCAGTGTTGGAGATGTCTCTGTACTCAGTCAGTGTCCAGCGGCGCCTCACACACCTGACTGCTAATGAAGGCCAATCAGACCTCATCTCACCTGGCTCATCTCACCTGGATCATCTCACCTGGCTTATCTCACCTGGCTTATCTCACCTGGCTTACCTCACCTGGCTTATCTCACCTGGCTTATCCCACCTGGCTTATCCCACCTGGCTTACCTCACCTGGCTTATCCCACCTGGCTCATCTCACCTGGCTCATCTCACCTGGCTTATCTCACCTGGCTTATCTCACCTGGCTTATCCCACCTGGCTCATCTCACCTGGCTCATCTCACCTGGCTTATCTCACCTGGCTTATCCCACCTGGCTCATCTCACCTGGCTTATCCCACCTGGCTTATCTCACCTGGCTCATCTCACCTGGCTTATCTCACCTGGCTTATCTCGCTAAGTGGGTTAGCGTTAGCACAGGGACCAGGTGTTTATTGTTTGTTGTTCATCTATAGCTGGATTGTTTGTGGAGGTATGTGTTGTAGATCTAGGAGGTTGTAGATCTAGGAGGTATGTGTTGTAGATCTAGGAGGTTGTAGATCTAGAAGGTTGTAGATCTAGGAGGTTGTAGATCTAGGAGGTTGTAGATCTAAGAGGTTGTAGATCTAGGAGGTATATGTTGTAGATCTAGGAGGTTGTAGATCTAGGAGGTTGTAGATCTAGGAGGTTGCAGATCTAGGAGGTATGTGTTATAATAGGGTAGAGACGTAGTTTTTAGCGTGTGTCGGCCCATTAGGAACGTTTAGTGACTGATCACATCCCCGCTGCGGTGAAGCCAAAGCTTTTCATTTTTCACGCTTATTTAACGTCTTGCTCTCCGACTTGATCTTCTCTTGGCTGCTGCTCTGCATCCCTCAAGCATCTTGTACATTTCATTTACCCGTTGCACATTTAATTAAGCGTTACAAAATGGTCTCTGTATAAACCCGCCCACTGTTGCGGTAAGAAGCACAACACATCACACACTGTGCAGTAAACCGTCCGCAGCATCGAACACATCTCTGTGTAGAAGATAATTAAATGTATTACACCGCAGCAGATAACGTTTGGTGGACACTTTTATATGCAGGGGCCGCCTGCAGCGTCTTGGCTTCATACTGGCCGTGGTCAGCTATATATATATATATATATATATATATATATATATATATATATATATATATATATATATATAGTGGTCTTTAATCACTGACAGGTTTTACCACTCGGTTCCCCCACAAGCTGCTCTCCGGTCTCAGCCGGATCAACAGCCACCAATCTCTCCAACGCTGAAATGCACTTAGAGGAGGAGAGGGAAGAGAGTCAAGCGTCCAACACAGTGTGTAACATTGTGTAACATAGTGCGTAACATAGTGTGTAACATAGTGCGTAACATAGTGCGTAACATTGTGTAACATAGTGCGTAACATAGTGTGTAACATTGTGTAACATAGTGCGTAACATAGTGTGTAACAGCAAGGAAAGTTGTCCAGAGTTGGATTCTGATCTGAAGGCCAACTTCACTTTGGTTTCCAGGTCACTGGTTAAACATATTTTAATTAGCGCTGGCCTTCAGGTAATCACAGTAGGTAAGGTGATTCCTCCTGCAGCCTTCAGGTAATCACAGTAGGTAAGGTGATTCCTCCTGCAGCCTTCAGGTAATCACAGTAGGTACAGTGATTCCTCCTGCAGCCTTCAGGTAATCACAGTAGGTAAGGTGATTCCTCCTGCAGCCTTCAGGTAATCACAGTAGGTACAGTGATTCCTCCTGCAGCCTTCAGGTCATCACAGTAGGTAAGGTGATTCCTCCTGCAGCCTTCAGGTAATCACAGTAGGTACGGTGATTCCTCCTGCAGCCTTCAGGTAATCACAGTAGGTACGGTGATGTCTCCTGCAGCCTTCAGGTAATCACAGTAGGTAAGGTGATTCCTCCCACAGCCTTCAGGTAATCACAGTAGGTACGGTGATTCCTCCTGCAGCCTCCAGGTAATCACAGTAGGTACGGTGATTCCTCCCAGGAGCGTTAAGTTGGTATTAAGGTGATTTTCCGACACCTGGTTCAGTGATTGAGTGTCAGTGTTTTCTATCTCCTCCTCCTCTGTGTTCGTCTCCTCTCTCTCCTCAGCCCCATTTCTCTGTATCACAACTTTCCCGGTAATCACATCTCGGAGTCATATCAGAGATGTCCGCATGTTCTCGGGGACAAAAGAGACATAATGCAATTATGGCCAACAAATTGTGTGAGATTTTATCATTTTTATATAAAAGAGTAGGAACACCAAATGATGTTTCAAATGAAACCCGTCAGTCCCGTTTTACTGATAGTCATCAATATTACTAATGAGAAGGAGGAACAAATGAAACCGCTGCCATTCAGCGCTGATGTAACCATGGTTACACAACAATCAATGAACTACCAAATGTACTTTGGCCCGCTGCACCTTTTTATTCTTTCTTCATAAGGAGACAGAAAATACACAAAGCAGATCCCCAACATCTGTTTTTATATTATTATATGATTAGAGCAATATCGAGTGTGCACATGCAATACATGCAGAGGACGTGACAGTATATTTAGACAATTATTTGTATTATTATAACAAATTATTATCACATTATTAGTTTCTTTTTTCTTTTTTTGTTTTACATCTAAACAATACCTTGATGAATATCCTACAATGTGTACAATGTAGAAATAACGAGTTTAGAGTATTTGCTTCACCGTGTGTGTGTGTGTGTGTGTGTGTGTGTGTGTGTGTGTGTGTGTGTGTGTGTGTGTGTGTGTGTGTGTGTGTGTGTGTGTGTGTGTGTGTGTGTGTGTGTGTGTGTGTGTGTTTCTATGATCCAAACCCTGAAGTGTAAATGAGAACTGGACCGGTTCTGAGTGAGAAGGTCGGAGGTCAACTTAAATGATGTTTGTGTGTAATAAACTGCATTTGCACTGACTGGACTCAGATGTTCACATTGTGTGCCCATATAATATAAGATAATAAACTACTAATACTCTACTGGGGTTCAAAGTGTCAATGCTAGTCAAATGTCTAATATAAAAATAATCTACACATAAAAGACTTCTTTTATATGCGAGACCACTTTAATTAGGGACACCTTCTCATCAAATACTGGATCCATGTGTCTGAAGCCGTCCCACGATGATGTCATCGTCAACATTAGTTAATTTAAACTTCCAGTGTAATTGTTTTAAATCCTCTGTATCTGAATCACAATCCTATCAAAACGAGGAACACATTTAGTTTATGTGGTAACGACTTTACCACAGAAATGAGTTACATGTTATACTGTATATGAGTTAGATATTATATATGAGTTAGATATTATATGTGAGTTAGATATTATATATGAGTTAGATATTATATATGAGTTAGATATTATATGTGAGTTAGATATTATATATGAGTTAGATATTATATATGAGTTAGATATTATATGAGTTAGATATTATATATGAGTTAGATATTATATGAGTTAGATATTATATATGAGTTAGATATTATATATGAGTTAGATATTATATGAGTTAGATATTATATATGAGTTAGATATTATATGAGTTAGATATTATATATGAGTTAGATATTATATGAGTTAGATATTATATATGAGTTAGATATTATATATGAGTTAGATATTATATGAGTTAGATATTATATATGAGTTAGATATTATATATGAGTTAGATATTATATATGAGTTAGATATTATATGAGTTAGATATTATATATGAGTTAGATATTATATATGAGTTAGATATTATATGAGTTAGATATTATATGTGAGTTAGATATTATATATGAGTTAGATATTATATGAGTTAGATATTATATATGAGTTAGATATTATATATGAGTTAGATATTATATATGAGTTAGATATTATATGTGAGTTAGATATTATATATGAGTTAGATATTATATATGAGTTAGATATTATATGTGAGTTAGATATTATATATGAGTTAGATATTATATGTGAGTTAGATATTATATATGAGTTAGATATTATATATGAGTTAGATATTATATATGAGTTAGATATTATATATGAGTTAGATATATTATATTAGTTATTTATAAGCCTCAACTGTAAGTCTGTGGAGTGTGTGTGTGGCGGACCGCTGGTTCAAGCAGCCTCACCTCCTGGACCGAGGCTGAGGCTGCACACCTGGGATGCATGGGATCATGCATGGGATCATGCATGGAATCAAGCATGGGATCATGCATGGGATCATGCATGGGATCAAGCATGGGACCATGCATGGGACCATGCATGGGATAATGCATGGGATCATGCATGGGATCATGCATGGAATCATGCATGGGGTCATGCATGGGACCATGCATGGGATGATGGAGGCACCTAGGGTGAATCAGCTGCTTAACTCCTGCTCTGCTGCTCAGACTCATACAGTTTTGGATCTGGGTCCAGTCCGTGATCCAGGGACCGGTTGATCCTATCGTTATTGATCACCTCCCTTCCTCCGATGTCAGTGTTTTGCTTGTCTGCTAAAATCCTAATATTTAGGGCCTGCAGGGTAAATAAAACAGACGTTGTGTTCATCACCGCGTCTTGGAGAATAAAAGAATGGATGTCCCGGTCCCATCGGCTTCTGAAGAACAATCAGATGACTCTTGTTATTGGAAAACCATTTCTCATAAGGGGAATAACATTTTCTCCAAACTCTTATTGACCATCGAGTCATGTGGGATAACAAAGTGATTTGGCTCACAGGGCGTATTAAAGTGTTAAAGTGTTAAAGTGTTAAACAACCTCCTGTCACCTTCACTGCAGCTTCCCATGAAGAGAGACAGCAAGACGAGAGACAGCCATGGAGGACAGGACCTCTTCATTTGGAGACCGGGTCAGTGGTGACAACATGTCAACATGTATTATATGAAGAGATTGTATGTTCCTGTATGTGGTTCTCCAACGTTAATGTCTTCAGTTGGTTTAAAATGTCTTTTGGAGGTTTGGACAAACTCAGAGTAACGAAGTGTAGGAAAGCCACAAAAACACAAAGAAAACACACAGGACAGGGAATCAAACCCAGACCTCTGGATCTTCACCCATAGATCCCATAGCTTCTCTCTCCATCCCTCTATGACTGTATCATCGTCTCACCACCTCAGCATCTCCTGGGTTGTGCTGTACTTCCCCCCCCCCCCCCCCCCCCCCCCCCCACCAGAGTAATGGCATCACAGCTGACACCCGGTTGGGCCGCAGCCTGAGACGTTGCATCAGACCTGCAGAGGGGGGGGGGGGGGGGGGGCACATGGGGGGGGGGGGGGGGGGGGGGGGCATGGCTCTCTCTGCGGTGTAATGTCTTTAATGTATCTGCTGCTGTATTTCACTGTGTGTGTGTGTGTGTGTGTGTGTGTGTGTGTGTGTGGGGGGGGGGGGGGGGGCGGGTGTGGGGGGGGGGGG
>JAOPHQ010001310.1:0-37826 GCA_030340625.1 Merluccius polli | reverse complement strand
GTGCTGTCTCTAGCTGGGTGGGAGGAAAGGGGGGAGGTGGGGGGGGGTGCTGTCTCTAGCTGGGTGGGAGGAAAGGGGGAGGTGGGGGGGGGGGTGCAGGGGGGGGGGGGTGCTGTCTCTAGCTGGGTGGGAGGAAAGGGAGGAGGTGGGGAGGGTGGGGGGGTGCTGTCTCTAGCTGGGTGGGAGAAAGGGGGAGGAAAGGAGAGATGGGGGGTGTGCTGTCTCTAGCTGGGTGGGAGAAAGGGGGAGGAAAAGGAGAGATGGGGGGGGTGTGCTGTCTCTAGCTGGGTGGGAGAAAGGGGGAGGAAAAGGAGAGATGGGGGGGGGGGTGCTGTCTCTAGCTGGGTGGGAGAAAGGGGGAGGAAAAGGAGAGATGGGGGGGTGTGCTGTCTCTAGCTGGGTGGGAGAAAGGGGGAGGAAAGGAGAGATGGGGGGGGGGTGCTGTCTCTAGCTGGGTGGGAGAAAGGGGGAGAGGTGTGTGTGTGGGGGGGGGGGGGATTACACAACGTGTCTTTTCTAAAGGAAGCCAGCGTTCGCGGACTCTCTCTCTCCCTCTCTCTCTCCCTCTCCCCGCCTCCCCCGTCCCGGTGCCAAGAAGAGAGAGAGAGGAGAGAGCCAGCAGGGCACCTTTATGGGCACCACCCTCCTCCTCCTCCTCCTCCTCCTCCACCCTGAAGGTGATTCAGTGATTAATGGACGAGCCCCGCGCGCTCCACCCTCAGCAGCTGATTTATCCGTCTCCCCGGTCCCGGGGCTTTGGCACCGCCGTCGCCCTCTTTTACTCCTCACCGCGCCGCCGCCGCTGCCGCCGCCGCCGCCGCTCAACTCCCCGCGGGCGCATTTCGCCATCCTTTTTTTTTTTTTTTGGTTTTGTTTTGTGTTGTTGGCATCTTGATGGGCGACGGCGGCGGCGGCGGTGGGCGGCGGCGGTATGAGACTCAGACATCCACGTACGCATGGCTAACCACACACACACACACACACAGTGGGGTTTTCATCTCACTCACACTGTGCCCATGCTAGAGGGCAGGTGAGCCCACCCCACAGGCTCTGGGAGAGAGAGGGGGGGGGGGAGAGAGAGAGGGAGAGAGATGGAGAGAGGGGGGGGGAGAGAGGGAGAGGGAGAGAGGGGGGGAGGGAGAGAGGGAGAGAGAGAGAGAGAGAGAGAGAGAGAGAGAGAGAGAGGGAGAGAGAGAGGGAGGGAGAGAGGGAGAGGGAGAGAGAGAGAGAGAGGGAGAGAGGGGGGGAGAGGGAGAGAGAGAGGGGGAGAGAGAGAGGGAGAGAGATCCCCTCACTTCGAGGGCTCAGCTGGGCTAGTGTCTGCCTGCTGGATGGGGGGGGGGGGTGAGGGTGTGTGTGGGGTAGGGGGAGTAAAGCGCCTCTTTAAGCCTGCCAAGAGAGAGAGAGAGAGAGGAGAGAAGAGAGAGAGAGAGAGAGAGAGAGAGAGAGGGAGGACTGGACCGGGTATCAACGCGGGCCAATCCCGGCCACAGCGTGCAGCAGCACACACTGTGTTTTCCTCTCCCCCCCCTTTTTTTTTTTTTTTTTTTTTTCGGGGTTCTGAGGGTTTTCATCTCAACGTCTGCCATCGGGGAGCGAAGCAGAAAAGATTTGAAAGGCATGAATCACTTATTATGGGATGGGATGAGTAGGTGGCACGCGGAGATATTACGGTATTACGGTATTATTAGGCTTTGCAGCAGCAATGCTATTCAGTTTTGAATTCTGAATACATAAAATGGACGATGTGAGGTAATTTTCCGCATTTCACACACCGCAGGGCGGATGGATGGATGCGTTGCAGGTGATGCTCAGACTTTAAGGTCTGTTATGAAATATCCCTGAGTTGTGTTGTGTGTATAACATTTAACAGTTCAGTACCTGGCACTTTTGAAACCCGGCCTATATTTATTTCTGTTCATTTAAATTGGCTGTAATGTGGGATTGTTGTTCATATATCACACGCAGGCCGACTGGCAGAAGCTCAAGATTTACTCTCTCTGCGTCCTCATTATCAATGTTTGTGACCGTTTTTTTAACAATAAACTAAAATAAGAAATGGATATGACAAAAAAAAAACAAGCCACGGATGGGGGGTGTTTAGTCACATCACATCGCTTTGACAGATGTACACCAGGTGAGATTTGACGTGCAGGCCCCGTTTGTGAGCGCAAATGAGTGTCGCTGCGCCATCTGGTGGCGAGTCAGAGTCACAGCCGGCAGCCATGTTCACATGTTGTCCTTTAATAAACTAAACGGAGGAAGAAAAACAAACAAACATAAAAACAAAAAAAAACACGCAATACAAATGTCCTTTTATACAGCCATCACATTTCAACCCCCCCCCCCCCTTCATTTCATAAAGCAAAAAGAAAAAAAAGGAAAAAGAAAAAACTTAATCATGGACCAGTGCTATTTTTAGGCGCGTTGTATTTTCATTATTATTATTATTTCTTTTTTTTTTTTTTTTTTAGAAAATAATTACACAAAAAAAAAAGCTTTTGCTGCTCAGATAGGCAGGGAGGCAACGGGCGTACGAGTAAAGACGAGGCGGTCGGCGCCCGTCTGGAGAAGCGTCGATGGTTTATGCGTGTGTGTGTGTGCGTACGAACATGTGCGTATGTGTGTGTGTGTGCATACATGTGTGTGTGTGTGTGTGTGTGTGTGTGTGTGTGTTTCAGAGCAGTCCATCGTTGCGTGATGTCCATCCATGTTTGACAACATACGTGGGGAAGGGGCCTCCGTGTGTGAAAAGAGGACCGAAGGTAAATAATGACAGAACCGTACGTGTGTGTGTGTGTGTGTGTGTGTGTGTGTGTGTGTGTGTGTGTGTGTGTGTGTGTGTGTGTGTGTGTGTGTGTGTGTGTGTGTGTGTGTGTGTGTGTGTGTGTGTCACAGGCCTGGGATGGAGTCGTACTTCAATAACAGCCTTTGAATAAAAAGACACACAAAAAAAAAGACACTTCTGACGCGGACGTCGCATGATTAGACACTCCCAATATTTCAAATCGTCGACTCGTCGCCGCCCTCGTTGGCCATTGATCATTCAAGGGGTCGCGAAAGGTCACAAGATGAGGCACAAGGTCGAAACGTCGGGGGAAGGGGGGGGAGAGCCGGCCTTCGTGTTACACTAACCGGAAAAAAGAAAAAGAAAAAAGAAAAAGAAAAACCAAACGTCCTTCTGGTCCGTACTCCAGTGTTGTACATCGGTACCCTCGGCACCGCTCGCGCTCGAGACAAATATGACGGTCGCCGTGGCGATAAATCTTTCAAGTAACGTGCCGCTGTGCTCGCCGTGTCGAGTAGTAATCATAATAATAATAATACGCTCACAGCCCCGGTCATCACACCGCCGTTGATGGTGACATGATGGGCCAGGAGGAGGAGTGTGTGTGTGTGTGTGTGTGTGTGTGTGTGTGTGTGTGTGTGTGTGTGTGTGTGTGAGAGAGAGGAGGGGGGGGGAGTGGGGGGAGAAAAAAAATTAAATAAAAATAAAAACTCAAAACTTCGCCGTTGATATTTGGTGCTCAAATGTTGAAAACAACTTTTCCAGTGTTCACCTTTCATTCAAGTCACTCATTCACTCGTTCATTAGGGGGACAAGGAAGAGAGAAAGTGCCTTCAAAGTGATAAGTGTCTCCCTTTAGCGACGGCCTCATCCAAACCCAACACACACACACACACACACACACACACACACCCCATCCCAGGAGCTGGGGGGGATGTGCGCACCCCTTACACATCCCTTATATGACAACATCCCATAATGACCCCGAAGGTCACATTCACATCTATAGGCACTCTAAGAGCCGCATCTCTAACTTCACGCTTTTCCCCAGCGGCGCTCCCCTTTCCCATCATCATCAGCATCATCTGAAACCATTCACTCATTCACACACACACAACCTTTCCCGAGTCCAAACGAGGAGGGGGGTCCTCGGACCACGTAGACCCCCTCCGGAGGAAGGGGGGGGGGGGGGGGGGGCCTCCCTGGGGCCGGCGGTCGGGCCCCTGGCCCCGCCCCCCCCCCCCCCCCGGTCTCTCTGCTAAGGCACCCGGGTTCAGCGGGCGGCGCCGTGGGTGAAGCGCAGGTCCTGGTCCTTGGGGAACTGGGCCCCCAGTCGTCCGGGCGCCTCTTCGCCGGCGGTGGAGGGTCTGCCGCGGGGGGCGGCGGCGGCGGCGTCCGGGTCCTTGGCGTCGCCGCGCCTCCGCTCCTCCTCCGCCCGCCCCTCGTCCTCCTCCTCCGACGACGACGAAGACGAAGACGAGGAGGACGAAGACGAGGGCGACGACGGGTCGTGGTGGGAGATGAGCTGGAGCAAGGCGGCCGCCACGGCGGGCCGGATGTCCTGCGGGGCGGAGGAGGAGGAGGAGGAGGAAGACCGCTGGGCGGAGGAGGAAGGGTGCGGGGCGGAGGAGGAGGAAGAGGGCTGGGCGGCGGAGGAGGAGGAGGAGGAGGAAGGGGGAGGAGGCCCGGGCGGAGAGGGAGGCCGGTGGTGCTGCAGGGACTGGATGGCCTTGTTGGCGGCGGGCGCTTTCCTCGCCAGCGCTGCTCCGTCTGAATGGGGTCAAGAGAGAGAGAGAGAGGAGAGGAGACAATGGGTGAGGAGTCAGAGAAGACAATAGGACACAGAGACCCGGTGTAAAAAAAAAACTATTAATAATTACGGGCGTATTAATCATGGAAATACCCAAAGGCCCTTTTCTGGGTGCAGCCATCATTTTATGTTGGAAAGAAGTGTTACGCAAATTAAATCAGTTTTCCTGTAAGGGGTTTGTATTCCTACCTTACACACAAGATGGAGGGTAAGGGTTGTAAAAAGCTGCACCTGTACCTAAATGGTTGTTTTTTATTTTTTAAATAAAAGTAATTACTCAAGTTCACCTCTAATTGTATGTATATTAGGGTTACTTTCACAACTAATGCATTATCTCACTGCATTTGTGTAGGATGTATGGCGATAATGCTCACTATGTTTAGGGGGGGGGGGGGGGGGCGATATTATATTGCAACTGAGATCCATTGACGCAGAAATGCATAAAAATAATGTTTAGTACCCATCTCAAAATATACCCAAAATATTTCATTAATTATACCCGAAAGTACCCACTCTACACAGTAAAAGGATGCAAGGGAGCAAAACTGTTTTCGGTGACGAATTGTTTTTAAGGACATGTTGACCTGCAAATGGTTTTATAAGGAGTGGATTTATAGGGGGATTGTTAATAGCATCAGGCCAGTCTGGAAGTTGACCGTCCCTCAGACAAACTCGGTTACGCAACCATGACCGTTTCCATGGAAACAGGACCGTCACTTCCCCAGAGACAGTTAACTGTTTGTTTGTTTTTTTATATGACTTTACATTTGTGTGAAAAGGAGAAAAAAAAAAAGAAACGAAAAAAGGAAAACAAATTAAAATAAAAATGTGTGACAAACCAAAGTTAAAAGGAAACACATGCAGGTGACGTCTAAAGATTCAAAATCATTTATTTTCACTTGATAATTTATTAGACTTTTCTTCATAAAAAGACTGACATTACAGACTGTTTTGAATGCAACAGAAGTTTCCTGTGTAGAATCCATGACACCTGCCCTGAATGAAATGAAGTGAGGAAAGACACAGGTGTGGGGGGGGGGGGGGGGGGAGCGCCGGGGGAACAGATACAGAAACGAAGATGGTGAGAAATAAAACAGGCACACAGGAAGTACATGGGAGGGGCTTGTGGGGGGCGGGGAAACGCAGGGCGCGCTTTCAACTCCCTATAGCCTCCGTTAAGGAACCGTCTGCTTTCACTTTCTCTTGTCCTACTCAAGTTTATCCGACACCTCCTACACCACCTCCTCCCTCCCTCCCTCCTCCCTCACCCACCTCCCTCCCCCAAAACAAGCAGGAGCTGTCCTTTATTTAGTTCCAGCTGTGTGTGGGAGGGGGGGGGGGGAGGGAGGGAGGGAGGGAGGGGGTCAACATTCGAGGTAGAAGACCAAACGTTACTTTTCTCGGAAAAAATATGTGCCGGCTTTATGTTGTGACACCGGCTGTGAGGCGGTGATGCTGTGTGGTGGGGGGGGGGAGGGGGGGGGGAGGAGGAGGGGGGAGGATCATTTTTTTTATTTTATCCAGTAGTAAAAAAGGGCCCCTATTTTACCACCGGGTGTGATGTGGATTAGCCGTGACGAGCCAGGTCAAAAGCTACCCCTCTAGTGACATCACCGGTGGGAGTGGGTCCACCCAGATGTATGATGGGATAGATCAGCCCACCGGCCAATCCAGCGCCCTGTACCAACTGCTTGGCCACTCCCAGTCGTGATGTCACTAGAGGGTAGATTTCGACTGGCGTGAAATGGCTAATCAACATCCCGCCTGCTGGTAGACTAGGGGCCCTTTAATGACCTAATTAGTGTTTAGGAGGAAAGTGGGGGGGGGGGGGGGGGGGGGGAACCATTCCTTTTCTATTTTTCCATTTTCTTTTCTTTCATTTTCCTTAATAAACTCCCTTGTTCCCGCCTCCGACCCTCTAGATACTAAACCCAGACTTGCCCTTGCGCTCTGCGGCGGAGGAGCCACGCGTTAAGGCTTCTGATTGGACGCCGTTGCTCTCATCGCCTTGCTCCGCCCCGTCGCCCTGCGCCTTGATGATCTGGCCCAGGATGAGGGCCAGCAGGTTGGTCTGTTCCTCCTGGGATGGCGGCTCCCCGGGGGCGGCCGCCGGGGACAGCTCCCGGGGCTCCGGGGGAGGATGGGGGTGGGGCCTGGAAGGTGGTGGCTGCTGTTGTTGTTGTTGTTGTTGTGGTGGCGGCGGTGGCTGGTCCTCTGGCGCCCCCTGCTGGTGGGACGCCTCGGTGAGGGCGGTGAGAGACTGGCTGAGGCCGTCGGGGTTGGAGAGGTTGAGGAGCTGGGCCACCTGGGGCAGGCTGAGGTCCGTCTGGCCCTGCAGGAGGTTTAGCAGCACGGCCAGCTCCGTCTGGTTCAGCTGCTCTGCTGCCACCCCCAGGCCTGGAGGAACGAACACACAACAGAAGCACTAAATAAATACAATTATTATTTTCCTGTGAGGGTCTAATAGTCGATACGTTGGCTAATTTCCCATAAATGTACCGACAATCACCATGGTAACCCCTTAAAAGATGCAACATCAGAAAGTTTGTTCTCGGTCAGAATTAGAAAAGACATCTAACCGATCGCATATCAGTCCCGTTGGATCCGGGTCCGCCGTTGAAGTTACCTGACAGCTCATTGGTCGAGACGGCGGCGGCGGAGGAGGGCGGTCTCCCGGGCGGAGGGGGCGGGGCGCCGGCGGGGCTCGACTGTGGCCGGCTGTTTTCAGTGCTGGACGGCCCGGTGGGGTCCTTGCGGGGCGCTTTAGCCACGTGCACATCCTCGGGCTGCCCGCTCTGGCGCGCCCGCCGCCGCTTCTTGCTCCACAACTCGTGACAGTCCTGGTGATGAGGAAGACTGCGGCGCCGGAGAAGGAAGAAACGTACACAGGAGAACAATGATGGGAACATGCACCTCGTCGTCTGGAGAGAGTTGTTAAATGGTCAGTAAACTGCCAGTTTAGCCGTAGCTCTTCGGTCTACGAGTTTCAGAAAAGCTGATAGAAAACGACCACTCAGGAAAAGTGTTTTTAGCAGGAAGTAGTAGTAGACTTCTTTCACAAAGAATTTCCCCCCGTTTTACGACTTTATACATTTGAAAAGAACCGTTTTCAACTGAAGAAAGTGATTTAGGGGTTAGTTACCCTTTAACAGGGGTGTTAAAAATTCATTTTGGCATCGAGTCTGCTGTCTGGGATGCCATTTTATTTATTTTTTTTACCAAAACACAGAATGCGACGCCATACTATTTGGTGAGTGAACAAAATGTCTGGGACAAAAAATAAGCGAGGTAAAATTAGAATCAGTGACGTGCAAGATGAACTCAATCAACCGTACCGCTCACGCACAAAACAAAAACAGTCGGGTTTAAAAGCAAACATTTCGACAGCTGGCTTGGCGTCGCTATGGTTACGGCGCGCCGCCGCCGCCGCCGCTATACTCACTCGGGCGGTGGCATCCTGCTGGGCTCCACGTCACACAGGAAGTCACTGTTGAGCGCCTGCTCCGCCGTGCACCTCCGCCCGGGGTCAAGGGTCAGCATGCGATCCAGCAGGTCCAGGGCTTGGCTGGGCAGACTGAGGAGACGCCGGCACATTCGTTTAGTGATGACATAGGAGCGCGTTTCATGCAAAACCGCAACACGAAGTGCTTCACAAAGGGGAACAACAAGAACTAGAGAAATGCTGTTTAAGAACAAATTAATCTGGAGGAAGCAGAAAACAACTAAAAACAACATGCCCCACTTGACCAGAAGAAAGCTTAACTATATTAAATAAAAGGTATGAATGTCGCATGTCTCTGAAATATCGTCGCTCCACAAGCAGACTGCACCAACTGCCCTTAACGCAGCGACGTTACGGCAGACCGGCGACTGTAAATGGCAACGGCCGTAGTGGCGGACCGCTGGCCGCGTGCGAGCGGCTGGGGGCGGGGGGGGGTCGGGTGTTGCCGTGGTTACGTACAAGGCGAACTCCTCGCGGAGGCGGCGGCGGTACTGCTTCTTGGGCTTCATGGTGTTGAAGAGGGGGAGCTTGATGACGTCGGGCCAGACCGCCGGGCAGGGGCTCCCGCACAGACGGCTGTGGACAGACCACAGACACGGTCAGACCACAGACAGACCACAGACACGGTCAGACCGCAGACACAGACCGCAGACACAGACAGAACACAGACACAGTCAGACCGCAGACACAGACAGAACACAGACACAGTCAGACCGCAGACACCGACACAACACAGACACCGACAGACCACAGACACGGTCAGACCGCAGACACAGACAGAACACAGACACAGTCAGACCGCAGACACCGACAGACCACAGACACGGTCAGACCACAGACACGGTCAGACCGCAGACACAGACAGACCACAGACACGGTCAGACCACAGACACAGACAGACCACAGACACCAACCGGCCACAGACACGGTCACAGACAAGTAGGGAGCAAGTCCATTTTAATGCTTTTTTTTTTTCTCAAATAATGCAATTGTCAATTGGTTTGTATGAGCCTGTATCCATGTGAAGTATTGCCAATAACATAACATAATATAATAACATACATAACATAATAAATTGCCAAAAGTCATACTAGTCATACTTTTAAGAATCATTCCCGGCCATTTTAAGTTTATGTGCCTTGAATTTTGGGTTGGGATCTTGGCTCGCCTTCGCCTCAACAGGCTTGGGCGACCCAACGAGCCAATGGAAACACTTAAAGGGTAATCATCACAAGGGGGCGTGTCCACCCAGTTGTATGATGGGTAGACCGGCCTACCAGTTGGTACAGTCCACTGGCTAGGCTGGTAGGCTGGCCCATCCATCATACATCTCAGTGGACACTCCCACTTGTGATGTCACTACAGGGTAGTCGCATGACATCTGGTGACAGGGAACCTCACCTGATCAGCTCTAGCTGCAGCAGCTCCTGGCTGGCCTGGAAAATGGGCTTCTTAGTGAAGAGCTCCCCTAATATACACCTGAGACACAGGACAGGTAGACGGAGGTGCAGTCAGAGAGGAACCCCCCCGATCACATGACAACGACAAATTCACAAAACAGACTAGACCGTTGGTTTACCATTCTGAATCTATGCGTTATAAATAAATACCCACTTCTGGTGTTTCCCAATATATTGAGGTGCCAACAGGTATGAGGATCAACCGAATGAACCGCCCCTCCAAAGAATACACACATTTTCTGTTTGTTTCTGTTTATGTTTGACTGTGCAGACATAAGGTGGTGATTAACAAGTCTGGTGTTTACTGGAATTTAAAAAGGTACAATATGGAGATTTGCAATTTCAAGTTAGCGCCAAAAAAAAAAAGAAGAAACACTGCTCCTCGCCCCTCCCCCTCCCTACTCTCTCCAAATCCTGGCCACCCCTTGAAAAGAGGTTGACTTTTGGGAAAGGTACGTTAATGAGAGATTTTCACTGCTCATCATGTTAAATCTATCACAATATTCAACCGTTAATGCGACGTTACATTTTCTTTTCCCTTCAGGATTCCCTTACTTATCTCTCAACCAATTATATTTCTCTAATGGACCGCGGCGATGTCATTCAGAGCGAGACAACTGTAGCCTATACACCTGGTCGCTAACTCCTGCTTCTCATGGGTATTCATTACAGTCGCTTTGTTTGTTTCATACACATATTGGAAATATATGAAGGTATTGTTAAGGCATTGAAGTATAAGCGTAACTCATTATTTTCCTTTAGTGCCTCCTACTTAGTCAACATTCATTATTTGCGAACATGCTGCACATTTAAAGGGTTATAAATAGAAATATGGTCTCTGACAGAGGAAGTGGCATGAAAATAAAACCCTGGATGCTTTGGAGAGCCGTGTGGAGAAGGTGTCCAGCGTTGGCATTTGCACACGGTCTCTTCAGAGAACAAGCTGTGGTGGCCAATGCGACTTTGCAATCATTGGGGGATAAGGAAGGCCAAATTAGCTCGCCGTCCACTGTGGGTCGTACCATCATTTTTCCTTGTCCCGCAATTGGCTCCTCCTAGTCCAGCGCTAGCGTACGGCTGTAGTTTTCCTGCCACGGCGGGTATTTGGTGGAATGCATTTTCCTCGGGTTTGGCAAGAGCGGTTTGCCAGGCGACAAACGCCTCTTTGCTTTTTGAATTACTTCTCAAAGCCAACGACAAAACTGGACGACACGTTGCTAATGACGGAGTTAGTCTTACAAGCGGGCAGAACGCCACTACATGGAAACAAGTGGAGACCGTGTGTTAGCGCAGATGGTCTGAAATGTCCCACCACTCAGCGGCTGGACTGGAACATGGGACTGTGCTTTCAGAAGTCGCCCATACGGAACGACGCCTTTCCTCGACCGGAGCCACCGGTCAAACGGCTTCACTAGTTAGTCATTTAACAAGACGCTGGTCATGAAGGAGCAGGTAGGGGGGAGGGATCTGGATCCTGCTTGTTTTACCCCCTAACCACCAGACTAGTTTTACCCCCTAACCACCAGACTAGTTTTACCCCCTAACCACCAGACTAGTTTTACCCCCTAACCACACCAGACTAGTTTTACCCCCTAACCACCAGACTAGTTTTACCCCCTAACCACCAGACTAGTTTTACCCCCTAACCACCAGACTAGTTTTACCCCTAACCACCAGACTAGTTTTACCCCCCTAACCACCAGACTAGTTTTACCCCCTAACCACCAGACTAGTTTTACCCCCTAACCACCACACTAGTTCTACCCCCTAACCACCAGACTAGTTTTACCCCCTAACCACCAGACTAGTTTTACCCCCTAACCACCAGACTAGTTTTACCCCCTAACCACCAGACTAGTTTTACCCCCTAACCACACCAGACTAGTTCTACGCCCTAACCACACCAGACTAGTTTTACCCCTAACCACCAGACTAGTTTTACCCCCTAACCACCAGACTAGTTTTACCCCTAACCACCAGACTAGTTTTACCCCCTAACCACACCAGACTAGTTTTACGCCCTAACCACACCAGACTAGTTTTACCCCCTAACCACCAGACTAGTTTTACCCCCTAACCACCAGACTAGTTTTACCCCTAACCACCAGACTAGTTTTACCCCCCAACCACCAGACTAGTTTTACCCCTAACCACCAGACTAGTTTTACCCCCTAACCACCAGACTAGTTTTACCCCCTAACCACCAGACTAGTTTTACCCCTAACCACCAGACTAGTTTTACCCCCTAACCACCAGACTAGTTTTACCCCTAACCACCAGACTAGTTTTACCCCTAACCACCAGACTGGTTTTACCCCCTAACCACCAGACTAGTTTTACCCCTAACCACCAGACTAGTTTTACCCCCTAACCACCAGACTAGTTTTACCCCCTAACCACCAGACTAGTTTTACTCCCTAACCACAGACTAGTTATACCCCCTAACCACCAGACTAGTTTTACCCCCTAACCACCAGACTAGTTTTACTCCCTAACCACAGACTAGTTTTACCCCCTAACCACCAGACTAGTTTAACCTCCTAACCACACCAGACTAGTTTAACCCCCTAACCACACCAGACTAGTTTAACCCCCTAACCACACCAGACTAGTTTTACCCCCTAACCACCAGACTCGTTTTACCACCTAACCACCAGACTAGTTTTACCCCCTAACCACCAGACTAGTTTTACCACCTAACCACCAGACTAGTTTTACGCCCTAACCACCAGACTAGTTTTACCACCTAACCACCAGACTAGTTTAACCCCCTAACCACACCAGACTACTTTAACCCCCTAACCACCAGACTAGTTTTACCCCCTAACCACACCAGACTAGTTTAACCCCCTAACCACACCAGACTAGTTTTACCCCCTAACCACCAGACTAGTTTTACCCCCTAACCACCAGACTAGTTTTACCCCCTAACCACACCAGACTAGTTTTACCCCCTAACCACCAGACTAGTTATACCCCCTAACCACAGACTAGTTTTACCCCCTAACCACACCAGACTAGTTTTACCCCCTAACCACCAGACTAGTTTTACCCCCTAACCACACCAGACTAGTTTTACCCCCTAACCACAGACTAGTTTTACCCCCTAACCACCAGACTAGTTTTACCCCCCTAACCACACCAGACTAGTTTAACCCCCTAACCACCAGACTAGTTTAACCCCCTAACCACACCAGACTAGTTTAACCCCCTAACCACCAGACTAGTTTTACCCCCTAACCACCAGACTAGTTTAACCCCCTAACCACCAGACTAGTTTAACCCCCTAACCACCAGACTAGTTTTACCCCCTAACCACCAGACTAGTTTTACGGATACTTCAAAATCCTGGACATGTGTGTACATAGAGTGGAGTCAGCGTGTCGGCCATCTTGGGAAGGGTCCTACTCACCCGCAGCTCCAGACGTCGATGGCGGGAGAGTAGCGCTCTTCTCCCAGGAGCAGCTCTGGCGGACGGTACCACAGTGTGATCACTTTGTTAGTGTAGGGGCGACTGGGGGGAGGGAGAGGGAGAAGGGGGAGGATGAGCGAGGTCCGGTTACAGAGTCCACTTTGGGGTTTACAGGGCCCCCCATCTTACCACCAGGTGTTGAGTGTGATTAGCCATCACATCACCGTTTCAAACTTATAATTTTTATATAATATATTTATATATATTTATTTGATAGTGGCCATGGACTCACTAGCTCAACCACGTGTGGTTCATCTTGAAGACATGTACGCCCCCCACTGGCCAAATACCAAAACACTTGTACTCTAAGCCAGAAGAGAAATTTAAAAAGCTATACGCTAGCGCTCTCTAGTGGCAACAACGTGGAAATGCACTCACTCGCTGGAAACTCATAAAATCAATTAAGCTGTGTGACGGACGGACAACCTTTGCACTTCCAGGACAAATACATTCGTAGGACACAAACACTGTAATCTTACCTTTCCTCTGAATTGTAGAGCCGGGCGAGACCAAAGTCAGCTAGTTTGATCTGACCACTGTACAGAGGAAAGCAGAGAGAGAGAGAGAGAGAGACACACCCAGAGATTAAGAAACTGCTCAACAACAGCATAAGGAAGTATTTGGAAATGGTTGTACACCAACCGTCCCTCTGAACACAGGTGTCATCACAGGAAAACAGATTTGTGCGTAAAGCGTTTGTATGAGCACTTTAAGAGCACTTCAACCTAAATCCTCGTACGGTTGGCCACAGCAAATAAAAAACACTTTGTTTGACTTGTCTTGGACTATTGATTAGGCCCACGCAGTCGGATTTCACAGTCTGATTAATATAACTTTATTGGGCTATATCCATTAAACACTAATCATAATCCAAAAAAAAGGCGTTCTATACTTTTGTCTGCGGAGGATGTAGAATAACTGATGACTGGGATTTGTAACGGCTGAGTGGGCATCGGTCCGGACGCAGACGCAGGTTACGCACCACCAAGTCTTTGTCAAGAACCGGCTCAGGAACGGTTTGTTTATACAAGATCCTGGCGAGGCAGCCGGCCGGTTGACTGACATTTCAATGATACGTCGGTGTGGATGTGTGTGTGTGGGTTTATCTGAGGTGTGTGTGTGCGTGACTAGTGGACACACTTTCACACGACGGGCCCCCATGTGTTTATCTAAACTCTAAACTTCAACTTCTATAATATTCTCTAAGGCAGCCGAGTGTAAATTAGGTTTCAACCAATAAAATCTAAGACTTTTTAATACCACTTACAACACAACTTAATATTGTTTTCATGGCCCACCGGCGTACGGTAAATAACAGTCCGCAACCTTGTTTTATAAGTATACACATTCGATTGTATTGCTATTTGTTCAGTTTATCTCAGCAGTGCCACTTTTCTGCATGCGCATGAAGTTATGAAGTTATCGCGCCAATGCAGCGGTCAACAAAGCGTGTGCATGCAGCGAGAGGCAAATAAATATCTATTTCACATAAAATACGTTTGACATTTATCGGTTTGAGGCTTATTCTTTTTTTTAAGACTTTTTAATACCTCCGTGGGTAATCACCGCCAATCTACCGAAACCCAAAGTAAACGCCAACAAACCACCACAGTCCTGTGGGGCGCCGGGCGCTGGGCTCGTGCCCAAACTCTGCCGCCTTATCGCCTACCCTGCAGAACAACTTTATTATTAACCATGACGTTATTAATACTTTCGGTTCACAGCGTTGATATCGAAACCGCAAACTACGTGGGGCGCTTTCCCCTCGCCAGGCCGTCTAGTTGTCCCCCATTCATTTGACAAGGCTGCGTTTTGACTCCAATATACATTTCTCACTCTGACACACACACACTTTTTCATTACTGTCCTGTACTTCTGCCCTGACGCCCATAATCTGGAGTTAATAAAGTAAATGTTTTGTTATGCACCATCATTGCAACAAACAAACTTGACCAAGAAAATTATTAATAATTAATTCATTAATTACAAAAACTTGACCAAAACATGACCTTATCCTGGTGTATTGGTGTTGTCCTGGGTGCTTCCTACCTGTTGTTCAGCAGGATGTTGGAGCATTTGATGTCCCTGTGCAGGAAGTTCTTCTTGTGACAGTAGTCCAGGCCCTCCATCAGCTGACGCATGAAACTGCGTACGTGTTCCTGGGAGAACTGGACCAGACCCGACTCCAGCAGACCCATGAGGTCGTGGTCCATGTACTCGAACACCAGGTAGAAGGCACCTGGGGGCGGACACACAGAAGTATCTTAAGAACAAGAATCTCATTGGGATTGAACGGCTATTCACCAAAAGACATCGCAAGAATGGTTGTATCTTTCTTCGCAGATTATTTAATATGTAAAAAATGTAAGATTAAATGGGATTCGTGAAAACTAAGATCTTATGTCTTCTTGATTTTATTCTTAACTTTAGGATAACAGTTTGCTTCCCAAGTTGTCACATTGAGAAGTTATGACTTGATATTAACTGATAACGATTTTATAGTTTCTATATACAATAACTTTTCATCTCATTATAAGGTGTTGTTACTCACTGATTCGAAATTAGCATATTATTGTTATTATAATAATTATTATTATTACATAGAAAAAGACATACGTCTAGGCAACAACACACTATGATAACTACGCAATTTGTTTATCACTCGATCGATTTTCACTTATCCACACACTGCCCACATGTGAGACTACTTAGAAAACGAAAGCTTCTTAGGGAAATATTGAGGAATTGCAGTTAAGTCTTGGGAGAGACTTCCTAACTTCCTAAGAATTTCTTCTTAGGAAACTTCCTACTACTTTAGTGAATGTGACCCCTGGACACAGGGCGACACCGGGGAGTGAGGAAACCAAAACGTTGCTGAAGTGACACGTTGGTTTACAGGAAGTGGTTGTGATTATGTAGACGAGACGAGATTGGCCTTTCTTAGATGAATGTCATTCATCAAAGGACAAATCTGATACACAATTCTAAATTTAGAAATGCAAATATTTGGATGATTCTCTCTTTCAGATCATTATGAAATAAACAATTATGTTTTTCTTGGCCGCATGTCACAGAAACGAGGAATTTAAGACATCAGCTTGTGTTCTGGTGGTAGCTTGTCATGTAATTCACGGCACTTGAATGTTCATGCTAGAGACGTCACGCTAGACTAAACCCTTAATCATGATGCGGTAATTAGGAAATCAATTAGGCGGTAGACAATGAAGACAATGATTAGCTGCAGCCCTAATCACAAACGTCCACGAGCGCAGCCTTTGGACGGCGGGGAAGGGGGAGTCACCTTTGTCCTTCTTGAAGTCGAGGGCATCTTGCTTGTCGGTGACGATCTCCTTCATGTTGACCACACTGCGGTGGTTCAGCTGTCTCAGGATCTTGATCTCTCGGATGGCCGTGATGGGGAAGCCCTCCTTCTCATTGTCCAAGCGCACTTTCTTCAAGGCAACCAGCTCCCCTGGGGAACATCGAAGGGACGATTAAAATAGGGCAATATGGGAACAAATATCACGATAACAGGCCTTTTTCACAGAAGACATTTTGACTTGTCATCGTAGGAAGAGCATAGGTGTAAATAATCAAATGGACGATGGCTGAAGTCCATTCAGCTGCTTTAGTTTCCGGGCGCTGGCGTTGTGCATGATGGCTCTCTGTCACAGCTTACTGGGACAGAGCCATCGTTAATGTTATTAGTAACACCTGTGCTTTCCAGACTATGACAAGTCAAAATGTCTGCTGTGAAAAAGGCCCATGTTGGGGAATTTTACACAATATCGATAAATATCACAATATGCTTATGGATTCAAAATACCACTCTTAACAGTCTGATGGTCATTACATTGACGTAAATGACTAGCCTAGAAATCTAGAAAAATGTAATTTGCAGCACTGCTCCGTCGGCTTTCTGTGCTGGAAACAGAAAATCTGTCAGGCCAATCACAGCGTGAGGGGCGGAAGCCGGGTTACCATGACGACAGAGTTGCGACGGTTCCGTGTTAGAGGGAAACAACGGCTGCTGCTGCTGGCGAACGGCTGTCTTTCGACTCTTCGAGACTTGAAGTTAACATTTTATTTCACTATTCTTCCACAATCCACCGTACGGAACACTTCCCCGTGGACTAATGTCCGTCGCCATGACTACGTCACCTTCTTCGTTGCTCTGATTGGTTGTAGCGCTGTCCTATTGCGTGCAGAGGGAACTTGAAAGACAACCGTTTATCCCGCCCACACTGCCAATGGAGCAGTGCCAGACCTCTTTCTGATGTGGTCTGGCCTGCCAGGCTAGTAAATGACGCTTTCTCAATCGGAATCTATTTAGATAAAACTGGGCATCGCAATAAGTCGAAATCTTATTCATTACGATACAATACCATTCAAAGACGATAAATGCTAACAATAAATTATTGCCCAGCCCTATAATGAAACATATAAACACAAGAGAGGGTCGCCTAGGTGATATGTAGAAGAGGGGTTGGGGGGGGCATAATGAGTTTGTCTTACCAGTGTCTTTGTCCTTGGCCTTGTACACCTGGCCGTAGGTCCCCTCCCCAATGATGCCGATGATGTCGAACTTATCGACGCAGCGCTTCCCCCAGTCGCTCTGGGTCTGTTTCCGCTCTCCGTAGCGCGGGCAGCAGAACCTGAGGAGAACAGATTGAAACAAAATGGGTGTCAGAGGGGAACAGGACAGTGCAGGAAGATGCAAGTGCTGTTTGACGGGTTGAACGATATGGCAAAAAAAATATTATTATTGATTATTTTGACAGATATTGCAATTGCGATATGATTTACATATTAGTGGGAATGATCATTTTTGCTTCAATCAATTTTAATTTTCACTGAAAAAACTAAAAATCATAATGTGACATTTGTTGGGGTCTGTACCAATCAAACATATTTTCATATTCATATTTTCAAACATATATATCAGGAGATGGTGTCATACATTTACAGTTACACATTTTACCCTTATCAAAAAATTGCAGCTCCTGACATTTGGATATTTCACTATTGACATTTCGATAATATTTCGATTAATTGTTCAGCCCTAGTTTGAGTGCGAGTTAAAGGGACTGACTTTGGTCTCTTCTTGAGGGTCATCTCGGGTAGCGGGGGCGCCTGGCGGACGGGGGACTGAGGTGGGGAGTGGTGGCCGCCAGGCAGGGTGGGGGGCAGCGGCAGGTCGATCAGCGACGGCCTGCTGCGCACCTCCTTCTCCTTCCTATGTGTCCTCTGAGGAGGGGTGGACTTCTTTGGACTGAAGGAGAGACATCAGGAGATGGTGGTTAGAAGAGAGGAGACGGGGAAACACGGTGTGTAAGGGAGAAACAGTCAGGGCAAGTATACAGTGAAAAATAAAAATAAATCGGCTTTCTGATTCAAATCCGGGGTTAATTCTTAACGTAAAACATTAATATTTTTAATAACGCACCGGGTTACAGGGTTTCCTTGCACAATTTACTGCATTAGTTCTCTGATCCCTTTCATATCCATGCAATATGGATTGCAACTGAAATATCCCGAACGCAATTGATAGTGAATCAAATAGAAATCAGACGGGAAATCAAATGGGAAATCAGCCGGTCGGTCGGTCTCACCTGTCCTGAGCGTCTCCCAGCAGCATAGGCGGCAGCGGCAGGAGGGGCAGGGTGGAGGTCTTGTGTAGCGGGGTGTGGCGCATGGGGCTGCGGGCCGGCGACTTGGGCTGAGGCACGGCCAGGGCGGCCGGGGGCGGCTGCGCGCTGGCCTCGGACTTCTGCGACGACGACAGCGGCGGCGGCGGTGGCAGCGGCGGCGGCGGCGGCGGGGGAGCCGGGCCTACCGTGGCGCCGGCCGTCGGATGCAGAGAGGAGGGCTGTGGAAGAAGAGAGGTCGCCGGGGAAGAGGAGGACGACGAATCCAGCGGTGCCGGCGGCGCGTCCGCCGCCTGCTCCTCCGCATCGGGAGTTCCCCCCTGGGCGGCGGAGGCCGACGATGACGATGGCGGCGGTAGCGGCGGGGCGGGTTCGGCCGGCCCCGAGTCCTTTGAGGCCTGCGCCGCTTCGCTCTTAGCGGCGGCGGCGGCGGCGGCAGCAGCAGCAGTAGCGGAGGAGGAGGAGGAGGGCCGCGCCGCGGCCGGCGTGGCTCTGTGTACCGGGGGCGGCGAGGGCGCCCCGCTGGCGGCGCGAGCGGCGGCCGCGGCCTGCAGGCGCTCCTTCTTCCTGCGGGTCAGCTCGGCGCCCAGGCTGGAGTTGAGCGGCAGGCGGGAGGAGGGCGGCGAGCGGCTGGGGGGGGCGGCTGCTGTGGGAGCCGCCGCCTCCGCCCCCGCCCCCTCCTCCGCCGCCGCCGCCGCCGCCGCCCGCGACCGAAGACGAGTGGCGCTTGTTGCTGCGGGGGCGGGAGGAGGAGCGCCGCGAGGAGTACTGCGGAGGGGAGCGGCTTCTGGAGCGGCCGGGTCGCCTGTGGTGGGAGGAGTGACACACTGCTTTATTGACCAAGGCTAGCCGTCTCAATTATCTTCATTAGTCAACGCAAACGACCTCCTAGAGCGCCGCATTTGGGAAATGGAAAAAGGCGTAGATATACAAATAAAGATTTCGGCGAATTAACGCCGCAGGGAAGCTTCACTTCGCTTGTTTACTTTAAAAAGGGTCCCAATTTTACCACCAGGCGTGAGTGCGATCCGCCATTACACGCCATTTCAAAAACCGCCATGCGACTCCCCTCTCGTGACATCACAAGTGGGAGTGTCCACCCGGACGTGTGACGGCTAGACAAGCCTACCAGTCGGCGCGGTCCACTGGGTACGGCCACCCCGGTAAGACTGATCTAGTCGTCAACACATCTGGGGTGGACCCTCCCGCTTGTGATGTCACTAGAGGGTAGTGACATCACAATTTTGAAAACGGCTTGTAACGGCTTAATCACGCGCTCGCACCTGGCGGTGAAATGAAGACCAGGGTCACCGCCACGCCTCAGTCATCAAAGTGAGAGAGTCCACCCAGATGTACGACGACTAGATACGACTACCGGTTAGTACGGTCCACTGGGTGGGCCGGTTCATCTAGTCATAGTACAGCTGGGCGGACCGGAGGGCAGCCGCTTTGGAACGGCGTGTAATAGAGTGTAACAGTGACCGCCCCTTTTTAACAGCTCGGGTGCCGGAAGTACATTTCCCATGCATTTATCTCGTCCACTTTTCGTAGAATCCTTATAAAAAGAGTATTAAGCCTTTAACCAATAAGCCGATCGTTTGTTATGGTAGTCGTGACCATATTATGTTTGATTCGGGCATAAAAAGAATTTGGAAAACGGAAGAAAAGGCAAAGGTACTTTATTTTGTTGACCGAGTGAGGAACTACTCATCCCGAATCAAACATAATATGGTCACGACTACCATAACGAACAATTGGCTTGGTTCAAGTCTTAATACTCTTTTTATAAGGATTATACGAAAAGTGGACGAGATAAATGCATGGGAAATTTACTTCCGGCACCGGAGCTGTTAAAAAGGGGGCGGTCACTGTTACGCTCTATGGCGAATCACACCCTTTAACCTCCTGCCATCATCGCCGCCCCATTTCGGGCCTTTCGGATCACGGATTCTGTTCTACGCACAATTCACATCGGAGCGGTCCAACGGCGCTCGGTTTCCGCCGTTACTCACCTAGGCATGGGACTGGTGCTGGAGGACCGGCGGGTCCCGTAGGGGCTGACGGAGCGCCGCCGCGAGTAGGGGCTGCTGTCCCGCTCGTAGCTGGACGACCGGTGCCTGCTGGGGTAGGGGCTGTCCGACCGCTGCCGGCTGCGCCGCGCCGTCTCCCGGTAGGGGCTGGGGCTCTGGGCCGCCCGGCGCCGGGCGTAGCCGTCCTCGCCGCCGTGCTGCTGCCCGTACCCGGCGCCCAGCGGGCTCTCGCTGCCCGCGGTCGCCCTCCGCCCGGGGCTGGGCGACTGCGCCGAGTTGGCGCCCTTGCGGCGGGGGGGGGGGCGGGCTGCTGGCCCGGCTCGACGACGACTTCCCCTTGGGGCTGGCCTTGTGGCTCTTGGAGGTCTTGCGTTGGCTCTTCTCGCTCCTGCTGCTCCTCTGGGAGGAGCCGTGGCCGCCGCCGCCGCCGCCGCCGCCGCCCGCCGCCGCCCTCCGCCGCCGCCGCCGCCGCGGCTCTCCTTCCGCTGCTGCCGGTCCTTGCGGGACTTCCCCGAGCGGCTGCTCTCCTTGCTGCGGGAGGAGGAGGCGGAGGAGGTGGTGCTGCCCACGCTGGCCGCCGGCTGGCCGAGGGAGGAGAGCGTCAGCTCCGGGCGCTTGCCCCCCGCCGCCGCCGCCGCCGCCAACGCCATGTCCGCCTCGGGCTGCTCCTGGCGCCGGGACGAGGACGCCAGGGGGGCGGCGGCCGCGGCCACGGCGGCGGCGGCGGTCGCGGCGGCCACCTTCTCCTTGCCCTTCCCGGAACCGCCCTTCTCCCGGTCCTTGGCGCTCTTTCTCTTGACGCCCGGCTCCGCCTCCCCAGAGTCTCTAACTTTGCTGGGGTCTTTGGGCTTTTTGCGAGTGTGTTTGTGCGCCTTACCCTCCCTCCCCCCGGTGGCGGCGGCGGCGGCACCGGCGCCGTCCCGGTCGTACTCGGGGGTGGGTCCCTCCAACCGGTCCCGGGCGCCGCGGTCCGCCGGTCTGGCGGCGGCGGGCGGGTCCGAGAAGGTGTCCGAGTCCGAGCTGATGTCGTCGTACTCCACGAGGGGCTTCAACGCGTTGACGGCAGGCGGCGCCGTGACGCCGCGGGCGGCCGCCTTGGGGCCCGGCTCCGAGGGGTCGCGGCCGTGCTTCGCGGACTTGTGCCGTTTCCGCTTGGAGGAGTTGGCGGCGGACAGCGACGACTTCGCCTTGCCGTCCTTGCTGGTCATGTTTCCGGCGGACGCGTGAGGCGGGACCTGGGTCTGGGTCTGCGGCGGCCCAACGCCGCCGCCGCCGCTGCTGATGGCGGCGGCGGGAGGCTGTGTGGCGGCGGCGCTACTGGGTTCCGGCTTCCTCTTGGTCCCATGGTGTCGGTCCGACCCAGGCATCCCTCACGCCGGCGACGGTACCGTTTGTGCGCGCGCAGGCCCCGGTGGCCCAGGCGGGTACATTCACGAAAAGACACACCAGTAAATGGGGAGGAAAAAAAAAAAAAAAAATCCCCAAATGCCCCCCTTTTTTTAACCGACAGCAGAGGGGGTGGGGGTTTAAGGGGGGGGGGAGACAAACAAACAAAAAAAAAACAAAAAAGACGAAAGTGCTGCAAACAAATGGAAACGGAAAATAAACAAACCGGGCCTCGCGCTCCGCCGGGCTTCACCGCCGCCGCGTCCCCATTAAGGTCGATCGCATCATATTTACAGTCACAAAACGTAAGGGGGGGGGGAGAAAAGGGGGAGAAAAAACAGAAATTAAAGGTAGTTACCCGGTGGGGGAGAGCGGCGGCTGCTTTGGGTTTTTGTCAGTAGACAAAAACAAAAGTACAGACGGGATCCAGGGCTGAGAATCGGAGCTTTTTGGTGGTCTTAACTCCGTTTCACTTTGGCTAGCCGTGCTAGCTTAGCGCTGGGCAAGCTAGCGTGCTGATTGGTGGGAGAAAAAGAAAAGAAAAATACCCCTTTTTTGTAAAAAAGCTGTCCTTGTCCGGTGCCAAGTTTAGTAATGTGTATTTATTACACACAGTTGCAGCTTTAAGAGTTTAGAGACAGCAATGAACGTCATTAGCGGCGCTCTTGTTGCTCGATCAAAATGAAAACTTGACCCGGTTGGTACTGTTTACATGTTCCCTTTAATATATTTTTTATCTCCTATAAATTCAGTATTTATCTGAAATTATAGGATATTCGTGTGCAGTAAATGTTCCAGTTTATTATCAATGGCTCTGGGAATCAACCAGGCCTATATTTAGGGCGATGCCAGTGGATTTAATAACACCCACAGCCCTATCTGAAGGAGACTGCAAACGCCATTGTGGCTCCCGTGACTAGCAGGTTTTCCTCACGGTAGTCGAGACCGGAAATGTGGAGGGCTGTCAATCTTCGACGTAACTAGGCAACGTCCAATCACGGCGCAGCGCCCGCCCCCTCTCGCAGAGCGCCTCCGACGCAGTTCTGTGCCGTTCACTTTATGACCTGACACATCACTTTTTTAATCTGTGCTACAATAAAACGATTCTTCAAAATATGTGTAAAAGTGTAAAGAGTCAGTTTAATTGAAATATTTGAAATTAAATCAACAGATGCTGTTATTGAACCAAAACAGTGTACAGGTTTACAGTTTTATTTTTGCATCAAATTATATTGAAGAAGACCTATCCAGCAATCACAGTAATACATGTCTTCTAATCACTGATGAATAATATATTACAAATGCTGACACTCTTGTTAACCCACTGATACTAGGAAATGTGTTTTTTTAACACGTGTTGCACCGTAATCTCTGACCCATCCGATTCTGTGACCTGCTCTTCTTACTAACCTATTTCTGACATTTGTAGTTTGGCTGTCCCTATACCAAATGACTGACATCAGGTAGACACGAGTCTAATCACCAACTGTCTTGACATTTATATTCATGAGCAAGCGAGAACCTTTTGGCATTTAAAAATCTATTCATATATTTTTGTAATCCTTTTATTTTTTTTTAAACGGGGACATTAACCAACCTTAACACCACAGGTCACATAATCTGCAGATCACAGATCACGGTGTAACACCCGCATCACTGCATGCTGGACTCGGACTCAGTAAATGCCAGGGGCTCCGTAAATTGGACTGCTGTCGCCCATTTTGATTCACACTTTTAACCCATTCAACTCCACTTAACTGATATACAGCAAACAATAAATCCTTGATAAGAATCACGACCTCCATGATGTAAACAGCCATCCTTTAGGCCCGCTGCCTGTAAAACAAGAGCCGAAACAGCAAATTAAATATAATCTAAACTACTTGAATTTAAAACATCCCGATATTTTATTGAAAGTGTTAAAATATAATAAAATAAAACATTTAAAAAAAACAACCTTGTTTATAAGCAAAGGGTTCCCGCTGTGCTGACGTAAAACGACGCGACGTTTCCTATTGGCTCCGTATGCACGCTTAGGGGCGGGGCTAACTACAAACAGGAAGTGCCTGCAACAAAGTTATATTTGTGACCAACTTTTTGGGTGAATAATGTCCTTTAAACGGCATTGTTTTTGGCCTAATCGATGGCACGGTCATTCTGTGTCATCGGCCAATATCGATATGACCGATAGTCACAGTGGTTATTGTCCAAATACACCGTAAGGCCGTACTTATGAACATGTAATCACAAACTCGTTAGGAGGTTTTGGCCTTGAGCTCGGTGCCCTACATGAACCTGACGACATGACACGAAGTCTTCACCAAAAACATGAATAAATACGTGCAAAGAAAAAGTTTAGCGACACCTGAGCTCATCGTAACGATGACATCGTGCTACTTTAAGGCCTATCTCGTATCCTTTTAACCCAGAATCGCACGTCAACGTCAACATCTGCTCATCCACATGCATCTCGTTTGAGTAATCCCACAATGTAATAAACACATTCCCGACATCTACATTATTACAAGAACTATAAACATATATATATTTATATATATATGGTTTTTTTTTGTGACGAATCCGTCCCCCGGAAGACTTACCAATAGACAATAATCGAAAGAAAAAAATAACAAAAGAAATCACCATAAGCTATTACGAGTTACTTTATAATAAATGTGTAACGGATCCTAATTTAAAATAAAAATGTGAGGTTTGTATTGGGCCACAGTGTGTGTGTGTGTGTGTGCATCCTAAAGGGGGAGGTGGTGAGGGTGAGGGAGGGAGAGAGAGGGTGAGAGAGAGACGATAAGAGAGGAACCGGGGCTCAGCTCAGTCTGCTGCTGGCGGTTTGCATTATGTCAAAAAATGGCTCTCGCCTCCGCGAAACCGGACGAATAATAACAACAACAACAACACCACCGACAACACAACAACAACAACAACAACACGGTTCGCCCTTCCCAGCTACCGGGCCGACGGTAGCATGGTAGCTCCGGCGGCGCAAGAAAAGAGGCAAAACCCGCACGTCGTGATCGTTATTAGCGTTAATATCAGTAGTGTTAGTGTTGTGGTGGTGGTGGTGGTCGTTGTTGTTGTTGTTGTTTTTGTTGTTGTTGTGGTTGGTCACCGCTGGACACCCGCCGTCCCAAGATGGGGAAGGAGGCGAACGGGGTTTCTCGGAGCCGGTTCGAGGTGAGTAGTGCGAACCGGGTCGGGGAGGGCGACGTGTTTCGGACGGGTCCTGGAGGTGGTGGTGGGGGGGGTGGTGGTTCTGGTTGTTGTTGTCGGCTGTTTGGGGCGCTGCAGGCCCGCCGCCGCCGCCACGGGCTCATGGTCGGTGTTAGCGGTGGTGTTAATGGAGGTGGTGGTTGGGGGACGACGACGACGGCTGACGGCGCTTCCGCATGTCAGTGTTAAAAAACACAATAAAAACAATAAAAGGCTGATGGTGGTGGTGGTGGAGGAGGGTGGGGGTGGAGGGTGGGGGTAAAGGGCCACGTCTAGCAGCCTATATATGCGGTGGTTGTTGGTACGGACACACATGGCCGTCACGCCCGCCGCCTGGAGGGTGACACCTTCCCTTTATCTTTAAAGGTCCTTCTTTGTGCCGTCAAAACAAAGACGGTGGCGAGGCTCGCGCACGCGCACGAGACCCCTAGCAGCGCTCGTGCGACGGTGACGGTTAAACACACACAGACACGCGCACGCGCACAACACACACACACACCGAAAATCACTGGTCGCCTTTTTCCGGGGAAAACGGTAGCCGGTCAACCGGTCTGCATAGTTGTGTGTTTTTAAGTGTGTGTGTGTGTGTGTGTGTGTGTGTGTGATTAGCAGGCTGTTGTTGAAGCTATGGCTGCGGACGTGGGGGGGGGGGGGGGGGGTTGGCTTGTGACTGATGTATTGACCCTGATCGGCCGCCATAGATAGATAGATAGATAGACAGACAGACAGACACGGGATACGTTTTCGGATCAATTCGTCCACCGATCGAGTTGCCATTGATTGGTTGGTTGGTTGGTTGACGTGTTGTACGTAGCGTGAAAAAAAAAACCATGTCGATAAATGGCGACACAAAACGGTTTCCAACGGTTTCCATTGAGTGGCGAGCGACATTAAAACACCCACTAGCCCGTTAGCCGGCGGACAAAAACAAAGTGCATTTCTGCGGCGCACTTTCGCCATGTAACACACACACACACACACACACACACAGCCCGGGCCCGATACCATCAACACCACCACCACCACCACCCAGGGTTGTGGGGTTTAATCCCGTGCCAGGGTGGGATTTTTGTGTGGGGTTTTAACTACTCTGAGGACCCGGGCCGTAGTCCAGTCCCCCCCCACCTCCTGGGCCGGACTTTGCGGTAGACGCAGGCCTGCGCCAGTGGCAACGTCTGGGAAAGTTGGCCGTTGTTGTCCACGTTATGTAGTCGGGGTTTGGGTCTGGCGAGGTGGGTCAGATGGCTCCCATGTAAAGGAAGTCGGGTCCAGTATCACGTGCTGGACCAGGTACACTTCCCACTACAGTGGACCTTTCTGCTTCACCTTGCGCCGTTTCCTCCTTTCTCTCCGTTGGACGTGTTGCTGTACGGCGGCCTGTGAGGGGTTACCTGTGAGGCCGACAGTGTGTGGCCGCGGGACGGACCTCACTGGGTCTGGTCCTGGGGGGGAAATGGACGTGGATTAGTTTACTGCTGGCCAGGGCTTTAGTCGAGCTGTCGGGTGAATTTTGCCCCAAATATCCTACTCCTTCCTACTGGTCCCTACTCCTTACTTCTGGTCCCTATACTGGTCCCTACTCCTTCCTACTCCTTCCTACTGGTCCCTACTCCTTCCTACTGGTCCCTACTCCTTTTTACTGGTCCCTACTGGTCCCTACTCCTTTTTACTGGTCCCTACTGGTCCCTACTCCTTTTTACTGGTCCCTACTGGTCCCTACTCCTTTTTACTGGTCCCTATACTGGTCCCTACTCCTTTTTACTGGTCCCTATACTGGTCCCTACTGGTCCCTACTCCTTTTTACTGGTCCCTATACTGGTCCCTACTCCTTTTTACTGGTCCCTATACTGGTCCATACTGGTCCCTACTCCTTCCTACTGGTCCCTACTCCTTCCTACTGGTCCCTACTGATCCCTACTGGTCCCTACTCCTTCCTACTGGTCCCTACTCCTTCCCACTGGTCCCTAATCCTTCCTACTGGTCCCTACTCCTTCCTACTGGTCCCTACTCCTTCCCACTGGTCCTTACTGGTCCACAGCCCCTGCATGGGGTCCCTATGTGTGGAAAGGGACATGGAGGCTGTGACCTATAACCTGTAGAGCTCACTGAGGGGGGTTAGGTCATTGATTACAACAGGCAGACTTTTAGTTTGTTGGTTACTTTGTTTGTTTCCAGGTGAAAACAGTATATGTTTATATATGATATTATGTGTATTTGTAAACACAATCAATACTCGAGGGATATTAAGGGATATGAAGTTGCTGTTTTCTGTTCTGATGTTGCTCTCGGCCCACTTGCCAGAACAGCATGTTGTTATATACATGTTAGTACACAACTGTAGGCGAGTAATGGGTAAAATGCATACACATCCGCATAGATAGACATCAGTGGATGTATAGGACTCTATCTGATCTGGGAGGAGGAGGAGGAGGAGGAGGAGGAGGAGGAGGAGGAGGAGGAGGAGGTGTTGGGTCTCAGCCCAGCCTCAGAGTAACGCCGTCATGTCCTCCCTGTGCTTTCTCCAGATGTTCTCAAACAGCGACGAGGCGGTCATCAATAAGAAGTTACCCAAGGAGCTGTTGCTACGGTGAGGGGACACCTTCGACCCTTTTCTGAAAAAGTTTCAACACACACACACACACACAGACACACACAGACACACACACACACACACACACACACACACACACACACACACACACACACACACACACACACACACACACACACACACTCACACACTACTGACTGGGACCACACAGGCACACACACACAGTTATTGACTTTAACATGCAAACATAACATTTAGCATTTCATGTTTTGTTTTTTTAACCAAGAAGTCAGTCCACCAACCACTAAGTTCCCACACACACACACACACACACACACACACACACACACACACACACACACACTGCACACACACACACACACACACACACACACACACACACACACACACACACACACACACACACACACACACCACCCTGCCCTCCACTGTGCTATAGCTGTAATTAAAAACAGATGCTTGGGAGCTGTAAAACATTCAGATCGATTCAAGGGGAAGAGGCAGCAGTCTCTGAGCAAACTCAAAATGGAGGCCATAACTCAAGACTGGTCTCCTTGCCAACCAAGTTGCCTGAGCCTCATCTGCTGACTCTGCAGAACGCTTTAGGCCCGTCTTACAAGGACCTGTTGGTCAGACCAGCACGTATTTTTGTTGGTTTTTTTCATTATTACACTTTTTTTCTCGGACTCGTTTCACCCTTAATTTAGCATTCAGTCTGCGCAGAAACGTGTCGTCCATTTTTAGGTCCGTTTTTATAAACGGATGCGGTTCACCTCACTTTTTAAGAATCACAGAGAGCCGTCTCGCCGAGGAGGGGTAAACATTTACACCTCCGCAAACGGGTCAACAACAGCAACTTCGCATGTTTGCTCTCACCGCTGTGTGTGTGTACAGTAGCCCTGTTCAGCAGCGGCGGCGGCGGTTGTGGTTGAGGGCAGAGCCCTGGCGCAGAAGTAGGACTTCTGGCAGTGGGGCGCAGGGTTTCTAACTCGGTCTCCCTCTCACTTCCATGTCTTCCAGAATCTTCTCCTTTCTCGATGTGGTGACACTCTGTCGCTGTGCCCAGGTGTCACGGGTGAGTCTGTGTTCATGACATTTGTGTGTGTGTGTGTGTGTGTGTGTATTTGTGTGAAAATGTTGAGAGAAAATAATGAACCCCTCCCCTCTCTCTCTCTCTATTTCTCCCATCCCTCAGTCCTGGAACGTTCTCGCCTTGGATGGCAGTAATTGGCAAAGAATTGACCTCTTTGACTTCCAGAGGGACATTGAGGTGAGTCACCGTGCCAAGATCCCGCATTAATCCTTTCTTCTGCCTCTCCCGTCGACCTCTTTCACATTAAAACATTCGCTAGTCCGTCTTCTGTGTGACCTTATAGTCAAATCGCATCCCTTATGTCAAGTCAAGTCAATTTTATTTATATAGCATATTTCATACCAATGGCAACCCAAAGTGCTTCACACAAATAAAATAAAATGAAGTGCTTTACACAGTAAAATGAAGACAAGACGAAATATAAAATATATAAAATCCAATAAAATCCATAAATAAAATGTATTACATAAGGGAGATTTTGAAAAAATGTTAGGTAACAATGTAGAATAGAAAACAAAACAAAACAAAACATAAAGCGTAGGCGAACCCCCCCCCCCCTTGTTTCTCCTCGAATTCGAACAGTATACTATAAGTGTCCGAGAAGCTTAACCCTCTCTCAGACGCGGATATCAACGTTAGCCGCTGCCCAGGTGGAGCTCCACACATCCACACACACACCTCGCGTATATATAGTATATTTTAGTATAGTATATATAAATATATATATATAGTATATTTTAGTATAGTATATACTGTATATATAGTATATTTTAGTATAGTATATATAATATATATAGTATATTTTAGTAACGGTGAGAAAATGGCTTTGATTACTATGTTGAAGATCATGTAAGACATATACCCCACGATTGCGGGTTCACTGCCCCTTTAAGCGGCGAGTGTGTGTGTGTGTGTGTGTGTGTGTGTGTGTGTGTGTGTGTGTGTGTGTGTTTCCTCACGCAGGGCCGGGTGGTGGAGAACATCTCGAAGCGATGCGGGGGGTTCCTGCGCAAGCTGAGCCTGCGAGGGTGCCTGGGCGTGGGGGACGGCGCCTTGAGGTGAGCTGCGGGAGGGACCCGGAGGAAAAGCGAGCCTGTAAAAAAATATATAAATATGGACGTAGCGTCCGTGACGTCACCCATTGGTTTATACACACGGCCATTGTGAAGCCGTAGATTTCACGTCTCTGGTTGCTTGAGATTTTTGCAACCAGCAGCGGAAACAATCCATATTTGGCACATTTGAGGGCGGGAATTGAATGGCCGCCTCGCAGTAGTCTATGGTCAAAACGCTTAAGTATTCAAGCCTTCATCAAATCAAATCAAATGTATTTGTATAGCCCTTTACAATAGCTGAAAGGTACCCACAGTGCTTTACAACAAAGCCATAAAACGATACATAACACATACATAACATACAAATACAATTAAATACAATTAAAAGTGCTGTAGTGCTGCAGGGTATTAAAAGCCTTCCAGAAATACATAGAAAGGAGCAGACAGAAAGAGTACACCTAAGAAACAGGACTGACCTAGTAGTCAGAATTGATAACTTTTTAATGAAATCAAACGGCCAAAACGGGACCTCAAAATACATAATGTGGAGATGTACTAACCACTGAGATCCTAACCGAAATAAGAAAACATGTACATGGGGGGTCTACATGTTAGTGGCACTGATTAACAGTAGCAGGGACCACAGTTGGGCTATTATTCATCCACAGTCCCTCTTTGTCGCAACACGGTGGATTTGTATATACAAGAGCCCACCAAACGCCGGATTTGTATAATTGCAGCTTTTGAAAACAACTGTGTGTTTCTGTTTGTTTTGTGTGTTTTTTCTTTTCTTGGCTGTGCAGGACTTTCTCCCAGAACTGCAAAAACATTGAAATCCTGAGTCTGAACGGCTGCACCAAGATCACAGACAGGTATGTGTTCCTCCTCCATGTTCCTCCGATGACCGAAGCACAAAGCACTGACCTGGCGAGCTTCAGGACAGCCCTAAGAGTGTGTGTGTGTGTGTGTGTGTGTGTGTGTGTGTGTGTGTGTGTGTGTGTGTGTGTGTGTGTGTGTGTGTGTGTGTGTGTGTGTGTGTGTGTGTGTGTGTGTGTGTGTGTGTGTGTGTGTGTTTCTCCTCATGCAGCACGTGTAACAGCCTCAGTAAGTTCTGCCCCAAGCTGAAGCACCTGGACCTCGCCTCCTGCACCTCCATCACCAACCTGTCGCTCAAAGCTCTCAGGTGAGCCACAATGTATGACTCACAATGGGCCTTCTTCACCTAGCGGCCATCTTGGTTCTAAAACGCTAGAGTTTAGTTTAGTACATAGATGGAACCAAAATGGCCGCCAGGCGAATAAGGCTAAGCGAATAACAATAGCCACACCCGCCTTCCCTTCCTCCTCCTTCCGACCACAAGGAGCCCAGTTTCCATCCTGCTGCCTCAACTCCCAGACGAAAGTGTGCGGGTTCGAACCCCAATGTCCGCGGTATACCTGTAGGCGTCCTCGTACACGTCAGCCCCCTCCTACCTGTTGCATAATGACATGTACCCAAAAACCATTCACTGCCAGTCACTTTGGATGAAACAAATGTTATGTTATGTGATAAATCATGAGTGGCGGAGAAGAACTATTTGCCGTTGTAACGTCCGTCTGGACGCGGTGTCTCGTCTCCTAGTGAGGGGTGTCCTCTGCTGGAGCAGCTCAACATCTCCTGGTGTGACCAGGTGACCAAGGACGGCGTCCAGGCCCTGGTTCGATGCTGCCCGGGACTCAAGGGCCTTTTCCTTAAAGGATGCACACAGGTACGCACACACACACACACACACACACACACACACACACACACACACACACACACACCCACGCACGCACGCGTGTGTGTGGAACAGCGGATGGTTGCCGTTTGATGGAAGCGCATTTCAAAAAGCGATAATGTTTTCGATCGTTTCTTTCAATGAATGTATGAGGCCATGAATTAATGAATGTGCTTCAGTCGCGGTTTTCCATCACC
The DNA here is from genome assembly GCA_030340625.1 of Merluccius polli. Classification (NCBI taxonomy): domain Eukaryota; kingdom Metazoa; phylum Chordata; class Actinopteri; order Gadiformes; family Merlucciidae; genus Merluccius; species Merluccius polli. Next base: position 5,826 of record JAOPHQ010001310.1, on the reverse strand, counting down.
TCCTTTGGCACCTCATTTATCGCGCAGGCGGTGTGATAAGTGTATCACACAGGTGGTGTGATAAGTGTATCACACAGGCGGTGTGATAAGTGTATCACACAGGTGGTGTGATAAATGAAAAGACCGGCGAGTGAGTGTCTTGCGGCGGCGCCTAATAACAAAATATATCGATAATAATGCTATAGGCTGTTGTTGTATGCTGTATGAATGTGTGCTGTGCTGAATGTGTGCTCCCGCTGTACAGGGAGTTTCCCCTCGGGGACAATAAAGATTTTTTGAATTGAACGAGGGAGCAGAAGAGGGCGGGACTTTGAAAATAAACAGCCAAAATAAACATCCTGTCCTCCGCTCCTTCCCTCCCAATCAGCGAAGAGATGCCGGATATTCTCACGGAGCATTTCTCTCACCGATACGTTTCTAACAGATGACACTCAAACGAACAGCTCTTTAAATCTCACCTGTACATCACCTTTTCTATGTCCTCCATCTTTGACGTTTCTCCAACTCCCCCCCACAGCTAGAAGACGAGGCTCTGAAGCACATTGGGGGCCACTGTCCAGAACTGGTCACTCTCAACCTGCAGACCTGCTCGGTGAGTAGCAGTACCCCCTGCAGCCACCGGGAGGCCGGATGTTACATATGCTACACATTATGCTACACATGCTACATATTCTGACCATTTATTCCCCCCGACATCCCAGAACCCCCCCCCCCCCACCCCCCCCCCGCTCTCCTTTTGGTTAGTGGTTTCCACGACAACGGGACTCCTGTTTTTAAAAGTCGGGGCCCCTCATCGTGACATGAGCCAGGCGTGTTTTGAAATTGGCTGACTTGTCTCTTAAAACCTTTTCTTTTTGAAGGACTTTGAGCATTTGAGGATAAATCTTCAAGCGGTGTTGTTTATTTGAACCGACTGTTCGTTAGGCGGTCGGTTGAAAGGTGTGTGTGTGTGTGTGGGGGGGGGGGGGGGGGGCTGGCGGAGGGGGTGGTAAGTTCGTCAGTAGTGTACAGGGACGGTGTAGATTGGCGAGCCCACCTAGCGGGCGCCACCTCGCACACCAACAGGGTTAATTGCGGAGGAGGATGTAGCAACTGTAATATCCTTTATTGTGTGAAAACCAATCAACACTTTTTTTTCTTTATTTTCCTGGAAGTGTCCATGGCTGTGCATCTCCAACACTCGGGGAGGCCTCTCGTTGATACATTCACACTGTTGTGTTCAGAGACAAGATATCATTTTTTTGATTTTTGGTTGGTGTGATGTAGCCAGAATATCTGGCTGTCGTTTAAAGCTGTCATATAAAGCAACATTAAAGGGGCGGTCCACCGATTTAACACTGTGGGAAAGAGTCTTTTTGTGCAACTTTGCACAAAAAGACTGAGTTTTGAGTTTGAGTTTACAATGGGTGCCACCAAAGACGCATTTTGCATCACTTTGCGTTACGTTGTCGGTTGGTGGAAGGATGAGACTACAAAACTTGTATTTGATCAAATATGTTATTTGTCAGAGTTTACCAGCGCTTTTTGTTTTTAAAGTCATTATTTTACTTCGTCCCTTTTCAGTTCACCTCAACGGACCACGACGTATTTTGCCACCTCATCTGTTTTGTTTTCATCATCTGCTTTTACCAGCTTCTGTGACGCGTATTCGTTTTTTTCCTAAACAAACTAAATGAATGAAGATTTGTCGTACAAGCTGTGATGAGCTAAAGTCAGAGTTAGAAGACGATTTTAATATTCACTGCATTAATGTGACTGATCTCTTGACTCCTCCACCACCTCCTCCTCCTCCTCCTCCTCCACCACCTCCTCCTCCTCCGCCGAGCAGCAGATCACAGACGAGGGTCTCATCACGATCTGCCGCGGCTGCCACCGCCTCCAGTCGCTGTGCGTGTCCGGCTGTGCCAACATCACGGACGCCATCCTCCACGCGCTGGGACAGAACTGCCCGCGCCTCAGGTGAGCTGAGCCCGCTCTCCCTCTGCTCCCCCTCCGCTCTCCCTCCGCTCCCCCTCCGCTCTCCCTCCGCTCTCCCTGCGCTCTCCCGCCGCTCTCCCTCTGCTCTCCCTCCGCTCCGCTCTCCCTCCGCTCTCTCTCCGCTCTCTCTCCGCTCTCCCTCCGCTCTCTCTCCTCTCCCTCCGCTCTCTCTCCGCTCTCTCTCCGCTCTCTCTCCGCTCTCCCTCCGCTCTCCCTCCGCTCCCTCTCCGCTCTCCCTCCGCTCTCCCTCTGCTCTCCCTCTGCTCTCCCTCCGCTCTCCCTCTGCTCCCTGCTCCGGTTACAACGCCACTATTGTCCAGGAAGCCTTTCAGCATTACCCTAGTGTGGTAGACAATTAGCCCCCCCCCACCTCCTCCCCCCCACCCCCCCCCCACCCCCCCCCCCCCCCCCCCCCCCCACCATGGGCCGAAAGCAATGTAAACCGGGAACTGATTCGAAGGTTTAAAGTGTTTCCCTGTTTCCACTCAAATTCGAAGTAATAATAACTCGGCGGGGAAGGGGGGTGGGATGGGGGGGGGAGTGTTATTGCCATGGTTACGACCCACTCCAACTTTGTTTGACACTTTTTTAAGCTAGTACCATCGTTGTGTGTGAGCGTTATAATGAGCGATGTTGTATATGAAACGCACCGCACACACCGTGGCGTTATACTACTAAGTATCCGAGAAGCTCCCGCTCTCGGACGCGGACATAATATAATATAATATAATATAATATAATATAATATAATGGGCCTCTACTGCAAATTCTGCGCAGGAGTGGAGGGCTGAGAGGCTGTCGACACGGTTGGCTCAGAAAAAAAATCAATGCTATTTTTAACTGTTTCTACAATAATAGAACTGAAGCCTGTCCCAAATACAGGTCAGGTGTTGTTTTACCGTATCTGAGCAGAACCAGTCTTACCTGGCTGTACTGGACTATATTTATAGTAGAGCGCTGATTCAAAATGTATGAAATAGCCGAAGCCATATGAGGGACTATTACTATTACTGCTCAATATTTTGGTTTTAATGCAGCCGCAAAGATTTTTCACCGAAAAATAGGAACATATCTTCCGGCAAGGTGTTCATTTCCGACCATGTCTGCGAATCCAAATCATCGATTATTCACTCATACCCCCCCACCCACCGATTATTCGACTCATCTATTGTTACAAATCGCACTTTACATTAATATTTTCAAGTCTAGTGGCAGAATATCTCAAATCTGGGTGAATGGGCCTGTTTCTCTCGCCTCATATTTGTTTCGACCAACCATGCGGCTGGAGTCGGGGATCCGTAATCGCGTGTAATTGGCGATTAACAGTGAACACACACTCGGCCTCCAGCCCCCTAGTGCTTTTTCCTGGTGGGGAAACAAGCGAAGAACGTCGGACGGCGAGAAGTGCTGCTGTATATAGCATGGTAAAACCTTTCAATGTTTTCTTTGTCCTGGCAGAATATTGGAGGTGGCCCGCTGCTCTCAGCTCACTGATGTGGGCTTCACTACCTTAGCAAGGGTGAGTATGGAGACACACACACTCCCACACACACTCCCACACACTCCCACACACTCCAAAATTAACTAGAATGTTTTCCTTCTGCCAGAGTGGAAACCAATCTACCGACCAAGCAAGCAAATGTTTAAATATGTAACCCAGATTTACCATTGGCTGGTGGGGCGGGTGTTCAACCTCACGTAGCAGAAGAATATATTTCCGCATGGTTTCACACACAACGTTCAACAAATGGGTCTTGATAATGGCATAACTCGAACACGAAACTAGCCGTTAAATATCCTCGTGAATGATCACTACTTGCACTGTAATTCCTTTACTCCTTCCTTTTTATTCCTTCTAGAATTGTCATGAACTTGAAAAGATGGATTTGGAGGAATGCGTACAGGTTTGTTAAGCGCCGTAATTATGCGATAAGCAGTCTGCAATGTAGGGGAGTATTTGTGTATTTGTTCTGACGTGTTCTTCTCTCCCACCCTTTCCATCAGATTACGGACGGTACACTGATCCAGTTGTCCATCCACTGCCCTCGTTTGCAAGTCCTGGTGAGTGACGAGGTCAAAGGTCAAACGTAGCTCAGGTGGTGTACTGTCCACAGCCTAACTCCAGCCTGGAGTCATCCTTGCGCAAGTCGCCCAACCCGCTACCTGCTCCTTGGTGACCTATTCACTTTGGAGAACGGCTCAGCGGTTCTCCAACTATGTTGACCAACGCACCCCCTCTAAGATCGGTCTTTCAGCCAAGTACCGCTTTCATCAGCACAAAAAACATTTTGGGGGGTAAAAAAAACAGAACATTTAAATAAATAAAGATTAAATGGGTTTAGTGTGTGTTAGTTTTCCGATTTAGCCTACTTTGTTTTTTTAAGGTGGTATTCACATTCACATTCACATTCAAGTTGTATTAAAGGTGGAATTATTTTACAATTGTTCATAACCGATATTAAAATGCCAAAAAGGACACATTTTAGACATTTTCCAAGTGCCCCCTGCAATCCTACGCATACCACTGTGCTAAACACTGAACAGTCAGTCAGTACCCCCCCCCCCCCCCCCCCCCCCCCCCCCCCCCCCCATACCCGTCCATGCACTCACCCACGCCTGTCCCCCCCCCCCCCCCCCAGAGTCTCTCTCACTGTGAGCTGATCACCGACGACGGCATCAGACACCTGGGCAGCGGCCCCTGCGCCCACGACCGCCTGGAGGTCATCGAGTTGGACAACTGCCCCCTGATCACGGACGCCTCGCTGGAGCACCTGAAGAGCTGCCACAGCCTGGACCGCATCGAGCTCTACGACTGCCAGCAGATCACCCGCGCCGGCATCAAGCGGCTACGGGTGAGTCACGGCGCCGGGGGGGGGGGGGGGGGGGGAGCGCCGGACGTCGGCTGTAAAGGAGTGTTAAGGTGCGTTCGCTTGAGACGCGTCGAGGCTGGCGTCAAGGCCCACTCCGTTTTGTTTTCCTATGGGGGGAAAGCGGCGCTGCAGTTGTTTCCGGGAGGGGAGGGGCCATGCGCCCGTCGGTGACATCACGCGCTACTACAATAGATTTGCACGTGCGGTCCAAAAAGACTGACGCCGAATGTTTTTCGGAGTCAGCTGTGGGTGATTTTGTGTTTGTTGCGTCTCGTGAACGCACCTTTTAAAGTCAAAGGGGTTTTTAATCATCAGATGTGCAGCATATCACATGACCATTGTGTACATTGAAATAATTATGACAAGGAGGTCGATAATGGACCATGTGATCCGAATTCTGGTTGCCCATTGGTTGAGATCTTGTCAACAATGAAGCTTTCAAACATGGTTTGAAGTGCTTTTTTTTCCTAACTTCAAGCGAGTCCCTTACGGACGTCTGTACTTAAGGAAAGGGACAAAAAAAGAGGCAAAAGTCGGAAAAAAAATTTTCAGAGGAAAGAAAAATTTCAGAGAAATTAAAATATCGGTACACAAATTTCACATTAGAACAACAAGTGTAAAACATTCTGCACATTACAGCAACTGTGCAGCATAGACTTTCCTTGTCATGATTACATGTACGTACTAGCCTGGCAGGCCAGACCCACATCAGAAAGATGTAGGGTCTGGCGCAGCTCCATTGGCAGTGTGGGCGGGATAAACGGTTGTCTTTCAAGTTCCCTCTGCACGCAATAGGATAGCGCTACAACCAATCAGAGCAACGAAGAAGGTGACGTAGTCAGAGCGGCGGCTCTGTCTACGTAATTAATCAAAACTCTGAATACATATTTATTTTCGAGGAAAGACTTCAGTGCCGTTCTTTGTTCTTTTCTCAAATGAAATGTTAACTTCAAGTCTTGAAGAGTCGCGGCCAAAGCCG
>JAOPHQ010001309.1:22500-24360 GCA_030340625.1 Merluccius polli | reverse complement strand
AGGGAGGGGAGGGAGGGAGGGAGGGAGGGAGGGAGGGAGGGAGGGAGGGAGGGGAGGGGGGGAGGGAGGGAAGTGTGCTCCTCCTCCTGGACGTGGGGGACATCATGCTTGGTCCATGTTTTAGGTTAGCTCCTGTCGAAGTGACCAGTAGCTCATGGAGTCACTGTGATAATGTTTTATACATCTGAGCATCGCGTGCCAGCCGTCTTTATCTGGTTATGCTGACCAGTCCTTTAAAGCAGCCATTAATAAAACTCCTCATCATTTATAGAAAATGTAAAATGAAACAAGTGTACCTCTGACCTCATTACTCACGGCGTCATTTTGTTCAAGGGGGACATAATAACTTTACAGTTCATTCTTTAAGCCGGTAGGGGAGCCAACGCTCTCCAACGCACGTTATTAATATTAATGTCCTGGTCAGTAACACAAGGACAATATATGTTTTGGGTACATGTTCAATGGGTTAGATGATAGTTTGCAGACTATAACCAACATGGTAGGGGGTTGGAGATATTTATCTGGGAGCGCATGTACAGGCGGGAGGGGAGTTGAACCAAAACCAACTGGTTTACATCTCCACAGACGATGTCAACAAGTAACCGGAGATCTTAGCAAACCGGACAAATTTACTATTCAATAAGTTACGATTCAATAAGTTACTATTTAATAAGTTACTATTTAATAAGTTACTATTTAATAAGTTACTATTCAATAAGTTATGATTCAATAAGTTATGATTCAATAAGTTACGATTCAATAAGTTACTATTCAATAAGTTACTATTCAATAAGTTACGATTCAATAAGTTACTATTCAATAAGTTACTAATCAATAAGTTACTATTCAATAAGTTACCATTCAATAAGTTACCATTCAATAAGTTACTATTCAATAAGTTACTATTCAATAAATTACTATTCAATAAGTTACTATTCAATAAGTTACTATTCAATAAGTTACCATTCAATAAGTTACCATTCAATAAGTTACTATTCAATAAGTTACCATTCAATAAGTTACCATTCAATAAGTTACTATTCAATAAGTTACTATTCAATAAGTTACTATTCAATAAGTTACTATTCAATAAGTTACTATTCAATAAGTTACTATTCAATAAGTTACTATTCACTTTCCTCTAGCAGTGATAACCCCCAACATGGAGGACTATGGGATAGATGATCACTCAACACCTATGTTACGTTTGAAGTCCCCAAATCCAGAAAATTGGTCTCCACAATATGATTAGAAAGTTTCCCCTCCACCCGTCGGCCCGACTCAACCCCATGTGGTTCCAGTTCAGGACCGGTTCCAGTTCAGGACCGGTTCCAGTTCAGGACCGGTTCCAGTTCAGGACCGGTTCAGGACCGGTTCCCACCGGTTCGCTGTTCTCTTAATAAAAAGAGTTTTCTTGGTATTTGGTGTGCATCAAACAATTATAAAATATGTATTACTTAATCTATAGATACACAAACTTTAGCATTTTTTCCTTCTCTGGATCTGATAATACACACACACACACACACACACACACACACACACACACACACACACACACACACACACACACACACACACACACACACACACAGGAACAGCCTGATAAGGCCGCTTGACCTTTTATGACTTTATTCCTGGCTGCTCGGCTCACAGTGAGGCGAAAACAAAAGGATTTGGTTGTTGAGACAAAGGAGAGCCGAGCGCTGAGCATGTTTGCAAGCTTGGGATTGACCTCTGACCTCCGGCCTCTAATCCCTCTGCTGTTAAATTAGCCGGTGTGACAAGCTAGCGCTGTTAGCTCATCCATCCCCAACCAGACTAGTCTAGTCTCCCCAGTACATAATATATATATATATA
>JAOPHQ010001309.1:12500-15000 GCA_030340625.1 Merluccius polli | reverse complement strand
GCCTTGTTCACGCAGTCCACCTGGATGGCGCAGTAGACGTCGCGCGAGTCCACGCGCGGCGGCTTCAGGTCCTCGGCGCCGTAGAAGTGCAGACTCATCAGGCCGGAGATGTACTGGCTGCACTTGGGCTGATCGCTGAAGCTGTAGTGGCGGAAGGCGTCGATGTCCAGCTCCGTGCCGTGGAGCTTGGGGGCGCCGCCGCCGCCGCCGCCGCCGCCTCCGGCGCCGGTCCCCGCCGCCGCCCGCTCGGCCGCCGCCGCCGCCGCCGCGCTCCCGGCGCCCGACTCCTTACACTTCCCCCCCTTCCCCCCCGCGGCGCCGTGCTTCCCGGACTTGGCGACCAGCTCGGGGGAGTCTCCGTCGCTGAGGTATCCGCCTTTATTGGCCGACTTGGACGCGCCGCCGCTCTTCTTCTTGCTGTAGCTGTGCTGCGTGGAGACGCTGCTGTCCAGGTGGTACCGCGAAATCACGTTGCGGCTGGCCGGCCCCCCCCCCTCCTCCCCCCCCTCCCCCGCCGCCGCCGGGCGCCGACAGCCTGGGGCGTCCCGAGGCGCTCGCCATCGCCTCGGGACCCGAACTGTTCAGCCTGAAGGAGTGGGCCCTGGTCTCCGATTGGCCGCCTCCGTTGCCGCCGCCGCCGCTGCTGTTGGCGTTGCCGGGGTAACCCTTGACGCTGAGCTTGCGGCTGAGCTCCGGGAGCTTCTTCATCTTCATGGAGATCTTGCGGACGGTGCGGGGCGACTTGATCTTGTCTGGGAAGGACCAGGAACTGGGCTTCTTGGCCGGGTTGGGGCTGGAGGGCGGGGAGAAGCCGGCGGCGTGGGGAACATCAGAGCCGTCTGCAGGAGAAACCACACAGCATGAGAACATGAATAATACGTATGGAAGGGTTTATAACGACTGAATGTTATTGTTTGAATGAATTAACTTCTGCAGAAATGAGAGGAACAAAAATATCATGAAAAAAGGATTGACGTCCTTTGATGTCGAGTCAAAATGACAACGCAAACAGTTTTAGCGTAACGACCTCAGAGACGGGTTACGCAATGTTGTGCGCACATTCAGTGGCTTTGTGTATTTGTGTATTTGTGTATTTGTGTATTTGTGTTTAGTAAGTGTGAACGGTTTCATAATGTGGAACTCATGACCTCCTGCTGCAGAGGGTTGCCAAGATTTTAATGACTTGTTTGGAGAACGAGGGAGCGTGGAGGAGAGGTAGGAGGTAGGAGGTAGGAAGTAGGAGGAGAGGGAGCAAAAGGAAAGAGAAGGAGTCGGGGAGCAGAGGGTTCACCTGGAGAAGAGGAAGGAGAGGAGGAAGGAGAGGAAGGAGAGGAAGGAGAGGAAGGAGAGGAAAGAGCCGTTCTGTCCAAAGTCGCTGGGGTCAATAACCGCCTGTTGCTCTATATTTACAACGTTTGGTACAGAGGGCTATGCTGACATTCATCAGTGGGAACAACGGACCCTCTGTTCGTTTTACATTCCCGCCAAATATACAATAACTTCTAATAACTCCACTTTTTAATATTTATGTTTCTGATTTCCAGCTATAACCACAAGAGCTCTGCAGAAACAAAGGGCTGATTCTCCTGGTGAGTTAGAGAAACACTGACTGGGGGGGAGGAGAGAGACTCAGAGTTACAGCAGAAGCAAAGAGTAAATAAGAGAGAGGGGGAGAGAGGGGGAGACACAGAGAGAGAGAGAGAGAGAGAGAGAGAGAGAGAGAGAGATTATGGCCTGCCAATCTCACTAGCTCTATTTTCAGATGGCCCTGCTGTGCTATTCTGGAGCGAGTGGCTGAGGGCAAGTGGATGGGGAGAGGGGGTGAGGTGGAGAGGGGGTGAGGTGGAGAAGGGGGAGAGGGGGGTAAGGTGGAGAGGGGGGAGAGGGGGTGAGGTGGAGCGGGGGTGAGGTGGAGAGGGGGTAAGACAGAGAGGGTAAGGGGGTGAGGGGGTGAGGTGGAGAGGGGGTGAGGTGGAGAGGGGGGTAAGGTGGAGAAGGGGGGAGAGGGGGTGAGGTGGAGAGGGGGGAGAGGGGGTGAGGTGGAGAGGGGGTAAGGTGGAGAGGGGGGAGAGGGGGTGAGGTGGAGAGGGGGGAGAGGGGGTGAGGTGGAGAGGGGGTGAGGTGGAGAGGGGGTAAGGTGGAGAAGGGGGAGAGGGGGTGAGGTGGAGCGGGGGTGAGGTGGAGAGGGGGTAAGGTGAAGAGGGTGTAAGACAGAGAGGGTAAGGGGGAGAGGGGGTGAGGTGGGGCGGGGGGTGAGGGGGAGAGGGGGAGAGGGGGAGAGGGGCAGGGCAGGGTGGAGCAGCAGGCCCCAGATGAGGTGGACTTGGGGACAAAGCAGCCCTTGTCCTGGACTGAGAGGTCTGGCCGGCTGGCTGAAGGTCTGGAGGAACGAGTCTCCACCCAAAACAAACCATGTTCAGCCTGTTTCTCCCCATGTTCAGCCTGTTTCTCCCCATGTTCAGCCTGTTTCTCCCCATGTTCAGCCTGTTTTCTCCCATGT
>JAOPHQ010001309.1:5000-7500 GCA_030340625.1 Merluccius polli | reverse complement strand
ATGTTTAGATGATTACTCGTCACTCCAGAAACCGGCACACACTGCAGAAACACCGCAGGAGTGAAGTTATTATTATCCTAATACCCAACAGGCTCCTGGTGGAAGACATGTTGTATGTGTTTGCTCTCACTGCAGATATATTTTGACATCTGGGGACAAAAACCTCCAATACTTTGTCTTCAATACTCGTCAGATTACAAAAACAAAAAAACAAACATCTTAAATATAAAAAAAAAGATAAAATGTACCCCACACAGTATTGCTAACATATTACCAAATGTCACTGTTGCCAGTATGTGTTGGTGTCCAAGCACAGACAAAGAAACTTAAACTGTGGCAGGAAGCAGGTTCTAGGTGAGGGTCTGCGCCCATGGGGGGCTGAAGTGGGTCATCCCTGGCCCGGCGGATTCGGCCCATCGATTTGGGACGACTGAGTCAAACCTCTCCCTTGTTTCCCCCCCCCCCCCCACCCCCTACACTACCGAAGTGGAGGAGGAGCACCTTGTCAATCTCCTGATACGAAGCTCCCTGCTCCTTCATCCACTAACACTCCCGAATACCCGGCGCAGAGCGGCCACCGGTTTGTGAGCCGGCTCCTCCATGTGAGAGGGTCCGGCTCGTGGTTCTGGGGCTGCCGGGTCTAAGTGTGGGTGGGACGGCGTCACCAAAAGCCACAGGAATGGGTGACAAAGCCAACAAGCTGGCGGTTCCGGAGCGAGACATGGTGGGTCTAGGGTGGGGGGTGCTGGTCCTGGTGGGTCTAGGGTGGGGGGTGCTGGTCCTGGTGGGTCTAGGGTGGGGGGGGGTGCTGGTCCTGGTGGGTCTAGGGTGGGGGGGTGCTGGTCCTGGTCGGTGTAGGGTGGGGGTGCTGGTCCTGGTGGGTCTAGGGTGGGGGATGATGGTCCTGGTGGGTCTAGGGTGGAGGGTGCTGGTCCTGGTGGGCCTAGGGTGGGGGGTGCTGGTCCTGGTGGGTCTAGGGTGGGGGATGATGGTCCTGGTGGGCCTAGGGTGGGGGGTGCTGGTCCTGGTGGGTCTAGGGTGGGGGGTGATGGTGCTGGTGGGTCAAGGAGGGGGGTGATGGTGGGCCTAGGGTGGGGGGTGATGGTGGGCCTAGGGTGGGGGGTGATGGTGGGCCTAGGGTGGGGGGTGCTGGTGGGACTAGGGTGGGGGGTGCTGGTCCTGGTGGGTCTAGGGTGGGGGGGTGCTGGTCCTGGTGGGCCCAGGGTGGGGTCATCCATGTACTCATTTGAGAGAGAAGAAACGTTGGATTGAGGGTTTCTAAGGGGCCCAGCGCTCCAACACCACCACACACCAGCGTCGGTCTGGTGGCTGTCAGCTGCACCTTTAATCCTGGCGGTGCTGCATGGTGGGGGTCATGTTGAAGAACAGTGCACCAAACCTTTTAATTCCTTAGACAAAGATTTCCTGTCTGCCGCCGGCGGCCAAACTAAAACTCCTTCTCCTTCTCCTTCTCCTTCAGCAGGATGTGCTGAACGAGCCGATCTGCGCTGCCATTATGTCGGCTCATATCTGCTTACCCGACAAGAAAGGTCCTGATGACAGCAGAACGACGGCAGCAGCACATTTCACAAACGTCTGCGAAAAATCAAACCTGGCAAATTGTACACTTGAGAAATGATCGCTGCCCCTCAACCCCCTCAGGTACAGAGTCATCAGCTCCCTTTCACACCGCCTGGTCCAGGCGGGAACGTCTCTAATCCGCCTGGTCTTCTGGATAAAAGGTAAAACCGCGTAACGGAGGACATTGCTGTTCCGCCTTAAGCCGCCAGCGGAGGTCGTAACGAAGCCGAATCGACGTCCGTGTAGAAAGGGTCTTCTTCATGTCTTCAACCAGATGGTTGAACCAGATGGTTGAAGACATGAGCCCAGAGCATGTGGTCCTGGTGGGATCTCTCTCCTCCAGGTCCTTCCTTCAGAGACCAGTGCAGATCGATCCAGAAGAACCAAACGTCTCTGAAGGTCTGAATGTCTGGAGGTCTGGAGGTCTGCCCGCCTTTCTGCCTCGAACCGCTCCCTGCTTCTTCTTCGATTTCTCCTCCAACGTATTTCACACAACGTATTCGCACACGCAACACGTTGCTTGCACAAATCCGCCATTGTAACGTTACGCATCAAAATGTTGTATACGATGCACAGCAACGCGTCACTCCTCCGACTCTGGAGCGGCGGCGGCATCAAGACGGCTTTGTTTGGTTCAGTGTGGAAAAGCAAAGCCAGCATGAAGACGGATCCTCTTACGGCAATATTGCGGTATCTCTGTATAAACTACTGACCAAGCGACTGACTAGCACTGGAGCATAAGGAGACTCCTCAGGGAGGGATTTCATCCTAATCCCAGAGTGAAAGTCTTGGGGGGGCGGATGGATGGAGATGAAACAATGAGCCAGAGGCTTTGAGCGTAACTGACAGGTGTCAATCAATCTCCTCACCCAAGGTCCCAGCGTGGATCAGCATGTAGGACTTCATTTAATTTATGGTT
>JAOPHQ010001308.1:0-30043 GCA_030340625.1 Merluccius polli | reverse complement strand
CCAGGCTCACATTGACTGGTTTCTTCAATGCCAAATATATCGTTGCTTTGTTTTCCTCCTATTTCAATGTAATGTTTTGTTTTGGGGGGGTTAAAATTTAGCAGCCTCCCTCATGAGGCTTCTGATGTTTTATGCATCCCCCTTCCTCCAACGCACACATGTGTACACACACACATATCTTCCCAATGAAGAGGTTGTATTGTATCAGAACTACCTTTTAAGCATGTGTCAGCACTATGAGCCACGAATGAACTAACTAATGACAGCTGCAATAACTCCACGCATTTGTGGGATCTGCATCAGTTGTGTGTCGTGTGTGTGTGTGTGCGTGCATGCGTGTGTGTGCGCGTGTGCATGTGTACGTTCATGTGGAAAACAAGACAACACCACTGCCAATTAGTTCATGCCACTCCAACACTTCAATACACACACAGACACACACAAACACACACACTGAGCTCCAGGGGCCCTGAGCACTGAGCTTTTTTTTTGGTCTCAGGGCCCACAATGACAGACAATAATATGCATGGGGTTATCCTTAACAGGGGTGATGATGCCGGGTGGGAGTCGGGAACGGCGCTACGTCACTGGTGTGACGGCACGGCACTGGAGAACAAAAGGGTTCCCTGCACCCGTCTGCTCCTGACCTCCGATCTGAGGTCAGGTGGGTGGGGGGGGGGGGGGGGGGGTGGAGTATGGGGTAGTGGGTGTCAGACATTACTCCAGTTAAAAGTGTTTCTCTTGATTTGCTTCCACACAGCTCGGCTTGTCTCCTCCTTTGCCTCTCTTTCAATCACATTCTCTTCTCTCCTTCTGTCTTTCACTCACCCTTGTCTTTTTCCACTCCTTTCATCTCTTCCACCCTTTATCTGATTTATCTCGTCACGTCGCCGTGTCGATCTTGCATCTCTCTCTCACGCCCCCCCTCACCCACCCCTCACCCCTCCCCCACACTTCTCCATCGATCATCCATACAATGCCTCGCCGTACACATAAACATGCATGCGTGCGCATACATATGCGCGCGCACACACACACACACACACACACACACACACACACACACACACACACACACACACACACACACACACACACACACACACACACACACACACACACACACACACACACACGTGCAGTGTTTTTGCCATGCTCTTTTCTTCCTCCTTTAAGCAATGTCTTCTAGCCAAGTGCACTGGCCGCCTGAAGAAAAAAAAACGGATTGTGTGTCTAACAGAGAGAGAGATGGGATGTGTGTCAGTATGTATCTGTGTGTGCGAAGGGAGCGATTTCCTGCTTTTCTCCCCCTGCTAGACGGGCTTATAGGACACACAGCCAAATCAGAATAATGAGAGGAGTCCACACTGGCGTGGACCGACTGGAAACACACACACACAGTCACACACACACACACACACAGCCACAGTCACTCACCACCCTTCAACAACAGCCGACCTATTTGTGTGTGTGTGTGTCGTGTGTCATCTGAGCGCTGCAGATTTGACATGATTTCAGCTCCACAAACCCCATTCTCTCTTTTCCGTTTGTTTTGTTGTTGTTTTGTCATTTGTTTGTTTTGTTTTTTTCTTCTTCAAATCAAATCCTCAAATCCTTACTAGAGAAATGGCGCCATAGAAAAGGCCTGCTCCACACTGGCTAATCTGCCAGTTTTCCCCTTTCTCCTCTGTCCCACAACCACTCAGCCCATTCATCTCTCTTGTCTGTGATTACTATCAGCATCGTCTTGTACTCCCAACACTAATGACTCACTATAATCAGTGTTGAGCAGCCGTGTGTGTGTGTGTGTGTGTGTGTGTGTGTGTGTGTGTGTGTGTGTGTGTGTGTGTGTGTGTGTGTGTGTGTGTGTGTGTGTGTGTGTGTGTGTGTGTGTGTGTGTGTGTGTGTGTGTGTGTGTGTGTGTGTGTGGTATTTGGGGCTCTCTAGCTGATGAGATTATCCCAGCGGTTTATTGACGAGACATGGAACTGGCGGGCGCGAACACACACACACACACACACACAAAATGTCAACACTTTTTCTAGCTTTGTATTTATGTAGTGCTCTTTTCCTCATACATAAATACAAGAAATGACCACAGGGAACAAAATGAACGAAACTAAAACATCAAAAAGGAATTCTATGCAAAGCTAAATAATATCCTACAACATCAACAACACCTTTAACATATAAGGACATTTTCATTAAATGGCTGCCTTTGTGTGCGTATGTAGAACTGTTAAATTAATTGATGTTATCGTCAACATTTACCCTGATTGTATTTGATTTTTTTTTTTTACAAATTTCCAATGACGCGGAGGGGTGGTTCTTGATTGAAAGAAATGCTGTCCTATGGTTATTGTAAAATATGCATGGTGCTGGAGAACCATCATCTATTATGTACAAAATCATAACAATTAATCAGCGAAACGGCCGCGTGTGGCAGCGAGATGGGCTGTGACAGATGGACACACACACACACAGCCACACATAACTGATGATTTTTTTTTTTTTTTGCAAGCGTCATTTACATAAACATCTGCGTTGACACATATCCTGTCGCCCGTCTGCAACTCGGCCCTGGGGTTCCGGCGCTGGAAGAAGATTGTGCGCGTGTGTGTGTGCATGCGTGTTTGAGAGGGATGGAGAGGGACTTGTCATCACTCTGGTTCTTCGGCTCTGCATCGGTGTTGCGGTGCCACACGAAACTGCCACCCTGAGCCGAAAATACATCTGGCAAGATGGAGGATGGGGGGGGGGGGAGAAACGGTGGGAGAGGGATGTAGACAAGGGTGGGGGTTCAGACTTGACAAAGGGAGAGGGATGGCAGAGAACTGTGGCGTAGTATCAGGAAGGAGATATATTATGGCGGGGGGGGTGGTTGTGGGCGAGGACAGAATGGGAGAGTGCAGCGTAGCATACTGTGCCATAGCATACCCTCTCCTCTACTCTCCACTCCTGCTCTGCTCTGGGCGTCATTCGGAGCATGAACATTTCTTTAATCATGGCGGAGGAGAGGTGGAGCAGAGGAGAACCTCTCCACCTCTCCCTCTTCCACCATATACTTTACATTTACATGTAAAGTATACCCCCCCTCAACCGCTCAGCTCCTCCACCTCTTCCACAATAAACTTTCCAACACCCACCTACCACCCCTCCCCACACACACCCCCCCCCTCAACCTCTCAGCTACTCCACCTCTCCCTCTTCCACCACATACCTTCCAACACCTCCCTCACCCACTCGGCTCCTCTACCGCTCTCTCTTCCACCATGCTACCTGCCATCCCTCACCTCCCCTTTGACACTTTTCTTTCTAGCTTTCCTCTGTCGTCTTCTTTTGTTCGTTCCTTCTTTCCCATAGTCCTCTCTGTCTTCGTCCATCCGCCTTCCGTGTCAGTGTCATTTGTTTCTCCTTTCTCATGCTCCGCTCCCCACCTCACCCCTTCACCCCCCCCCCCCCCTCTCTGATGGTTACAGCCTTTTTGTTTACCACATGGAATGCTGTTCCTGCCTTATTGACCAACCAACAGGAAGGAATTCTATCCGCCGATGAGCTGGGACGCTTGTTTTTCTGTCTGCCAGCCGTGTCAGCCTGTCAGATGTGTGTGTGTGTGTGTGTGTGTGTGTGCGTGTGCGTGTGCATGTGCGTGCGTGCGCGCGCGCGCTTGCGTGTCAAAAAATAGTCCGCTGTCACAACAGAAAGTGAGGCGGTTGTGGCGTGTCACCCAGCTTTGTCACACTCATGGACAAAACCGTCTCATTAGGGACAAACTCCACTTCCAAACGCGGATTTAGCCGTGTGGGTTTTTTTGTTTCTTTTTTGTGTGTTTCTTGTTTTAATTGGGTTTAGCCAGTGAAAACAAAACTTGCTTGGTGCCATCCACAGCTCATGACTTAAAGGTTTCTTTTGTTTATTTATTTTTTCATCCAGTAAGGCATAGTGTTGTTATGGAGACCCTTAATTTCACAGGTCTTCACATGAGACTACTTCTTAAACTATTTAAGAAATAAACAGCTATACTATTTACATAGATGGGAAAGGTATATGTGTGTGTGTATATATATATATATATATATATATATATATATATATTTACTAAAGAATAACTTGACACAAAATATATTGATTTTTTTTATTGATTTAAAAAAAAAAGTGTATTGCTGCCGCAAAAAAGATTTTAAAAAAATACATACATGCATACATGCATACATACATTAAAAAATAGTATGTGTTGAGTTTACTTACATTCTAATAACAAACATTTTCAGGTTGATAAACCTGAAATAAAGGTCTCCATTATAGGTCCAGTCTACACCAATAGTGTGCCATGATGTCCAGACACTCCACTGTGTTGTCCACAGTGTGCACTACTACACTTCACTCATCTCTCCTTTTTGTTTGTCTCCCCTCGCAGCAATTAAACCACCCCAATGTGATCAAGTACCACGCGTCCTTCATTGAGGAGAACGAGCTGAACATCGTACTGGAGCTGGCGGACGCAGGAGACCTCTCCCGCATGATCAAGGTAATGCTGGATTTAAATTCTACGTACAACACGCTGTCTGTCAAGATCCAGGTCGCTACGTAGAGACACAACACAGATCTTCGCAAAGCTGCCTGCATTCATAGGGCTTGTACCGCCTCCATTTTGGAAGCATAGGAGCTAGTTATTGTGTTGGTAGTCATATTTATTTTGGCATTGTTTAGTAATTATTAGTAATAGTTTATTAGTCGTGGCATTATTTGTCATTATGGGAAGACATTGTTGTGTTTGAAACTGCTACAACGTTTCACATGCGAGACGTGGCAAAACCAAGTTTTCATTAGCCTAGCTTATGGTATATTTATGTTGATTTAGGATTTAAAAAACTATTATGAGTCCTCCTCAATATGGTGGAGTATTGCCAACAAAAACTCCCACGATGCATTCTGATGTACAAGCCCTATACTTCCACGTCACGTTAAAGGTCGGGACAACTTTTTGGCTTTAACGTATCAAAATGAAGTAAATATTGATTGCGCAGTGTAATGGCTACAGAATAATGACACCATCTGCGTTTAGATTGGTTCCCTTAGCATCCCTATAAGCCTCGCTTTCACTATGCAGCTCTGTCTGGAGGAAAAATTAAGGCTCACTTTACGGCACAAATAAAAAGGGCGACCATTGCGCGTGCAACCAAACCAGGAGGAATAGCGCTTTTGTTTACCCGGTAGCCATCAGTAGCTATCACTATTAGCTATCCCCAGGAGTGGAAATGGCGGACGGTGGAACAACCGAAGTCAAGCCAATCTGATGACATTACATCTGCATCAGCACGTATGCGGAGATCCGCATTATATTTGTATGCTACATTTTTGCATTGAGTATACTACCTGAATAAACCTCATGTCGCGACTCGCCAGGCGATCCAGTCAGGCTACCAACCCAGTTCGCTTTTCTCAACACATAGTAAAGAATTTGTATCTGGTGTCTCCATTATAGACTAAATGAATGAATAAACTCACAGTTTTCCTCCTAATGTTTTCTTCTACTCCCCCTCCACCACGACGCCAACCCCTGCTGCCGATACTTGTTTGTGCGAAGCAATACTCAACCTATGGTATTACTATGCAATGCACATCATTACAATAGCTTTTGCCTGTTCCTCAGCGAACATGCTTCTTTCTTTCTTATTTCCAAAGTGTTGATCGTTATTTCCAGATGTCTTGTGTTGTTTGTGGCTGCTAGGCTCTGAGGAAATGGAAAGCGATCCAGTTTGTTTTTGCGACAGACCCTTTAACATGTACAGTATAGGAGGCAGTATAGCGTTTCTAACCCCAAATGTACATGAACCAACAAGCAAATCCGGAAACAAAATTGCTAGACGGAGTCTGATCCATTGAAAATATGCTGGAAAAAAGCAATACATCCACAAAATAAAACACTACACCCGTTCCCTGCTCAACCAATCAGTGATTAGTTGGCGCGGACATCCACAGAGCAGCTGCCGTGTTGCTAACGTCTGAAAGGACGTCTTTGCATACTCGATCCGCGACCTCCAAAAGGGGCTTGTGCAGGTCTCTGCGTAGCGACGTGGATCTTCGCGGATCTCTGCATACGTGCTGATGCAGAAGTGTAATTTGGGCTTAAGGGGGCCACCATCTTAGCCTGGCTCCGCCCTCCGACGTACTTCCGCTCAATTTTCATTTCCCTTCAGTACTCAGTCTGGGTTTTCGGCATATTCGCGGGTTTTCTCCCGGTAAAGTTTTACCTGTCCAATCAGCGAACAGGAGGCGCGGCCTGAGAACAGTGACGTAGAGGTCGTGCGCGAATTTCAGTTATTGAGCGTAAGTACGGAGGCGGGCGGAGGCTAATGCTAATGCTCACTGCATCTGCCGTTTGTATACTGCGCGCAACGTGGTTTCTGGCGCATGAAATACGTCACGACCAAACGTTAGCGATTGGTTATGGCAGATTCGGAGTGGCACTGGGCAGATCCAATAGTTTTAAACTTCAACAGAGCACCCGCCTTCAGTTAGTTAACAATTGTCAATGGTGAGTGGCCAGACTCTCTGTACAAATGAAATGTAGTACGAGAGGCTGGTGACCAGGCTACCACCATCTTGTCACACAGACTCAAGTTTAGACGAGAAAAATAAATAGTTGACGGTACAACTGCAATGAAGTTTAGGAGTTGATAGCGGATGAAAGAAAGGCTAAAGTCGGGCTTAGGATATACAAACACGTCTTATACAAATCCTGCTTGTGGGTTTAGAAAGGTAGGATGCCATCATTTAATAATTTTGTTTAAACCATAAATCATTATTGAACCATTGTGTCTTCCTTGAGGGTTGGTTATTGTCATACAGACTTAGACACTGTAAAGCCACTGCAGTGGGTGTGTGGGTGTGTGCTTTATTAGTCATCCTCAGCCACTCCTCAAAGTTCAACACAGCAAATTAGCAGAGGCGAGGATTAGCCCAATGTCACAGTCAACATGGCAGCCACTGCACACTGGTCTGTCACGCACGCGCGCGCACACACACACACACACACACACACACACACACACACACACACACACACACACACACACACACACACACACACACACCCACACCCACACACACACACAACCAGAATGGCAACAGGAATAAGAGGTCTGCTGATTGACAAACCACCGGTGTGTCTCTTGTCTCTGGTGGAGGACTCTGGGAGAATTCAGACTCTGTCAGCTCCTTATGGCTGCTGACAACACGCACACAAACCCATGTTGGGGTGTGTGTGTGCTTCAGCTCCCCTATATTCATCCACCACTTGGTTCTAAATGATTTGTTTTTGCAATTAAGCCGTGGCAGTGTGGCGCTACGTGCCAGGTCTCAGCCGCTCCGCCACGCGTCGTGCCACAAAGTAAACACGCCCGTCGCACGGCGTGCCATATGTAAAACAGACACCATCCCCTCCCAGCCCCACCCCTGCCTTGCATGAATTTAACATTTGTTATTCTTTTTGATTTTCCGGTCCTGCATCCCCCCCAGTCTCTCCTCCATGCTCCTTATTCAGCCCCCCCCCCCCCCCCCCCCTTTCTGACCATCTCAGAATTCAAATGAAATCAAATGGTCCTTGATTTGCATGCACTTACAGAATATTGCATGTGCAGTTTTTTGCTGCTAAAGTGAAGGAGAAGAGGTTGGTGGTGGTGGTGGTGGGCGTCTATGTGCTCCACCATTGACATCAAACGGTCCTCTGATATGGAAATGGGAGGGCAAGGGAAGAATGGCTCCTTATCCAGGCTTTGTTTGGATATGGGCCAAGGTCTCTCTCTCTCCCTCTCCCTCTCTCTCTCTCCCTCCGTCTCTTTCTCTCTCTCCCCTCTGTCTCTTTCTCTCTCTCCCCTCTGTCTCTTTCTCTCTCCATCTCTTTCTCTTGTTCGGTGTGTGTCTGTCTATCCATCTTTCTTTCTGTGTCTTTCTCTGTCTCTATCTCTCAGACAGACGCATTTTGTCTCGCTTTCCGCCTTTTTTCATTTTTAAGGTTTTCTTTCAAACCTTACCCACTTTTTTTGTTCCTATTCTCTTGCTGGATCAAATTCTCTGTCCCTTTTTTCTCACTATGTCTCTCTCTCTCTCCCTCTCTTTTCCATATCAAATGTAGCTCGTCAGCTATCCTTCCTGAGCTGTGACCTCACTTGACACAGAGCCAGTCGCCATGCTATTGCGTGTAATAATAATAAAGAGTGAGTGAGCACTTTGCCTCAGCACCACTTAATTACTTTAACATTCCACTGGGTCATCAAATGATTCACTTTACCTTTGACTGAATTTTCTCTTCAGAAAGGGTTATAGACGTAGGTTTTTCCTCCGACGAGCCCCACACGAGCTGCATATTGAGCAATCAGCTCCGGTTTTTCCCAATAAATCATTACGTTATTTAGTCTATGTTATGTTACAATCATTACTGTTGTTGCCGAAGCGCATTAGAATATCTTTTTCGTTTTGTTACGTTTTTAATGAGGTGATTTACAGGGTCTTTGTATGTTATTCGTCCACGGTGCCACAACAACCTAACGAACGTGGTGACAGGATCCCAGCATGATGTTATTGGCAGTCATGCCTTTAGCTCTCTGGAGCCACTGTAAGCTCTAGCCTCTCTTCCGTCGTTATTTTCCACATGACTCGCTCTGCCTTTTACACGCATATATTGTCAACCTGTGAGCTACGTCGTCACCACCGCCAGGCCACTCGGCCACGGGGGTCGCGATCCCAACGCATCTGCGCCGACTCGCACACCGCGGCAAAACAAAGCGGAACAAGAAGAACAAGGTGGGGGTGGGGGGGGGGGGGGGGGGAGCACAATGACTGGAGTCACTGCCACTGAAATCTCTACCTTCCTTAAAAAAAAAGAAACAGAGGCTGTGTGCCAGATGGGAGACTTCTGGAAGGAACCACAAATGTCTTTACCCTCTGAGAGTGCATATGCTTTCCATTGGAGGGAACAGTGAAAACGAGACGCGGGCTTGGTTAACGTTGTCTAGGAAGAGAATGAGAGAATAACTGTCTGGGTTCCATTAAAAATGCAGTCATGGCGCTGTGGAGCGCGACAGGGCAGGGGAATACACACACACACACACACACACACACACACACACACACTCTGATAAAGTCATGCATGCATGTTCCATTTTCCACATTTATTGTGCTTCATTGTTGATATTTTAGTGTGTGTGTGTGTGTGTGTGTTGCAGCACTTTAAGAAGCAGAGAAGACTGATCCCAGAGAAAACGGTGTGGAAGTACTTTGTGCAGCTTTGCAGCGCGCTGGAACACATGCACTCCCGGAGAGTCATGCACAGAGGTATTCTAACACACACACACACACGCTCACTAACTCGCTCACGCACGCACGCACACACACACTTACACACACACACACACATAGAAACTTCGGCAGAAAGACCTAAGTACTTGTTTGATCTGTTGCCGTTCACACCTTTTTGTTTTTCTAATGATGATAATAATGGCCATCTATCATGAGTTCTAAAAGCAAAGGGTTCTTGATTGGCCCTTAGTCTTAGTCTGCTACTAATTACGAATGTGTGCTGTGTATGGAAATAGACACTGTTTATAATCTACACATCTTCATGATCTGCTTGCTGGGATAATAGGTAATAAAGAGACAAGCAGCAACCTTTTGATAATGTTTTTAATATTTATTTTATATTTATATTTATAATGTATAGTGTACACATAAGGCCCTCCTATAATGTCACTTGTTTGAAGAAACATTTAAAGATGATCCATTCAATAATTATATATTGTCTTGCTGGAAAGTTTCAGGCGCTATATTTTCTGTTTGACTGCATTTTGTGTCATCATGATTATCCTCACTGTACTTTCCTGTCTCAATACTGAAATTCACAAAACCGTGTCCTCCACAGCGCTCTTTACAAAAAAAACAAAAAAAGGATTTAAAAAAAACACAATTACAGAATAGTAGGACTTGCGTTCTCCATTCGTCCAAAGAGGACCGATGGCATAAATGGTCCAACCTGACGGAACAATTTTCCAAATATTGTCCGATGTTGCCGCAATTTTTCCACAACACGTGTGTTGTGGAAAAATTAACAGTTGTCAGACAACTGTTAGACAGTTGTCTAACAGTTGTCTGTTATATTAGAAAATGGTGGAGCATGACCGTTCCCCTTTAACTCAATCGTGATGTTTCCTCTGTGACTGCCGTTGTGTATGATGGCCAGCAGAGAAGGCTGGCGTGGGGTGGGTTTGGGCCGGGCGGGGGTGGATGCTAACTTGGAGGTGTTGAACAGCACTGGGACCAGAGCGCACAGTGTTTATGGGCGCACATGCTTCCAATAAGGGCCCCGGTGCATGTGAAGGGCCGGATCCATGCGGGCGTTACACACATGCAGCCAGAGCAGCGGCAGGGATACAGGTGATGTAGTGGCGTTCTGGGCTGACTCTGATTACAGCACCGAGACGCTAACAAACCCTGAGCTGGCCGCTTTAATGGCCACTTAGCAGAGAGCGGCCATTCAAAAGCCACTCACAATTATGCGGGAGTGATACATTTCAAAAGTCTGTCGCAGGTCACGTTAACATGACTTGAGGGAATGCAAAAGGAGAAATGGCCTCCTCTCCCCCTCATGTTGCTCAGTTGGATGTGTTTGTTATGTGTGTGCATGGCTGTGACTCACTCCAGTTTTCCTATCATGCAAAATGAAAATTGTTTTTTGGTTGATTGCTCAGGTGGTACTGGTTGTCACAATAATTCCTTGAATGTGTTTGCCAACAAAAGTTTTCAAAGCACATTTCCAGTGGTCTAGTTTGTTGCACACCTTTGCTGCCTATATCCACTTTTGCCTCCCTGTGTTGTCACATCCTCAAACTATGTTGATGCTGAAGCTTAGGTTTACCACCAACATCTGTTTGGTACATGTACTGCTGATAGGGAGAATATATACATGAGTGCATGGAGTAAATTTAAGCAACAGTCTTCTCTCTCTTTTTCTCCTTCTCCCTCTCCCTCTTTCTCTCTCGCTCTCTCTCTCTTTCTCCCCAGATATCAAGCCAGCTAATGTTTTCATCACAGCTACGGGGGTGGTGAAGCTGGGAGACTTGGGACTGGGGCGATTCTTCAGCTCCAAAACCACCGCTGCACACTCACTAGGTAAATAATTCACAGCAGTCTGGACGGATATGCTTGCATGCACATGGTAGAGAGAGAGACACACACACACACACACACACACACGCACTCATGCACACAGTAGACACACACATACGCACAGACACACACACACTCCCGCAAACACACACATAGCTGCTTGCATACTGAGGCCTCCAGTAATCACCCAGAGCTGGATGTGTTTCATTAGCTCCGCTGAGCCCATAACCATGTGTCATATTGTACTGCTGCAGGGCTGGGGGCGCACCTAGCCCATTCATTGGCCAGTTAGCCACTTCCTGTTGCCTCGACCTCTGAGCCCAAGACAGATGATGTCTGGGCACAGCCAGTCGCCACACTGGTCTGATTGTGACTGTGCCATAAACAGTGCTGGCCAGTGTGACAAAAAGGGTTATTGTGGGGTTGAGAAGGTGTGTGTAGGTGTGGGTGTGTGTGCATGCGCGTGCCTATCTGTGTTTGGGTGTTGGTGTGTGGACATGAGTGTGATTGTGCATCAAATTTGAAAATCTAAATAGTGTAGCTTTCATTACAGTGTATGGTTAAAACTGAGTGGATTACATGTATACACACTCAGTCATACACATTGAAACATCTGAGAGGAAAGGTTTCCGCATGCCTGCTCAGCTTGTTTCATTGTTATTGTTTTTTTAAAGCACATGTTCTGTCACTCTAAGCACAGTATTTTCTTGTGTAAAGAATTCTAATTTCCAACTGAAATGACTCGAAACAAATGGAGAAATGTGATCATACTTCTCATTACTGTGTGGCTAATTACTGACACCCCCCCCCTCAACACACCTGCTATTTAACCCAAACACACCTCAAAGGCATGGGATCAGCTCCAGAGATGCCCCAGTGTTTAAACCCGCCTGCCCAGGTCTTTACAGTTTGTTAACAGCCTTTTCCCAGCCGGCCTTTATCGCCTCACACTCCATTGTAAAAGTCCTCCCCCGTTCTGCATCGCAGCAGCACATTTATGTGGTCGCTTTATTCAGCAGGCCAGAGAAGGTTGCCCCCATGTCTGTGTTTTTTGTCGCGTTTCCATCAGTCGAAACACCTTTCTGTCAGCTTACGCAGCTGTTCTTCTGCAACACTGCTGCGATACCACTGCTTCTACAAAAATGTAATTAAATTATTCTACAGGTAACAAAGGCAACAATGGTTACCGTAGCTAGGGTTTACAGAAACAAATAAGATGATTGAAGACAATTTCTTTATTAAGATATGTGCTTGGAAAGGACACACAATAATTCTCAATGCGCACAATTTTAACCAGCTTCAAGGCTGGTTAAAATACTCTAAAGCAGCTTAAAGGTCCCTGTGCTGGGTGAAAATGTAGAGAACAAAGCTGAGCATGAGTTCAGTTAAACACAAGGTCTATCATTCTGGCTCTCACTTCCTCCCTCCCATCGACTTTTATCAAGTCTCTCTGTGACACGAAGCGCTGCGGTTCATTCTCCACCCAACGGTGCATCAAAAGCAGACCAGGCTGCGAAGAAGGTGTGAGGCATGTGACCATCGAAACGAGAATGTGGCAAAGGTGTCTTGTGAGGGCTCATTAAAACCTTGGGTGCACAGCGCCCTCTTTAGGCTGGAAGAGGACAGGCAGGTGCCCTGGAGCCAGGAAAGGGCAGCAGTTTTTTCTGATTGCTTAGGCACCATCTTTGAAAGGCTATAGGATATTGTTGCACAACTCTACACACCAACCGGAAAACCTTACCCCAAACCAGCAAAACATTATACATCTCTTTACTCCAAAGTAAACAATAGCTCAAACAAAGCTCTTCAAACTCTTGAACAAAAAAGTGTTTTTGTGTAAATACAGTACACACAAAACGTAATTTGAATAACAACACAAAGCAGCAACTATGCACTGATAGTATGAAAAACACTTGTGACTTTTGCCACTTTTTCTGTGTGCTGTGTGGAAGTTTTGTCATACATGTACACACATACACACATGTATCCAAATGTGTAACGTATGGATGTGTTTTCCACTCAGATTTAGTTGAACCCGTATCCCAGCCTTCCTCATGCTCATCCCATGGTTGACAACATGGTCAAGTCGCTCTGATTTTATCAGTTATTGTGTTCCTGACTCCCCTTCCTCCTCTTCCCCGTCCTTTCCTTCTCCCCTGTCCTACTCCTCCTTACATTTTACCTACTTGTCCTCCTCCTGCTCCTCCTCCTCTTACTTTTACACTTCCTCGTCCCATCGTAGTCATCCTTCTCCTCTTATTACTTCACCTCCACGTCCTCCTAGTCCTCCATTTCCTACTCCTCGTCCTCCTCTAGTTCTAACCCCTCTTACTCTCTGTCCAATATTAGCCTCCATTGTTGTCCAAACCAAATGTTCACCTATGGCCTTATAGTGGCCTTATAATTTATAGTGCTCAAGCTCTGATTTTTAAGTGAACTCATTATCTAAAAGTGTTTTCACATGTCATTGTGGAAAGGCAATTGGCAAAATAGTCTAGCAATGCAAAACCGATGTTTCCGTTTTGCGTGTTATGATATTACAAACTGAGTGTAAAGCAGAGAATGTGCATTCAGTTTGGCACACTTGGTAAATGCATTGCTACAAGTGTTAATGGCTTCAGAGATGGTGCTTCAAGAATCACTGTTGGTGTTTAAGCATTTAGAAAAAACTAACACTTGGGTTTAAAAACTAGTTTTTATAGAGAGCTGTGAACCAAAATGTGGATTTGGAAGCTTGTTCAAGGAAAAGTGATTTTGTATGTAAATGTCATGAACAGGAAATGCTATTACACATTAGATATACAAATTCTAATCCAAAGAATCACTTTTTTCTTCTTTTGACGTTTCTCTCTCTCTCTGTCTCTCATACGCCATTTACCCTGACCCTCCACATCCCTTTGTGCTATATTTTTCTTTCTTTCTCTCTCTTTTACTCTCTTCCTCCTACTCTTTCCCAGTATTGTGTGTGAGTGTGTTTGAATGTGGGTGTGTTTGTTTGTGGATGAGCGGTGTGTGTGTGTGTGTGTATGTGTGTGTGTGTGGCACATGAGACAGATAAAGCGGTGTGTCAGGTGGAAAACAGGAGGTTCGAGTGAGCAACAGAGAGAAGATACAAAGAGGGAGATGGAGGGATTTGAAAAAAGGGGAAAAGGCAAGAGAGTTAAGACAAAGGCAAAAAGGGAAGATATAAAGCAGTGGAACAAGCAGTGTGAAAGGGAGAGCGTCAGAGAAAGGGAGAGGGGGAGAGAGAGAGAGCGGAGAAACGGAGTGACAGGAGGAACAGAGAGTGAAATAGAAAAGGTAGAAAGAGCATCGCGGGAGGAGAGATTGTGACAGTGACATAGAGAAAAAGCACAGTGAGAGAGAGGAAGGGGGGGAGGGGAGTGTGTGAGAGCAAGGAGAGGAGAGACGGTGTGCGCGTGTCTGCCGGTGGCAGCCCGATCTGTAATGAGCCCAGCCACCCCAGTGAAACGTGGAGCTGGGTGGTGGTGCTCAGATGGAGGTCCAGGCATATACTGCCTGTCAACTCCCAGCCTTTCAACTCCGCCGCTCAGCAGCCAGCAGCACGCACACGGACACACACACACACACACACACACACACACACACGTGCGCTCACACATGCGCACACACACATAGAGGCTCTTGCACAAACAGATACAGGCTTCCTCCCTCCACACAATCCGTGCTGGCAGACATACACACATGTGGTGCACAAACTGAAACAAATACCGCTCTCGCTGATGTACACGCATGCACACCTGCACACACACACACACACACACACACACACACACACACACACACACACACACACACACACACACACACGCACGCACATCAAAACGCACACATGCACACACTTCTGGCTGGGAGAACACATCCTAGAAGCAACCATGCACATGCACCAATAGAACACTTTACTCCATTCATGCACCTATTCCTGTGTTTTGGTATTGAGCTAAAGCGCTATGGGAGGTGGAGTGTGTAAAGATTACGAGCTTAAGGAACACAACAGCAAAACACACAGCGGTAGCAGCAACGTGGAATCAATGTGATTAAAATGGGCAGAGGAATTAGGAGAGCAGACCTGATGGCAGCGATGGGGAGATGAGATCTACCGGCAATTAACATCTGCTAATGAGAAAGGTGTTAACAAGGCACGCGGGGGGAGGGGAAGCAGGTCGGGTTGAATCAGAGATTGATATCTGAGATGAGTTTATTTCATAAAGATTTTCAAAAGGCACGACAAAGCGTTGACCCCATGAAGGAGAGTTAATTTGCCAAGGTGCGAGGACGGAAACCCAGGTTTTTACTTTTAACCCTAAAGGCTGCTGGTTTGAATACCCAACTGTCTAGTCCAATAATGAGCGAGTTGGAGCCACATGCCTCCCCTTGTCTTCAACACCCCCCTCACCCTCATTCCCTGGAACACGTTACATTATTCATCCATAAAGTCGTTTCCTACAAGACCCCAGACCATCAATTAACAGAACTGTACATTTCAGATTGCAGCATTGCTGCACATATTTCTGCTTTTATTTGAATAGGTGAGCTGTAAGCAAACAAGGTTTCCTCTGGGTGGGCTGGCCATGTCTGGCGTGCTCTAGCCCCTGGCAGGCGGTATAGAGCTTGTACACTGCAATGTCACATCGCAATGACCACCTCCATTTTGGCAGCATAGGACCATTGGGATGTTAGCTATTGTGTTGGTAGTAATGTTTTTTTGGTCATTATTTAGTAATTCATTGTGAGATTAATTTGTCATTATGGGGAGACAGTGTTGTGTTTGAAACTGCCACTGCGTTTCTCATGTGAAACGTTGCTAAACAAAGTTTTCATTAGCCTAGGTTACGGTATATTTACGTTGATTTAGGATTTTATAGTATGACAACTCTCTTGAGTCCTCTCAATATGGCAATGGAGTATCGCCAACAAAAAATCCCATGATGCATTCTAATGTACAAGCCCTATTAAAAAAAGCCCCGTTGTCTCAGCCACTCACAGTAATGGAAATCAATCCCAACATGACTGTCAATGTATTTGCATGAATAAGTAATGCGCTCTTAATTTAGCATGCTAGAGGAGCCTGAGCCCAGCGCCGCACAACCTCTGCTTTTTCTTCTCTTTTTTTACTTCAACTATTAGCATAAGAGAGACTGATTCTTTTTAATCAACTAATAATGGATGTTAGGGGAGCTTGTTCAGACCGCACCAGGAGACCTCACGCATGCAGACACACACGCATGCCAACACAGTCACGCATGCACACACACACACACGCGCTTGCACACAGTCACACACACAGTTTCACACACACACATACACATGCACGCACACAGTTTCACAAAAACACACACACACCAGGAGACCACACACACACACACACAGTCACACACGTGCACACACATACACCACCAACCACCTGATGCCCAATTGACCCCCCCCCCCCCCTCTCGCTCTCTTTCTCTGTCTCTCATTCTCATCCTTTTTCTGCTCTCTCCTTTTTCTCCCTTTCATTCTCTTTCACACACACAAATATACACTAACACATTCTCCCCACCTGGGCAAATGAGGATTTCTTTTCAGAATGATAGCATCAATTCATTATTCAGAAACACACATTTAATCTAAAAAAAACTTGTTCTGCTCCCAATTAAACAAAAATATATAAATAAACATTTTTTCTTTTCATCTTTTGCTTCTTTTATTTGCCATTATATACTCTGCTGTCATAGTTTTTTTTTATGTTTGTATTAATGAATTAATTACAACTTTACAACTGGTCTTAACAGTTCCTTACAACCTGTCCTGCCCTAATGTGGTTGTTTGATATTTGCTTGTGTGTGCGCGTGTTTGTGTGTGCCTGTGTGTGTTTGTTTGTACGTGTTTCTTTCTTTTTTGCTAGCCGTTTATTTTGCAACTTGACTCTTCTCGTCTCCTGAGGCTTCTCCAACTGAAAGCCTCTCTCTGAGGAGCCGTTAGTCGTAACCAAACAAACATTCCTGCCTCCGCTGAGGAACGTATACGCGCATCTATTGACCAAAACAAACCGCTTGTGTTCTTCTGCCGTCCGACCTTTCAATTTCCAAATGTTTGAAAAGTAGTGCATAAAACAAGAAATAATTGCTGTGTGTGTGTGTGTGTGTGTGTGTGTGTGTGTGTGTGTGTGTGTGTGTGTGTGTGTGTGTGTGTGTGTGTGCGTGTGCGCGCGCGCGCGGGGGACTTAACTTCTTACAATAGACTGGTCCAATGCTACTATACTACCAGCTCTATTTTATAAGGGGAGTAATGTACTCTTCTAATACGAGCTCTATGTATTAAAGACCGGGTTAAGCAAATCGCGAGTTTGACAGTTATTAGTTTGACAGTTGTTATTTGACAGTTGAGAGATGCTCCCCCTGTGCGCAAATGGGCGTGGTTTAGCGCCTTCAGCAGACACGCCCTCAGAGCTGAGAATAATGCTTATTTTTTCACGAGAGTAATGTACTCTACTATTACTAGCTATGTGTTAAGAGAGTAATGTACTCTACTACTACTTGCTCTATGGGCATTTAAAGAGATATGATGTACCTTTGCTCACTAGCGGCCTCTCATGACCGGAGTGAGTACTAGAGGGCATTGGCTCCTTGGCACGAAAGCGTGAGACCAAAAGAAATTACGAAGCAAGGAGCAACTATGTCTTCCAGCTAGGTAATGGTAAGATTTTTTTATGTTATGTTAGGCCTTCTAATAAATATCAACAAAATTGTTTTTCAAATTTGGTATTTTTGATTATTTTTGGTTGCGATTGATCGCCATTATAAACCACTCTGTCACTGGGTAAAACCATCTGCTGAGAGACACAGGGCCTGTGTGTTTTCTCTTCGGGTGAATAGCGCCATGCAATTGTTTGTGATACTTGGAAGTAGGCTTACTCTCATGCTATGGAAGCTGTGGCTTCTGAAACCTTTCGGCTACATTGAAGCCCTGCCGTATCCGAGTCGGACTCGGACCGATGAGTGGATCCAAAAGCCACTGACGTCATCCACGCAGCAATCCTATGTGATATTGTAGTTTAGCTTTTTTGCGTTATTAAAATCACACTGTAGAAATTAAAAGAAAAAAACGATTAGTTGATAAACATGCAATTCTGCTGCAGGAGTCTCTGCCGGCTCAGATTCAGGCAGGGAAAGATAGCACCAAGTGCTCCTCTCCCCTCCCCACTCCTGCTTTGGAACGGGGAGGGCAGCGTGTGAACACAGCGCTTATTTTGAGGAAAGGAGAGAGCAGTTTGACACAGAAATCTTTGGGTCGACGGCGGTTGTGAAGGTTATTTGATTTTGTTTATTTGGTCAGACGATTATTAAAAAATCAGCACAGCCAGTAGTCCGCAGTTTGAATTTATAAAATTACATTCATATATTCCCTAGCCATCGCCTCAGAAAATGTTAAATGTCTGCCATCTTCTCCTGTTGATTGGCAGACTGTGGCCATAGTGTATTCAAATATAATTTATCCGAAAATAATAATATTAGACATTCGGTGTCAACCAGTCCAGCCCTGCCATCATATTATTGGGGAGGGACATTCCCCCAAAGTCCTCACCCTTTCCTGAGTACCAGCCAGGACTAGAGCCATGGAAGAGTAAAGGATGTCGGCCGAAGGTAGCTGTGATAATATGTGGTAATGTGGAGACGCTGGTTCTGTCCGTGTGTCACACTGGGTTGAAGGTCCTGCTGGCTGGACGTCTGCCAGACAGCTTGGTGGTTTGGGGGTCCTTGAGTTTATAAACCAGAACCAAAAGTGGGTCTGCCCTCCTCTCTCTAGACACACACACACACACACACACACAATATACATAAATCATCTTTGATTACTGGGCCACATAATGATCTGAAGCAGCATTGTGTGTGTGTGTGTGTGTGTGTGTGTGTGTGTGTGTGTTGTGTGTTGTGTGTGTTGTGTGTTGTGTGTGTGTGTGTGTGTGTGCGCGCATGTCTCACTGTAGGTAGACACGCAAGTCATTACTCAGGTTGGTAATTTTTCCATTGCCATTTCTGTTCTATATTGTCTTACCTCTACATTTTATTCAAGCCAAGAGTATCGATGCTCTTCACCTTCAGCCTCTCCTCCCAATGCTGGAGAGCACCAGATCCCTTCCTCTTGACCACATGATGACACATTCAACATTCTCTAACTCACTTCCTTTCCACAGCAGATCATCGATTTGCCCGGGGAGGCGGTACCTGCAGGGTTGATGACACACAAGGTTAATGTCTCTCTGCTTTCCCCTCTCCCCCCCTCTCTCTGTTTCCTCTTTCCCTCTCCCCTCTCCATCTCCCCGCTCTCCCTACCCCCCCCCTCCTCCTTTCTTGCTTTCCTCTTTCCCTCTCCCCCCGTCCCCCCCCGTCTCTCTCCCTCCAGTGGGCACCCCGTACTACATGTCTCCGGAGAGGATCCATGAAAACGGATACAACTTCAAATCTGACATCTGGTCGCTCGGATGCCTGCTGTACGAGGTAAACTATATGCAGATGGACGCTTGCACGCGCACACACACGCACACACGCACACACACACACACACACACACACACACACACACACACACACACACACACACACTCCTAAACAATGCCTATTCGGCTACGTAACTATGACATTCTGTCACACATCTCAATTGTGTACACTGAAGCGTTCACTTCCTCTCCATGTCACAATTTCCACATGCGGTGTACATAGACACACACATACACACGTGCACAGACATGCACACAGCAATTCTGAAGTAGACATGTCACACACATGCGCACACACACACACACACACACACACAAACACAGTCATTCTGAAGTAGACATGTCCCATGTTGTTTTAACCGCTGCGTTTTTGTGGTGTTCATTGCCCATTCAAGGCTTTAGGGTTATTATAGGGTCCCTATATTATAAGGGACTATGTAAATAAACAACACTTTGCTTGACATAGTCAATACCTTGTCAGTCAACTACAATGCTATACGAGTTACAAATGAGTTACAAAGTTGATACACAAGCTCTATCTTGTTTCTATACACGCATTTGTATTATGCATTTGTTAGTAATTTTTTTCGAATTCCTGTATATACCCAAACAGTTTTTCACCACTTGCTGTGTGTTTCACGCACGCACGCACGCGGTGAATGACAACCAGCAATCTGTTACCGAGCGCCTATCCATCCCTAGTGTCACCTTCCCAGCCAAGCGACGCTCCCCACTCTGAGCTCGGCTAGTGTAGCCTGGGAGCCTGGTGAGTGTTGGAGGGCAGGCAGGGGGACAGGACCCGACATGTCCATGTGTTTCAGATAAGGACTGACTAGTCTGATTAGCCTGCATGGGAACGCCGCTCAGCTCCGCCGTAGACCACAGTGGCTTGATGCAAGCCAGTCACGCTGATGTTTTACCTAGCACCGGCATATATATATATACACATAGGCTGGACTACATACACAGGCACACACACATAGGCACACACACATGCATATTGACACACGAAGACACTGTTGCCAGGAAAGCACACACATATATATACACTCACCGGCCACTTTATTAGGTACACCTTGCTAGTACCGGGTTGGACCCCCTTTTGCCTTCAGAACTGCCTTAATCCTTCGTGGCACAGATTCAACAAGGTACTGGAAACATTCCTCAGAGAGTTTGGTCCATATTGACATGATAGCATCACGCAGTTGCTGCAGATTTGTCGGCTGCACATCCATGATGCGAATCTCCCGTTCCACCACATCCCAAAGGTGCTCTATTGGATTGAGATCTGGTGACTGTGGAGGCCATTTGAGTACAGTGAACTCATTGTCATGTTCAAGAAACCAGTCTGAGATGATTCGCGCTTTATGACATTGCGCGTTATCCTGCTGGAAGTAGCCATCAGAAGATGGGTACACTGTGGTCATAAAGGGATGGACATGGTCAGCAACAATACTCAGGTAGTCTGTGGCTTTGACACGATGCTCAATTGGTACTAATAAGCCCAAAGTGTGCCAGGAAAATATCCCCCACACCATTACACCACCACCACCAGCCTGAACCGTTGATACAAGGCAGGATGGATCCATGCTTTCATGTTGTTGACGCCAAATTCTGACCCTACCATCCGAATGTCGCAGCAGAAATCGAGACTCATCAGACCAGGCAACGTTTTTCCAATCTTCGATTGTCCAATTTTGGTGAGCCTGTGCGAATTGTAGCCTCAGTTTCCTGTTCTTAGCTGACAGGAGTGGCACCCGGTGTGGTCTTCTGCTGCTGTAGCCCATCCGCCTCAAGGTTCGACGTGTTGTGCGTTCAGAGATGCTCTTCTGCATACCTCTGTTGTAACGAGTGGTTATTTGAGTTACAGTTGCCTTTCTATCAGCTCGAACCAGTCTGGCCATTCTCCTCTGACCTCTAGCATCAACAAGGCATTTGCGCCCACAGAACTGCCGCTCACTGGATATTTTCTCTTTTTCGGACCATTCTCTGTAAACCCTAGAGATGGTTGTGCGTGAAAATCCCAGTAGATCAGCAGTCTCTGAAATACTCAGACCAGCCCGTCTGGCACCAACAACCATGCCACGTTCAAAGTCACTTAAATCACCTTTCTTCCCCATTCTGATGCTCGGTTTGAACTGCAGCAGATCGTCCTGACCATGTCTACATGCCTAAATGCATTGAGTTGCTGCCATGTGATTGGCTGATTAGAAATTTGCGTTAACGAGCAGTTGGACAGGTGTACCTAATAAAGTGGCCGGTGAGTGTATATATGTGTATATATATATATATATATATATATATATACCGGTATCCCTCTTTCCAGCGTTAAAGTATTCATTTGGAGTTCATTTTAACACACCAGTGACTACACCTTCTCAACTGCCTCAGGCAGAGAAAGGGAGGGCGAGGCAGAGAGAGAGAGAGAGAGAGAGAGGGGAGGGAGAGGGAGAGGTAGAGGTAGAGAGAGGGGAGGAGAGAGAAAGAGAGAGAGGATAGCCTGCTTGCCAGGTCACGGTTGCTTGGAGACCATGGCTCCTTTTTGCTAATTAGTCCCCCCACAATGCATTGGGGCAACATTGGATCCTCAGACACCCTGAAAACAATGGGTGCCTAAGATCCCATTATTAACATTAACGCACACATGGTACATACATTCTGGATGTGCATTAATGCTGTATCATTTGGATTTAGATTCATTTTGATCCGGTTGGTTAGCCATGGCCTTCAGTATAGTGCTGCTCAAGTGTGGCTGTGTGTCCATTTCCTTTTATAATTGTAAGATTGAATGATAAATTAGTTTTCTCAGCAGGGCTCACGGCCAACATTTTTCATTTTTGGCCCCCTTGCAATAAATGTTGGTATCATCACTTGGGGTGGCTGGGAATTTGTTTATTTTTGTTGTCGGAGACTATGTGAAAAACGAGTCGGCCTAAAAAGTGAACACAGTGAGTTTCCTAGAACTGGCTTAGGAGCGTGTATTGTACGTATGCGGTACGTCCTTTTGAATAGCCTTCATCCTTAATAGTGATCCTTCCTCTGTGACCAACCTCTGGACTAAACAATGTAATCCTACCAAATGCTGAGAATGGAGGGGGAGGAGAGAGAGAAAGAGAGAGGGAGAGAGAGAGATGAGTTGGTCAGAGTTGAGGAAAAGGATGAAAGGAGAACATATAAGGTTGGATGGGGGAGGATGAGAGTGGGGTGTGAGTGGGTCCACAAGGTCACCGAGGGGTGGAGAGATGCTTGGTTGTGGGGGGTGGAGGGTGGAGGCAGAAGGGTGGGGGGGGCTGGCTGGACAGTGAGCTGGGTGCGAGGCAACCCGAGCAGCACAGACCTAAGGAGTTTAAAACCCCCATATTGTTATTGGAGCCGTGCTCAGACACCACATACATATTCTGTTTGAAGAATAAGGAAGGACCGGGCGCTTGCCTCCTCTCTCTGAGACCCCACCCTGTCAGACATGCCTACTGTTCTCTCTTTCTTTCTTTCTTTGGTTATTCTGTATTCTGCACTTCTCTCACCAGTGTACTCTCCCTCCGCACCTCAATACTATGCTCCCCCTCTCCACTCCTTCTTGACTCCCTCCTTCCCCATTCTCTCTCTCTCCCCATCCTCTTTTTCCCCATCCTCTCTCTCCCCTAACCTTCAGGGGTAAGGAATTCACATGGAATTCCAGGTCCCGGCTCCTTGGGCATGCATTGATTTCCCTCTGAACATGGTCGAGGATTAGAGGTGTGTGTGTGTGTGTGTGTGTGTGTGTGTGTGTGTGTGTGTGTGTGTGTGTGTGTGTGTGTGTGTGTGTGTGTGTGTGTGTGTGTGTGTGTGTGTGTGGTGCTAACGCACACACATGCACATACACACACATGCACGTACAAGTGTGTACATGCTCACTTTTATCTCTCGTTTTTTTTTATTTTCCCCCTTGTATTTTCGGTCCTTTCGGTTCTATATGTGCGAAGCGGCTCCATTAGCGAGTGTGTGAATATTTCATGGTGGCGCCCAGGGGTCGGTTGGGGTCTGCGGCGCCAGACGATCCCGTCAGTACCTGGCCGTTGTCTCTGCGTGCGTCTCCATCTCCCATTCTGTTTGTTCAGCCTTCCCCGCGTGTCAGGCCTCATTACATCACCTGACCCGCGGGCACCGGCTCTCCTCGGCACCACGGCAACCGTGGATTTCGCGGTTGCCAGGGTCATCTCCCCTGGTGACCGGGCGGGCGGGGGTCTGCTCCGGGTGCCACGGGCCGCCACGCTCTCGGTCACACGGCAATCGATGGTGTCGGCGGTAACCCCCCCCCCCCCCCATCTAACCCTCAGTTCAGAAAAAACACCTAATTTTGTGTTTGTTAAAACAAACACACGTGTGTTTTAACCAGTAGGTGTGTGTAAGGGGAAACTGTGCTCTTATATCCCCCTTTACCCTGACCCCAACAACCTGCTCACCCCCCTTTGTACTTTCTCACTTCAGTGCTTGTCTATGCATAGTTCTGAGTGTGTGTATGTGTGTGTCATTGCTGTTGTGCCACATAAGGGGGGGGGGGGGGGGGGTTAGTATGATGTGTGCATGGAGGCAGGCTGAGGGGGAGAATATCTGAGTGTAGCTCAGTAGTGCTGCCTGGGAGACCCAGCCATGCATAGCACTGGCTGTAGCCACGTGTCACGCCCCCCTGCCCCAATACGCCCCCGCTCCCAGCTTTTTCTTCACTCCTTACCTCCCCCTTCCTGATGCGGACTTTGGCTGGGGTTGAGGGAGGGGAGGGGAGCAGGGCGGGGGACTTTGCTTTTACGAGGCCCGTGATGCTGGGCTTCCCGGCAGCCAGGCGTTTCATGTGCTGCCTTGTCCCTGCAGCCAGCTCCCCCCTTCGAGATGTTTGAAGATGTCTCTTTTAATACAGAGGGCCTGCTGTGTGTCCTGTAGCCCACTCCTCCTTTATTCTGTTTATTCACTTGAAGCGGCTCTCGTACGTGACAAGAAGCCAGCGTTGCGTTCAATGTCGTTCCACGTACATGGCAGCTGTAGCATTGAGTGTTTGCCAGCCGTCCACACCCGGTGACAACGACGACCTGTTGATCAACGGATCCAAACATCTCCACAGATTTTTAATAAAGCAGCGTTTATCCCCGGTGTTGTTGTGGCCTCAGTCGGAGTGACTTTGCCACAAAATCTGGATACTGTTAGGCTAACATGATCTGCTTTCACGGTTAAAACCAAAGGAGTAAACAATGTCTCTGCGTCGCATCCAACAATAGATGGACAGCAGCATCTGACGAGGTCAAAACTACGGCACACGATGCCCTTGTGGGTGAGTCGAGCGCCAACATTGGCTCCATAATGGCATAGATGAATGGCTGCTGCATCTTGTTAGCATGCCCATGCTACCACGGAAAACTAGAACGGGCTGGATGACAAAGCAATATTAGTCATTATATTCAGTAACTCTGGCCACTGTCGGGTCACAACACACAAGCATGCCGTTGTACCATCGAGCGCGGACCGCGACTTCAGCTCAGTTTGCCACAATTACTCTCCAGATTGGTCATGCAATGTGCAAAAACTAGATGACACCTAGACTTTCCAAGGTTTAATTTTATTTTTTATGTGCTGCCTTGATGTTGTTCCCACTTTCTGTCGCTCACATTCCTTCCTTCCTTCCTGGCTGCGAGAATCCATAGGGGCTGCCATCCAGTGAAAAAAAAAAAGAAGAAACAACCCCAAAAAAAACCTAAGCGTACGTGAAACACAACAGTTAACTCGGCGCTGGGCCTTTATGAGCACATGTTTCAGATGTCTGCAGTTTATAAATTTTGGGCCGGCGTGTTTGGTCCACATTCCAGGGGAAGGCGTCCAAGAGGCAGCAGCAGGAGATGCAAGCCAGTTTGTTATTTTGTCAGGGAAAGGCTGCGCGGCGGAGGAGTGCATTCTGACTTCTCCTCCATACTGTGGGAGAGGGAGTTGTGGCGGCAGGATTAAAGCAGGCTGCTAATGAACGGATGAGGCGGTTCCGAAGGCTTTTAGCAGGATTAGGATTCCAGCAATAGAAAGTACGCCAGCCTTCACATCGAGCTACAGTAAAGCCATTTTGGCTTGGCTAAAATACTTTCACTTCACTAATATATTTTCATATCATATATTTCTTTACCCAATCTTTTTATTTGTGTGGGGGGGGTTGAAAACAACTCCCATCCCTTTCCCTAGGTGTGGTGCGTTGCCACAGTTTGGACACTTCTTTGGTGGTTTTTGCGTCTCTGTAATGGTGGCCCCTAGGACTGTCACTGCGTACCTTGATGAATATATCATTATGAAGCCACATCAAGAACCACCACGAAAGAAAAGTACCGGTGATCTCATCAGCATGCAAACTTTTCTCAGCAGCATGCTGGTCGTAGTACTTCTATGGGGGGTGTGGGGTGGGTGTGGTGAGGGGCGGTGGGGGGGGGGGGGGTGTGTTGTGGCCCTGGGATTGGTGCGTATACAGTCTTGGTTGTGTGAACTTTCAGCGAGGTCCGGGGGGTCCCAGTCAGTGTAAGCTCCAGATAAACGAATGGAAAGCCAGCAGACAGTGTAGCTTCTTAATTGGGGGGGGGGGAGGGGGAGAGAGAGAGAGAGAGAGAGAGAGAGAGAGAGAGAGAGAGAAGAGAGAGAGAGAGAGAGAGAGAGAGAGAGAGAGAGAGAGAGAGAGAGAGAGAGAGAGAGAGAGAGAAGAGAGAGAGAGAGAGAGATCAGTGCTAATTAAAGACTAGGGCTCCGCTTCAAGCCTTTTACATGGACACGGATACAGGCCTTGACTGGCTACAGCATAACTTCACCATATCATGGAAAGGCCAGGATGAAAGGAGAGGAATTCAGTGTGTGTGTGTGTGTGTGTAAGAGATGCCACCAGCGGCCCAAGCCTCAGACAGACAGCAGGCATGCGTGTGCATTGAATGTCTCTCGAATACCAATGAAGCAAGACACACACACACACACATTCAGAGGTCAGAGAGGGAGTCAATCATTTTGCCTATTGCAATGACAAAGTCTAAAAAAATAAGTTTGGTGATCTATGAACAGTTTGTGTGTGTGCACATGCATAGACACTGTTGTGTCTGTCTATGTCGCTGGTGTGTCTGTGTGCACAAACACAGAAAACTGTGTGTGTGTGTGTGTGTGTGTGTGTGTGTGTGTGTGTGTGTGTGTGTGTGTGTGTGTGTGTGTGTGTGTGTGTGTGTGTGTGTGTGTGTGTGTGTGTGTGTGTGTGTGTGAGTGAGTGAGTGAGTGAGTGAGTGAGTGAGAGAGAGAGAAGGGGGTCTGCAGCTGTCGGGGGGCCAGGAGCAGCAGGCACTAATGAAGCAGATGAATAGTGCAAAAACTCCCAAATACAAACAGGACAGTTGACATTTTTCATCTGTCAAAAGCAGAAGATGCATGAAAATACGACGTGCCTTGTTTAACCCTTTACCTACTGGCCATTGTAGTACTTTACATATCCACCCTCCTCCTGTTTATCACTACTTTGTTGAACTCTCTCTCTCTCTTCTCTCCTCTCTCTCTCTCTCTCTCTCTCTCTCTCTCTCTCTCTCTCTCCCTCTCCCCCCCCCCCCCCCCCCTCTCTCCCTCCCCCCAACAGACTCAAGGCCTCAAACGTGCACATATGTAGTTAGCCTTGTGCCAATGACTTTTTGATTAGTTCGTTATTAAACAGTGAACTGAATTAGCATGTGTTTTCTCACATGACAGCACTGCCTGGCATGTGAGAACATATGACGACCTCTATGGATAATAGAGAACATTGATTTGAATCAAATGCTTGTACTGTGCTCGTGTGTTTCGTGAATGATTGAGTTGTGTTTTCTATAAGCTTCTACATGATTCATATATACATCGCACGACTTTATTCACCTAATTATCCCCCTCATGGAGTCTTGAAATATCCCATAATGTGCGTGTTTGCTGAAGTGTACAACTTCTCCAGTGCTAATTGGTGTGTATCAAAGTCCTCAGCATTGTAAAAACATGGAAAATGCCTTTGCTAATTGAAAAATGTCACTTTTATATAAATCTCATGAATACTCGTTATTAAAGGTGTCGGACATGCCATGGAGTCCTACTTAACTGAGCACTGAGCCGTAAGCGAACAGTCTGGACGGGCATGTCGTCTTCTCTTGTTATTTCCTCCTTTTTTGTTCATGAAATGCCATTGGTCCTATAAGCTCGAACTAGGGCTGGGCAATATATCGATATTGTATAGATATTGTGATACGAGACTAGGGGCCCTATCTTGCACTCAGCGCAATTGACTTTGTACACTGGCGCTTGTACAATTCCTATTTTGCACCCGACGCACATTGGAATTTTCCCTCAACCGGCGCAAGTCCTTCACTTAGGGAATGAAGTTGCGCTCCGGGGGCGGTTCAGCGAAAACAGGAGGCGTGTCCCGGCGCAAACGTTCCCTAGTGCTATTCTGCAGTTTCAGACAACAATTGCGCCACAGACCAGGAAAAACCGAGTCTAAAGTCAGTGGCGCTTATTCAGACGCTATTTTAAGGGCGCATGCTTGGCCATAATGGGGGGATGCGCGATTGTACCGAGGGGGGGGGGTGCGGTCCAAAAATCTGAACCGGCCCAAAAATAATAATACACAAAATAAAAAATACAAAGTAAAATAATTACGGCCGCCCCGGCTCGGCCTGAAATCGTCCGGCCGTTCGGGAAATCTCCCGAACCTCCCGATGGCCGCCCGTCCCCTGGCCATAATGTAGTGTGTGTACAACGTGCATACACTTTGCTTCTCTCATCTACAAGGAAGCAGTTCCCATTTTTGCAAACCATACATACAAGCAAAAATATTACCACATATGTGAAAAATAGGCATAAATCTAGCGTACACAGTTACCCCAAAATATTCAGGCTAATAGTAATGATGGATCAAATTAACCTGTTTGACCAATAGTCGCAAGACACATATATAAGGACACCAGGATGACACCTTTTATTATGCCAGCAACAGCGCGTGAAATGTTTTATAATCGGAAACACACAGAAACACGAAGCGGTGTAACTGAAAGAACATTCGGCATACTGAAAATGCGCTTCAGCTTATTTGACAGAAGAGCTGCATCATCTATAAGCAGTGCTTGAAGGTGGGCCGTTACGCACCGGTACACAGTACCGGCACTTCTACATTTTACCCTTTAGCGTACCGCACTTTTTTCTTGCGTACCGGCAGCACTTGTCACAGGCTGCCCCCCCCCCCCCCCCCCCCCCTCCCTCGTTCGGTCGTTAGGTCCGGGGTTGGGTTATGATCGCGCCCTCCCCCCGTCGGCACTTATTTTTTTCCACTTCAAGCACTGTCTATAAGCAAAGTAATCTCGGTCTAATGTTAGACTACAATGCAAATATATCACCATGCCATTCATAACCTCGTGATTCAGTGAGAGTGAGGCCAAAACATCGGAAAGTATGTCCTTTGTGACATTTCTTTATTTACATTTTGTCAACGGAAAATTAAAAGCTGAAAAGATTACAACAGAATAGCTAATTATTTTTCCCTCTGATGGGCATGCGCGCGGCTTACGGCCGGGATTGGACACGCCTGGGTCCCAGTAGTGGCGATGCGCGATGTGCTCGCCCATTGAACAAGCGCGCCTGCATTTAAGAGGAATGTGAGCCGACGCTCTGATTGGTTTATTGCACGTTACGCCCCAAACCACACCTATGACTAATGTAGCTACTTCAGACCAACCCATTTTAGATTTGCGCTGGGCGCCAAGAGTCAATTATCCCGCCGGCATAATAGCAACAGCGCCCAAGATCCGCCCACAAAGCCCCTTGCGCTTTGCCGTTTGATACTTGCGTTTCAGACCGGCAAGATAGGGCCCTAGATATCATCTTAGATTTTGGATCGTAATATTGTGATATGGCATAAGTGGTGCCTGCTTTAAAAGGATGCATTACAGTAAAGTGATAAGTAAGAAAATACACTACTTTACTTTTATTTCACAAGAATTGATTCACACAGGAGTATAAAATAGTGCATCTGTTGTGGTTAGTCCTCAGAATAACAATAATTCAATCTGTTAAATTGTGGGCTACAAATGGTGCGGGGGGTCATTGCTTATGGAGGCACATCTCACACGCACACGACCATCAATGTCACCCCCTGTAGTGCCAGACAGAGGAGTATCTGTGGGAGTAGGATGAGGTGTCTGGGAGAGACCTGTGTGTGTGTGTGTGTGTGTGTGTGTGTGTGTGTGTGTGTGTTGTGTGGTGTGTGTGGTGTGTTGTGTGTGTGTGTGTGTGTGTGTGGTGCGCGTGCGCGTGTGCGGGCGCTTGTGTGTGCTTGACAGAGTGTGGGTGCATCATTCTGCACTATACATTTCACGTATGCATTGGCTGTGTGAA
>JAOPHQ010001307.1:0-29798 GCA_030340625.1 Merluccius polli | reverse complement strand
TACAGAGACAGGTCATTAAGGAGCAGGTAGGGGTTAGACAGTACAGAGACAGGTCATTAAGGAGCAGGTAGGGGTTAGACAGTACAGAGACAGGTCATTAAGGAGCAGGGAGGGGTTAGACGGTACAGAGACAGGTCATTAAGGAGCAGGTAGGGGTTAGACAGTACAGAGACAGGTCATGAAGGAGCAGGTAGGGGTTAGACAGTACAGACAGGTCATTAAGGAGCAGGTAGGGGTTAGACGGTACAGAGACAGGTCATTAAGGAGCAGGTAGGGGTTAGACGGTACAGAGACAGGTCATTAAGGAGCAGGTAGGGGTTAGACGGTACAGAGACAGGTCATTAAGGAGCAGGTAGGGGTTAGACAGTACAGAGACAGGTCATTAAGGAGCAGGTAGGGGTTAGACAGTACAGAGACAGGTCATTAAGGAGCAGGTAGGGGTTAGACAGTACAGAGACAGGTCATTAAGGAGCAGGTAGGGGTTAGACAGTACAGACAGGTCATTAAGGAGCAGGTAGGGGTTAGACGGTACAGAGACAGGTCATTAAGGAGCAGGTAGGGGTTAGACAGTACAGAGACAGGTCAGTAAGGAGCAGGTAGGGGTTAGACAGTACAGAGACATGTGATGAAGGAGCAGGTAGGGGTTAGACGGTACAGAGACAGGTCATTAAGGAGCAGGTAGGGGTTAGACAGTACAGAGACAGGTCATTAAGCAGCAGGTAGGGGTTAGACAGTACAGAGACAGGTCATTAAGGAGCAGGTAGGGGTTAGACAGTACAGAGACATGTGATGAAGGAGCAGGTAGGGGTTAGCAGGACACAAACGTTGTCCAAAATATCAAACATATTGGAGTACTTTTTTATTATTTAAAATACATTTCAAATTACAAATTCAATCTTAGTGAAAGCTGCTTAGTAAACTTTATGGAAGATCTTAAAGTCACTTCCTCTCATGGTGAACAATAAATCAATAGATTTGATAAAGGCAAAGGTTGTAGCTTGCTCATGAATATTCATTTCTCTGATAGAGACGCGACCTGCCACGCGGTAATCAATACAATAATGAACCGATCATCAACAATAGGTAATCAATACAATAATGAACCGATCATCAACAATAGGTAATCAATACAATAATGAACCGATCATCAACAATAGGTAATCAATACAGTAATGAACCGATCATCAACAATAGGTAATCAATACAATAATGAACCGATCATCAACAATAGGTAATCAATACAGTAATGAACCGATCATCAACAATAGGTAATCAATACAGTAATGAACCGATCATCAACAACAGGTAATCAATACAATAATGAACCGATCATCAACAATAGGTAATCAATACAGTAATGAACCGATCATCAACAGGTAATCAATACAGTAATGAACCGATCATCAACAATAGGTAATCAATACAGTAATGAACCGATCATCAACAATAGGTAATCAATACAATAATGAACCGATCATCAACAATAGGTAATCAATACAGTAATGAACCGATCATCAACAATAGGTAATCAATACAGTAATGAACCGATCATCAACAATAGGTAATCAATACAGTAATGAACCGATCAATCAACAATAGGTAATCAATACAGTAATGAACCGATCATCAACAATAGGTAATCAATACAGTAATGAACCGATCATCAACAATAGGTGATCAATACAGTAATGAACCGATCATCAACAATAGGTAATCAATACAATAATGAACTGATCATCAACAATAGGTAATCAATACAATAATGATATATATACACATACATACAATCAGGTAATATTTGTGATATGGATAAAGGGGACATATTGACACTGAGCCTGTTGTTACCATGGTGATGTA
Source organism: Merluccius polli (assembly GCA_030340625.1). NCBI lineage: Eukaryota > Metazoa > Chordata > Actinopteri > Gadiformes > Merlucciidae > Merluccius > Merluccius polli. The sequence goes on along the minus strand of JAOPHQ010001307.1, from coordinate 27,941 downwards.
GTACTGTAGTATACTGTATATACACACACACACATAAATATATATATATATATATATATATATATATATATATATATATATATATATATATATATATATATATATCATAACCTGATTATATATTATATATATTTTATTTAACGGATGTGTTAGTTGCGCGCGACATAATTTCGTGATGTTTGGCGGTGAGATGATCATAAACTACAACTCACACAGAGACACTGAGGAACCAGGACCAGGACCATAGAACCAGAACCCAGGGAGGAGGTCCTCCTGGGTGAATGTGGTCCAGAAGGTGTGGATGTGTGTCAGTGTGTGTGAGGACCCTCCTACACCTGGGGACACTCTGTAGAAGGACAGAGAGCCAGCAGGCCGGTCCACACACACTCCTACTCTGGTGGAGACAGAGGGGAGGAGAGGGATGGATGTTACAATACCGTTGTAACAGGCAGTGTAACTACCATCATCATAACAATCAAGTCTCCAGGACTTATTGTTCCCTCCAAGCCTGCTGTCACCACCCTCTCCTCTCCTTGTGATTCCTCTGTATGTCACTCCTATAGCAACACCTCCTCTCCTCTCCACCTCCCAGTAACAGCGGCCAGTCAGACCCTCTCTACACAACACCTGGACCCAGGAGTCAAATCTCTCTGGGTGGTCAGGATGAGACTGATCCTCTTCAGTCCTCTTCACCTCCCTGTGGTCCTCAGACAGAGAGAGACGTCTGTGGGCTGTGTTTGGGTCCAGTGTGAGTCCACAGGCATCTGAGGGGAGAACAAGACATGATTAGGGGCTGAAGGTCCATTCCCGGTTTTCCGGGAGGGGGGGGGGGGGGGATATTAACCCACCCGGACCTACGACCGCAGCCCCCCGTCGGTCGTAGGTCCGGGTGGGTTAATATCCCCCCCCCCCCCCCCCCCCGTCAACAATCGCGAGCGTGTGTGTGAGTGAGGAAGGGATAGGGGGGATGTTCATGTATGGCTCTTTGCAGTAACACTGTAAAACATTTGGCTCTTAGTCTCTAACTGGTCTACACCCCTGGTCTACAGCCCTGGTCTACAGCCCTGGTCTACAGCCCTGGTCTACAGCCCTGGTCTACAGCCCTGGTCTACAGCCCTGGTCTACAGCCCTGGTCTACACCCCTGGTCTACAGCCCTGGTCTACAGCCCTGGTCTACAGCCCTGGTCTACACCCCTGGTCTACAGCCCTGGTCTACAGCCCTGGTCTACAGCCTTAAGTTCTCATTTTCTAAATACAAAGAAATAAACACTTGGTGGTTCTTCAAGATCTTGACTGTAGCCTATTTCTACTGGGTTTTTTACAGTTAATTCATAGTTAGTTTCATTTCTACAAATGGTGTAAACTCTGCTAGATGATAGATAGATAAAAGATCCATTCGCCTGCTATTCTGTGATCGGCAGTGATCGGCAGATCATGATTTTGGTGATCGGTGATCGGCCCCAAAAAGGCTGATCGGAGCATCTCTAATAATAATAATAATACCTATTGGATTGAGTTATTTTAATGCCCCCTAGTGGAGGTGAGAGTGAGTGCAGGTCAGCTGCAGCGCTGGGGAAGAACCAACGGCAGCAGGATTGAGATATTCAACCGTCTCCATGCGGTGTCCTGTATCTGATATCTAGAAGCACTCACAGTAAAGGGCCCTTTGATTTCCTGTCCACTTCAGGATGGAAAAGGTCTGTTTGGTTCATCTGAGTGGAGAGCAGGTTTTCAATTCAGTCCTAACACACATCTCCTCATCTCCATCATCTCCGCCTCTAGGTGGAAACCACCAAACTGTGAGTGACTTGATGCGCTGCGTTGGAGCTCGCCCTCTACTGGCTCAGAAAACACTTTAAGACCACTACACCGTTTATACACGGACCATTCACTGCTCACAATATTAGTAGAAGATACATGAGGTCTTCATGAGCGGACCACGTCACCTACTGCTGTGTGGATGGATGTGGTGGAATAGATGAACTATACACCACATCACATATATAAGCTGCTATGATGTATAGTTCATTAAATAAGCCTTTGTATAAAGTATGTGCTCCTAGAAATAGCTCCTTCCTCTCTCCAATTAAAAGGTGTTCAGTTAGTAGCATTGGCATCTCCACTGTATCCAGGAAGTGTGGAGGCCATGCATCTCCTCACTTCTTTCTTGTGCACATCCCTTAGTTGTCTTGCGTCCTTGCAGACATGTCCACTTCCCCCCTTAGTGTAATGCTAATGAACCTGGCCTTGGCCATGGCCAGGTCACTCCCCTCACCTTTTGTCTCCCTTGTTGTTACTGCCCACCATGTGAAAGTGTCCCTCTAAAGGCCGCAGTATACTCGCCGTTCCCAAGCTGTCGCGACATTGTGACGTCAAAATGACGTAGATCTCGCCGGCGCCACAGGATTTTGGCCGGTAGCGCCGTGTCGCGCACAGCTCTTTTTTTTTCAGCGGCGCGCGACAAAGCGGAAACAGAAACACGGACGAGTTCGAAGGCACATTGTAATGCTCCTTATTGCTAAGGCTTCTTCCTTTATATGTTCTGTTTTATTGTGTGGTGTAGGCCTATATTTTTCGCTAATAAACCGGTTTTACGTAAGTGCTGTCTACTGTTGTTGTGGTCAAAGACGAGTGGAATTACGTGGCTGAAAAACTATCTCAAAGCGGCAGTAAGTTATAAAATAAAATAATATAAAATAATCATTAAGTTATTAAGATAGATGCTTACAAACACTCTTCATATGAGAACTGCTGCCATACTGGACTGTTGATGGCTGAGCAGGTGGGGCAGTGATGTAGAATAATAGCAATGTAAAGTAATAGACATATATAGTATATATGTATATATAGTAGTGGTGGGCCGTTATCGGCGTTAACGCGCTGCGATAACGTGAGACTCTTATCGCGCGATAAAAAAATGATCGGCGTTAATCTATTGTCAAAGTTGTGTTGGGAGCTGAGTCTCTACCGGATCTCCACCAAGGAAGGGAAGCGCTGCGGAACGGCGCAGCCACACGTTCTCATCCCAACTCGTAATATACCGACGATGTGTCATCACGCCCCTAGACGTCTGATACTGACGCAAAAGGTTCCCTCCCGCGTCTGTGTGGACCGATCTGGGTTCTCATAAACCCGTTAGGGTTAGGTGGTAAGAGACGAGCAGAGTCTACAGCGTCCGCTCGCAGAGCAGAGTCCACAGCGTCCGCAGTCTACTGTGAAACAACTCACTCCAAAAAGGTTAGGGTTATGGTTATGTCAGGGTTAGGGTTATGTTAGGGTTAGGGTTAGGGTTAGGGTTATGGTTATGGTTATGTCAGGGTTAGGGTTATGGTTAGGGTTAGGGTTAGGGTTAGGGTTATGGTTATGGTTATGGTTAGGGTTAGGGTTAGCGTAATCTATCACCGTGAGGGTTAGGGTTAGGGTTATGGTTATGGTTAGGGTTAGGGTTAGGGTTATGGTTATGGGTTATGGTTAGGGTTAGGGTTAGGGTTATGGGTTATGGTTAGGGTTAGGGTTAGGGTTAGGGTTAGGGTTAGGGTTAGCGTAATCTATCACCGTGACCGGGTTATTATTGGAGTGAATGGACGCTGTAGACTCTGCTCGTCTCTTACCACCTAACCCCAACGGGTTTATGAGAACCCAGATCGGTCCACACAGACGCGGGAGGGAACCTTTTGCGTCAGTATCAGACGTCTAGGGGCGTGATGACACATCGTCGGTATATTACGAGTTGGGATGAGAACTGGGCTTCAGCCCGGGGCCTCGGCCAATCAGGGGCCTCTTAAGAAATATATATTTTAAAAAAGATGACAAATGTCCGTATTCGCGGTGTCATTTCGCGGTGTCCCCCCCCCCCCCCCGTCAACAATCGCGCACCTCTCCCCCTCCGGTCAACAATCGCGCACCTCTCCCCCTCCAGTCAACAATCGCGCACCTCTCCCCCTCCGGTCAACAATCGCGCACCTCTCCCCCTCCGGTCAACAATCGCGCAGACTTATTTTTAGTCATTATTTAGGTAGCACACGCATATTATGAATGCCTTCGACAGAATTCAAATGAGCCATTTTAATCTAGATTAATTCCAAGATTACAGTTAGATTAATCTAAATTAAAGAAATTAATCTATGCCCAACACTAATATATATATGCATATATAGCCATATATACAGCCTGTATAGTGAGAGACATCCCGGTGAACTAAAGCTTCACTGAATGTCTATGAAGACACAGGGGTGCCAGTATTAGTATATCTCTTCTTCTACTGCGTAGGAATACCAAAGTCGGTCGCCTTTCCTCAGTGGCGCCACCTCTGTTCAGGAGAAGACTGCAACTACTGTCGCGGCCACCAGCGCGAGTATAAATAGTTACGGCGCTCCCGTGACGTCACATTGTCGCGCGACAGCTTGGGAGCGGCGAGTATACTGCGGCCTTCAGAGTCATGTCCATCCATTGTCTCTCTGAAGAGGTTAATGCTCCCATGTGTCTTCCCAGGATCAGGACTTCAATCAAATACTTGAACTTGGACTTCAATGAAGTGTCCATCCCAATAGTGAGTGTGTTGTGATTGTGATCCAACTAAACAGACACTTACACTTCTTTAGAGCTGGTCTCAGCCTCCCCACTCCACCATGCTCCACACTGGGGGGGAAACACAGTGAGAGCAGCATGTTGGCTTTAAACATGGAAACATTCACCTTCATCATCTGCTGGATCATCACTTTCTACACAACATGAGTTACAGTTACACTTCATCTAGCAGGCGGCTGAATCCTTGGAGGAGACATTGTCTCACTGAGTGGTGAGCTGTCCTCTCCATACCTGAGAGTGTCCAGTCTCCAGCCTGGATCCTCCAGTCCAGCAGAGAGCAGCGTAACTCCTGAGTCTCCTGCAGGGTGATTGTAGCTCAGGTCCAGCTCTCTCAGATGGGAGGGGTTGGAGCTCAGAGCTGAGGCCAGAGAAGCACAGCCTTCCTGTGAGACCATGCAGCCAGACAACCTACACACACACACACACACACACACACACACACACACACACAGTTATTCTGATGAATAATCTATATTTAGCCATGTGATTTCTAACTTTAATGGATGTAGATCTGTTAGAGGTCTTCTGATGAGGAGCCTTGTGGTGGGACTGTTTGCACATTGAGTCCAACTGACCTGAGAGTCTCCAGTCTACAGTGTGGACTCCCCAGTCCAGCAGAGAGCAGCTTCACTCCTGAATCCTGCAGATCATTGGTACTCAGGTCCAGCTCTCTCAGACTAGAGGAGGTGGAGCTGAGAACTGAGGCCAGAGCTTCACAGCACAACTCTGACAGATGACAGCCATTCAGCCTTTAATGAACAATAGATACAAACATTAATTATTATAAGTTTCATGGAAATGTCTTTTAAATATCATGCAAAACTGCAAATAGTGAAGCTACTAATCACTTAAAAACAAAGATTACAATACAATATTGAATAAAAGTTCATAAAACTCTTTATATAACATGACTCAATACTGAAGCATTACATTAATCACATTGAGTCCAACTGACCTGAGAGTCTCCAGTCTACAGTGTGGACTCCCCAGTCCAGCAGAGAGCAGCTTCACTCCTGAATCCTGCAGATCATTGGTACTCAGGTCCAGCTCTCTCAGACTAGAGGAGTTGGAGCTGAGAACTGAGGCCAGAGCTTCACAGCATCTCTCTGACAGATTACAGCCATTCAGCCTTTAATGAACAATAGATACAAACATTAATTATTATAGGTTTCACAGGAATTACAGAAATATGTTTTAAACATCATGCAAAACGGAAAATAGTTTTGCTTCTAATCACTTTAAAACACATTGTAAAACACAATATTTAAGAACAGTCTTCATAGAAATATGTGTATACCATGAATTAATTCTGAAGCATTACATTTAGGTATTACATTTATCACATTGAGTCCAACTGACCTGAGAGTCTCCAGTCTACAGTGTGGACTCCCCAGTCCAGCAGAGAGCAGCTTCACTCCTGAATCCTGCAGATCATTGGTACTCAGGTCCAGCTCTCTCAGACTAGAGGAGTTGGAGCTGAGAACTGAGGCCAGAGCTTCACAGCCTCTCTCTGACAGATGACAGCCATTCAGCCTTTAATGAACAATATATACAAACATGTTAGATTCATACACTTTTCACATTTTCAACATATACATTTGTATAAAGCAAAGCTAAATAATTAACATAAATTCTCACTTCTTCATTCATTTAAATCAACTCCTACATGTAGACCCTGTAATGTCCAGTAAACTGTTATTTAATGTCATCTTACTGAACACACCAAGTCATGGATTTGACTTTCAAACACAAAACAGATGATAGTTAATTATTGCTATTAGTGAACCTACAGAGATGTTTTGTATATTATTATAACTTTTATATTCTAGTATTATGTATATTGTGTTGTGTGTATTGTAATACATGTTATTAGTGAACCTACAGAGATGTTTTGTATATTATTATAACTTTTATATTCTAGTATTATGTATATTGTGTTGTGTGTATTGTAATACATGTTATTAGTGAACCTACAGAGATGTTTTGTATATTATTATAACTTTTATATTCTAGTATTATGTATATTGTGTTGTGTGTATTGTAATACATGTTATTAGTGAACCTACAGAGATGTTTTGTATATTATTATAACTTTTATATTCTAGTATTATGTATATTGTGTTGTGTGTATTGTAATACATGTTATTAGTGAACCTACAGAGATGTTTTGTATATTATTATAACTTTTATATTCTAGTATTATGTATATTGTGTTGTGTGTATTGTAATACATGTTATTAGTGAACCTACAGAGATGTTTTGTATATTATTATAACTTTTATATTCTAGTATTATGTATATTGTGTTGTGTGTATTGTAATACATGTTATTAGTGAACCTACAGAGATGTTTTGTATATTATTATAACTTTTATATTCTAGTATTATGTATATTGTGTTGTGTGTATTGTAATACATGTTATTAGTGAACCTACAGAGATGTTTTGTATATTATTATAACTTTTATATTCTAGTATTATGTATATTGTGTTGTGTGTATTGTAATACATGTTATTAGTGAACCTACAGAGATGTTTTGGAGGCTTTGACCACTGGCAGCAGCCTCAGAAGAGCCTCCTCTGAAGCTTTGTATTTCTTCAGGTCAAACACGTCCAGCTCCTCTTCTGATGTCAGTAAGATGAAGACCAGAGCTGACCACTGAGCAGGGGAGAGATATTCTGTGGAGAGACGTCCTGATGTCAGGTACTGTTGGATCTCCTCCACTAGAGAATGGTCCTTCAGCTCATTCAGACAGTGGAACAGATTGATGCTTCTCTCAGGAGAGAGATCTCCACTTATCTTCTTCTTGATGTAGCTGACTGTTCCCTGATTGGTCTGTGAGCTACTTCCTGTCTGTCCCAGCAGGCCTCGTAGGAGAATCTGATTGGTCTCCAGAGAGAGGCCCAGGAGGAAGCGGAGGAACAAGTCCAGGTGTCCGTTCTCACTCAGTAAGGCCTTGTCCACAGCACTCTGGTAGAGGAGGTCATCTCCCCCAGAGGTTGGTTGTTCTTCTGAGAGCAGATTGACACCAGTGTTTCTGAAGGACAGAAAGACATGAAGGGCTGCCAGAAACTCCTGAAAGCTCAGATGGACAAAGCAGAAGACCTTGTCCTGGTACAGCCCACACTCCTCTTTAAAGATCTGGGTGAACACTCCTGAGTACACTGAGGCGGCTCTGATATCGATGCCACACTCCTCCAGGTCTGCCTGGTAGAAGATCAGGTTGCCTTTCTCCAGCTGGTTAAAAGCCAGTTTTCCCAGAGAAACAATGATCTCCTTGCTCTCTGAGCTCCAGTGTGGATCTGTTTCAGCTCTCCCATGATACTTCCTGTCCCCCTGTATGGACTGAAACCTCAGGAAGTGGATGTACATCTGAGTCACAGTGTTGGGCATCTCTTCTCCTCTCTGGGATGTTGTGAAGAAGTCCTCCATAACTGTAGCAGAGATCCAACAGAAGACGGGGATGTGACACATGATGTGGAGGCTTCGAGATTTCTTGACATGGGAGATGATTTTCCTGGCCAGCGTCTTATCACTGAATCTCTTCGTGAAGTACTCCTCCTTCTGTGGGTCGGTGAAGCCTCTCACCTCTGTCACCATGCCAACACACTCAGCAGGGATCTGATTGGCTGCCGCAGGGCGTGTGGTTATCCAGATGCGGGCGGAGGGAAGCAGGTCGCCCCTGATGAGGTTTGTCAGCAGCACGTCCACCGAGGTCGGCGCTGTGACATCAGTCCAGATCCGGTTCTTCTGGAAGTCCAGAGGAAGTCGACACTCATCCAGACCATCCAAGATGAAGACAACTTGGAGCCGCTCGTATCTGCAGATTCCTGCTTCTTTGGTCTCAATAAAGAAGTGATGAAGAAGTCCCACCAAGCTGAACTCTTTCCCTTTCAGTAAATTCAGCTCTCTGAAAGTGAAGGGAAATGTGAAGTGTATGTCCTGGTTGGCTTTGCCTTCAGTCCAGTCCAGAGTGAACTTGTGTGTTAAGATGGTTTTACCGATGCCGGCCACTCCAGTTGTCATTATCGTTCTGATTGGTTGATCTTGTCCAGGTAAGGGTTTCAAGATGTCTTCACATTTGATTGGTGTTTCCTCCTTGGCTGGTTTCCTGGAAGCTGTTTCAATCAGTCTGACCTCATGTTCCTGGTTGACGTCTCCACTGTGTCCCTCTGTGATGAAGATCTCTGTGTAGATCTCATTCAGATCTGTTGCTTGTCCTGCTTTAGGGACTCCTTCAAACACACGCTGGGTCTTCTCCTTCAGATGAGACTTGAGTTTTTGTTGGCATTTGACAGCAAAATGTTCTGAATGAAGAAACAACAGAAGTCATCAGTCAGGATGTTAATGTGAGCGGCTCCAACTCGTTGCTTTACTGTCGGCTAAACGAGTAATCAATCAAAGAATGATCAGTGTTTTAGCAACACCACCATCAGATCCAAAGGTGTGTACAGTTTTTAATCTAAAGTTTGATAGAAACATATCCCCCATTATGTCATTTAGTCTGTGCTTTATATTTAAGCTGTGAAAATATGAGTCTATTACTGTTTTTTTTTTCAACATAAGAGTTTTGCTGATTTGTTTCAAAATAAGAGTCTCTTACTGCTGCTCTGCAGAGAGTGGGCCAGCTCCTCCTGCTTCAACTGCTTCAGGCAGAGCACTGTGATGTCTCTAACTCCCTCTATGGCGCGCCTCCTCTGCTCCTCTTCCTCACCATCCACCACCTCCTCCTCCTCCTCCCTCTGACTCTCTGAGCATTGTGGGTAATCTGGGAAGTGACCCCTCCAGAGCTTCTTCAGCTCCTTGTCTAGAAAAGCGTGTGCGTCCTCCTCAGCCCTCTGGAGCAGAACAAACATCAATGAGAACTTGACTCTGAACTCACTGAGGACATCAGAAGCATCTGTCCTAGATTCACGTCCCGCTGGTCTACAGAGGGAAGCCTGGAGACCATCAGCACCACAAGAGATGCTTTCTAATGTTCATGTAGAGCTGGAGTCAAATGTCTTGTTGGACCTTTACACACCTGGATCAGCTCTGTTGGATACTGCTGTACAGACTGAGCACTGGGAACCTTTGACCTCTCCTGGTGTCGTCTGTGGAGAACACACACACACACACACACACACACACACACACACACACACTTGTAAAGACAGCTTAATGGGGAGTCTGAAGGTCCAGAACTATTTAGTTTCTCCTGACTTGTTACGTCTGATAAGTACAGTCTGATGTTGTGGTCTGTTTTCTGATCTGTTTGAAGCTCCTCCCCCTTCTTACTCGAGGGGCGTCCATCTTTAAATTGAGGAGATGATTCATAGGGCGGAGCCGACTATTTCAATATTCTGATATAAGTTCATTTGCTCGGTGTTCGAATCTCAATTCACGATTCAAATGCTTTGTTTAATTTTTAGGAAAAACACACCTGCTGTCCAGAATGAGAATCTGATAGACTTCAAACTAACTGGTTGTAAAAAGGCCTAATAATAATAATAATAATAATAATAACAACAACAACAACAACAACAACAACAACAACAATAATAATAATAATAATAATAATACTATTTATTAAATGTTCTAGGGTTCTCCATAATATCTTGTTTCCATGGTGATGCTCCCACTAGTCAGTTGCGGCCATAGAAATAAGATGTTGTGGTGAGAAGGGGGTTAATGGTTTGGAAGGGTTTGGTATGGTAGCTAGCTGATAGCGGTGTGTGTGTGTGTGTGTGTGTGTGTGTGTGGTATGGTAGCTAGCTGATAGCGGTGTGTGTGTGTGTGTGTGTGTATATGTGTGTGTGTGTGTGTGTGTGTGTGTGTGTGGTATGGTAGCTAGCTGATAGCGGTGTGTGTGTGTGTGTGTGTGTGTGTGTGTGTGGGCTCGGTTTATTATTTCCAATTGTATAAGTGGAATATTTTATTTTGTAATGATAATATATATTTATATAATGTCGCTTTCTGGGAAAGTATTTAATTGAAACACCTGTGTGACCAGGTTTAACACAGATAGATAGTATAGAGAGAGGACATTCGATGATTGTATTTTATCATCTCTAACTAATCCTCACCTCTTCTCAACAGACTGATTTCCATATTTAAACTGATCAGGATGATCCATAGACCAGTCACTCTTCATGGAGACACAGCTGGGTCCAGGGGAGTCTGCTCTCTCCTGCTGGACTCTTCTAGAAATACAAGAAGCAGATTATTCTAGGTTTTAGAAGGGTTTTAATAATAAACTTGGCTATTTAGCAGCTATTTCAATGTGTAAATGAGGTCAAAAGATACCACAACACTCTACCTACTAATAGTAACAGGTTGGTCATTTAATAAACATGAATAGAACAGGTTGCAATGTGTTTTCCTTTTATGATAATCCGTCTCCCTCAATAGCGCCTGTGTGATTTCTCCTCAGGTGAATAGCGCCAGTCCTGCTGTGCATTTTCATCAAAACTTTGCACAATGTTCAAACCACTTATTAGCTTTGTGATAACTAGAAGTGGCCGACTCTCACACTATGGCAGCCGTGTGTCTTCAGAAACTTGTAGGCTACACTGAAGCTCTGCAGTAACAGAGTCGGACTCGGACAGATGAGTGGATCCGAAAGCCACTGACGTCCGCGCAGCAACCCCACATGATATTGTAGTTTTGCGTTATTAAAATAACACTGTAGAAATAAAATGGAAAAACAGAAAAAGATGAGTTGATAAAAACGTGATTCTGCAGCAGTGGTGTCCGCCGGATATGACTCAGGCAGGGAAAGATTTGCACTATGAAGTGACTTTTTTATCTTTTTCTCTCCGATTATTGCTCCCCGAATATTACCAACATATGGATTATCTATCGACCAGCCGCTCTTCATGGAGACACGGCCGGGTACAGAGTCTGCTCTCTGGACTCTTCTACAGAAACAATGACAACCATCTGGACATGTGGAGGCTTGGCTGTTGTATTCTCATCATCATGTAGCCCAGCGATGGACTGAAACATGTCCTTCCTCTAATGTACATTCACTACTTTCTCTTGGAGAAGGCTGTTTGTGTCATTCATTACAGTAATGTCTGCGTGTGTGATGAGGTGACTGTGAGGTGGAAGGTGTGCTGACTGTTGGGGAGGACTTAAGAGAAAGAGAGACAGGGGGTCAAGAGCTGAGGACCACTGGGTCCACACAGACTATATCCTTTCATCTGCTGCAGATCACAGAACAGTTCTGCCTTCAAGTGATAGCAGTGTGTGTGTGTGTGTGTGTGTGTGTGTGTGTGTGTGTGTGTGTGTGTGTGTGTGGGATCGGTTTATTATTTATTTTATGGTGAAAGCCCGGTGATCGGCATGTTAAAGTTTCCAATTGTATAAGTGGCAATATTATAGTTTGTATTGATAATATATATTTATGTATGTGACCAGGTATAACACAGATAGATAACACAGATAGTATAGAGAGAGGACATTCGATGATTGTATTTATCATCTCTAACTAATCCTTACCTCTTCTCAACAGACTGATTTCCATCTTTAAAGTTAAAAGGATTATCCATAGACCAGTCACTCTTCATGGAGACACAGCTGGGTCCAGGGGAGTCTGCTCTCTCCTGCTGGACTCTTCTAGAAATACAAGAAGCAGGATTAATGGACATTTGATAGATGTTATATCTTTATAATGTCTGATAAATCCTTACCTCTTCTCAACAGACTGATTTCCATCTTTAAACTTAACAGGTTGCCTCATAGACCAGGTCACTCTTCATGGAGACACAGCTGGGTCCAGGGGAGTCTGCTCTCTCCTGCTGCTCTGGGCTTCAACACAACACACACACAGCTTTTACTCAGACTAATGATGGTGTGATGATATATCACTGCTGAGCTCTGAGATGGACAACAGTCACACACAGTTAGAGATCCTCTTCTTACCTCTTCTCCTTCTTCCTCCTCTTAGCTCTGCTGCGGCGGCCATGTTCCCCAGACAGAGTGGTTTTAGAGGGAGGACCCCCCTCCTCTGTCTCCTCATCCATAGTAGACTGGACACCTGGACACACACACTATAGTGGACACACACACACACACACACACACACACACACACACACACACACACACACACACACACACACACGGCTGTGTAGAGTAAAGTGCTTCCTGGTAATAACAGGACGCTATAATAAATGTAATGTGGCTCTGGGATCTCCAAAAGACAGAAGTCACATCTCTACACAAACTCAACAGCATTTCTAAAAGGTTGGAAACTAACGGACGTAAAAGAGTTGAAAGGGTTAAAGAGTGAGGAAGTCAACGTTTAGTGTTTAAAACCAGAGAAAGCAGCTGAATGTTGGAGTCTGTAATATAAGGCCTCTAAGTGTCCACATAGAGAGTATATGGACAATATTAGACAGTAAAAGTAGAAACTCAACACGAACTTTATTTCCGTTGAAAGGCTGTGAAAGTGAAAGTAAAATAACGGAACCAGATGGCGAACTATTGGATATGTTTAGGGCGTTGTTTTTATTTAAATACATATGAAATACTTTCCTCAATGTTTATCGTGTGTGCGTTAAAATCTCCAAGAGAGTTATAAGCGAGTCGTAAACGTATGAGGAAGTCAGCCGTCTTTGTTGTTCAGTGGATTAAGGACGTTTCAGTTCATTAATTAATATTAATTAATATGTTAGTACTTTAATATTAGGACATAGAGGTGTATATGAAGAACAATAGTAAAGTGTAGAGATAGTAGGAAGCCTACCTTTATGTCCTCCGTGTTACAAGAAGGAGCCGACGGAGTGACGAGAGAGGGGAAGAGGAGGGGGAGAGAGAGAGGGGAGGGGGGAGGGGAGAGAGAGAGAGAGAGAGAGAGAGAGAGAGAGAGAGAGAGAGGAAGAGGAGGGGGAGAGAGGGGGAGGGAGAGATTGGCCCAAAGTATAGCCACACTTGTTGTATGAGACACGCCCCTTTTTATAGCATTTTAACACTTCTCATATTTCTTATTAATTCTTAATACATGTCATCATGTAAATATGAGCATTCCTTCCACGTGATGTGACCTATTGGCTCAAAATCAGTGCAGGATCAAACTTGTTTTATGAGACACAACTCTTACTCTTTTCTTTTAAAATCAAATCTTAATATTGTTCATTCGTGTCATTAATTATTCCCACTAAATACGGCCAATAGTGCGCTAATGTTAAATCTTACTTGTGGAAAGTAATCCCGCGATTTCTATTTCCCGCCGTCCGCTCATTCGAGCGGGAATCCGCTGAGCAGCAGCTCGGCGTCCATGTTGTCTTCTCCTGCCCCTCCCCCCCCACCACTCCAAGATGGCCGCCGAGCGTCTCGCGCCACACCACATAGACATATATACGTAGACGCCTCATGACGTGCTGGAACGTAACCCAGCGTCGCCGCCATATTGGGTGGGTCTCCTCACTCTAGTCTGCATAGGAGTCAACGGGAGAGCTGTGCAGTATTTAGTGCAGCTTACGGCGCAGTATTGACACCAGATCGCGTTTACCTTTCACAAGTAAGACTGAACAATAATTCTTATTATTAAAAAAATAAAATAATTATTATTAATTCGTTCTGTATCATAAATAAATCTCTGCCGTTGTAACAAACCTTATTTATGTTTTAAGATCATAGAAAATACAGAAAGCTAGTGTTACATACTCCGGTACAGTTGGTGGCGGTATGCACCAAAAAAAAACTATGGACGCAACCCGCCAATAAACGAAGAAGAAGAAGAAGAAGAAGACGAAGAAGACGAAGAAGAAGAAGAAGAAGAAGAAGAAGAAGAAGAAGAAGAAGAAGAAGAAGGACAGAGAAAGCATATGACATGATGTGGAAGGAGGGATTGCTTGTCAAACTGTCTCAGCTTGGTATAAGAGGAAGGATGTTGCAATGGGTTAAAAGCTTCCTATCAGAAAGGAAAATTAAAGTCAGAATAAATGGTGTTTTTAGCAATGAGTATGAGGTGGAAAATGGCACCCCTCAAGGTAGCATAATAAGTCCTCTACTTTTCACTGTTATGATAAACGACGTATTTAAAAACAGATAGCTCCATAGGTGTTGCATTATCTGCAGATGATGGAGCCATGTGGAAGAGAGGAAGGAATATAAATCATATTGTAAACAAGATGCAGGAAGCAGTAAATACTGTACAGAAGTGGGCTCTTGAATGGGGCTTTAGGATATCGGTGGAGAAGACAAAGACTATGTTCTTCACAAGAAGAACTATAAGTCAGGACCTAAGAATTACAGTTTGTGGGCAAGAGTTGGAAAGGACAGACCATTTCAAGTACCTTGGTATTTGGTTTGACAAACGAGTAATGTGGGCAGTGCATATCCAAAAAATGATAGAGAAGTGTAAAAAAGTACTGAACGTAATGCGGTGTCTGCGAGGTGTAGAGTGGGGTGCTAGTAGGCCTGCACTAAAGTCCATCTATATTGGCTTAATAAGATCAGTACTTGACTATGGATGTATGGTGTATAGGTCTGCTGCTAATACGGTACTAAAGAAGCTAGACATTGTGCAACATCAAGCTTTAAGGATATGTAGTGGAGCCATGAAAACCACTCCTGTGGCAGCCTTACTAGTGGAATTGGGGGAGATGCCTTTGCATCTCAGACGAGATCAATTAGCTCTGGTATACTGGGCTAACCTTAAGGGTCACCAGGATGGCCACATAGGCTTGAATACCTTGATAAACTGTCAAGAGAGAGTGAGTACAAAAATCAAAAGCTTTGGCTGGATCATTGAAGGAAAAGCAAGAGAAGTGGAGGTAGACCAGTTAGCGGTGTGTCCCACAGTTTCCTACCCAGCAGTGCCTCTGTGGACCCTTGAGTTGCCTTCAGTTGACTTTGGCCTCCTAGAGGCAAGAGAGGAAGGCGAAGAAGTTGATCAATCTAATGTGGAAGGGTTTATACAGGATTCGTACGGAGATCGATCTATTATATTTACAGATGCGTCAAAAAGAGAGGACAAACATGTGGGGGCGGCTTTTGTCATCCCTAAACTAAGCATAGCTGTAATGAAGAGGCTAAATAATGACCTGGCTGTATACTCAGCAGAGCTGGTTGCCATCCTCTTGGCTCTCACATGGTGTGAGAGTAATAGGCTTAGGCTAAGGAATATAGTTATAGCCTCTGACCCCTCCTCAGCATTGTGTAGCATTAAGAATGTACAGTCTCAGTCAAGGCAGGATATTGTTTTAGAAATAGTCCAACTAGCAGGCAGGCTGCAGAACTCAGGAATCAGTGTTGCACTCTTGTGGGTTCCAGCGCACATTGGAGTAACAGGGAATGAGTTGGCAGATCAGCATGCTAAGAAAGCTACAGAACTTCCTAAGGTGGACATGGAGATTAAGTACAGCAAGGCTGACATTAGGAGTAGTGTAAAGGCTAAACTGAGAGAGAAGTGGCAGCAGCTGTGGGACAGTGAACACACTGGGAGACATTTTTATAGCATTCAAAGGACGGTGGGAGGGTGTAGAGCTACAAGTAGACGCACACAGGAAGAAGACATGGCGTCTAGAATGAGGTTAGGCCACACTGAACAGCACATTGTCTTTAATGAGGAAACATGTTGATGGCATCTGTAGTGAATGCAATACTCCAGAAACCATAGAGCCATTGAGTCCTGTAGTAAGTACCAGCTGGAGAGACAGGAGCTATCCAGCGGCCTTGAAGCTGAGGAAGCTGAGGAAGTACCCCTGAGGCTTCGGGGAATATTACAGAGACCATCAGAGAGACCATTTTTTGATTTTATTTTTGTTGATTTAAGAGGGTAGTTACTCCAGACCCTGGGCTATTATTGTATCCGCAACCGCATCACAAAACTCATCATCCGTCCGCCATCCATCCGCACCAACGTTTTTTGACCAATTTCAAAACCGCACCCGCCCGCCATCCGCGGGCGCTGCTGACGCGAGAAAAAAAGTGTGCTCGTTTTTATCGGATGTAAGTAACAATATTTAACAATGTAACTTATCTTTTCATTTGATTGGTTCAACCGCCACCCGCCCGAATTTAATTAAAATATTATTTTTCGTAAGGTCATCCGCCCGATCCGCGGTTTAACCGCGGAGTCCGCGGCTGTAACCGCCATCCGCGCACCTCTACCCACACTCCATTTCAGAAGGTGGCGGTAATGCACACCATTCGTTGCTTGCCAACCGCCATTAAAAAAGAAGAAGACGAAGACGAAGAGGAGGGAGTAGTGGTGGATTTCCTCGTTCGTTTGCGCGAACTAGTTCGCGTCGTTCAGTTCGCCATGAAGAGTCGTTCGTTCGTTCGTGTTTCCGGTAGCGCTGAATCATTCACTGACTCGTTCAGTCGTTCAGTCGTTCACTTAGCTCCTCCCTCGTTCGCGAATCACGAACGACTCGGCTCAGGGCTGTCATTCGCGAACGGCGAATGCCAGCCGAGTCGGTCAGACTCGGCTCCTCCTCGTTCACACAACATTCAAACGAATCACGAATGCAACTGAGTCGGTCTCGGACTCCCTCGTTCTTCTCATTTACTAATTAATCATGAAATCACGATTCACAATCGTGCAATGGTGCTTGATGGCGTTAATAAATGTGTTAATAGCAAATACAACATTGTGTCTGGTTGAATATGTTAACATATGTATTTCATTTGAGTTCAACAGATTTATTTAATGTATGCATAATGACATGTCAGGATCAAAATGCCCCATTCCCCCAATTCAACGTAACGTTAGACAAACCACACGCCGCGGGATGTGTGTGTGTGTGTGTGTGTGTGGGGGGGGGGGCGTAGTAGATTATTGGATGTATATCAGCAAGATAATAGACTTGATTTAGCAATGATGAGTTTAAAGTTAATGATGTACAGTTGTGTTTATTCTGGGCATATTTTATTTACTATTGTGAAGATGGCCATTGGCCACCCCCACTCAAGACCAAGATCCACCAAGGTGGGGGTCCCGGCCGGCTCGCGTGCGTGAGAAGGAAGCATGAAAGAACGAGACAGATTGACGAGACATTCAAATATTTTATTAATCTGGCATGACACAGAAAATACAAAGACAGCATGCATTTACCATTTCACTGATATGTAAATGTAAAAGGCAATATTCAAATGTGAAAGTGGTATTGTTAATGTGTCAACCATTCGAAAGTGTCCTAGACTGTCACAGACAGACAAACAACATACATTGGCTGGCTCTCGTGATGACGAGTCGTGAGTGACGTCTCAGTCCTCGAGTCAATCAGTCAGCGAACGAGTCACGACTCGCGAATCAGCGGCGCCGCGAATCAGCGCGTCAGAGAGACTCAGCGAACGAGACGAACGACGCGAACGACGGTGGCGAACTAGGTCAGTTCGTTCACTTTAAAGAGTCGTTCGTTCGAACTAGTTCGTTCGCGAACGACCCATCACTAGGAGGGAGTGGATTTGGGGGCCGGACGGGCAGTAGGCGGTACCAACCCTTCGCTGATCCGGACCCAGTGGACGGTACCAACCCTTCGCTGATCCGGACCCAGTGGACGGTACCAACCAGTCACTGATCCGGACCCAGTGGACGGTACCAACCCTTCGCTGATCCGGACCCAGTGGACGGTACCAACCAGTCACTGATCCGGACCCAGTGGACGGTACCAACCCTTCGCTGATCCGGACCCAGTGGACGGTACCAACCCTTCGCAGATCCGGACCCAGTGGACCGTACCGCTCTCTGTGAGTTGGCGACGGAGAGAGCTTGGGTCGGGACCCTCAGGTCAGTGACGGTCGTAGTTCTGGTCCGGCTGGGTCTGTCTGGGTCCGGCTGGGTCTGTCTGGGTCCGGCTGGGTCCGGCTGGGTCTGTCTGGGTCCGGTTGGGTCCGGCTGGAGCGCGTCGGTAGCTTTCAGTCCGACTCCGGACGTTAGAGCGGCTCTCCTGGACCTGGACCTGGACCTGGACGAGGAGGACGGGCGACTTGGACCCTCAGGTCGGAGCTCAGGTCCGTTTTCACCGCAGTGAACCCGAAGACTGCAGTGGACCTCACTGAGGTACATAGATAGCAACAGACAGGTGGCTACGGGTAGCTACTGGTAGCTACAGGTGGCTACTGGTAGCTACAGGTGGCTACTGGTAGCTATAGGTGGCTACTGGTAGCTACATGTGGCTACTGGTAGCTATAGGTGGCTACTGGTAGCTACATGTGGCTACTGGTAGCTACTGGTAGCTACAGGTAGCTACAGGTGGCTACTGGTAGCTATAGGTGGCTATAGGTGGCTACTGGTAGCTACAGGTGGCTACTGGTAGCTATAGGTGGCTACTGGTAGCTACATGTGGCTACTGGTAGCTACTGGTAGCTACAGGTAGCTACAGGTGGCTACTGGTAGCTATAGGTGGCTATAGGTGGCTACTGGTAGCTACAGGTGGCTACTGGTAGCTATAGGTGGCTACTGGTAGCTACAGGTGGCTACATGTGGCTACTGGTAGCTACTGGTAGCTACAGGTGGCTACTGGTAGCTACTGGTAGCTACTGGTAGCTACAGGTAGCTATAGGTGGCTACTGGTAGCTACAGGTGGCTACATGTGGCTACAGGTAGCTACAGGTGGCTACAGGTAGCTACAGGTAGCTACAGGTGGCTACTGGTAGCTACAGGTGGCTACATGTGGCTACTGGTAGCTACAGGTGGCTACAGGTGGCTACTGGTAGCTACTGGTAGCTACTGGTGGCTACATGTGGCTACTGGTGGCTACTGGTAGCTACTGGTAGCTACAGGTAGCTACTGGTAGCTATAGGTGGCTACTGGTAGCTACAGGTGGCTACATGTGGCTACTGGTAGCTACTGGTAGCTACAGGTGGCTACTGGTAGCTACTGGTAGCTACTGGTAGCTACAGGTAGCTATAGGTGGCTACTGGTAGCTACAGGTGGCTACATGTGGCTACAGGTAGCTACAGGTGGCTACAGGTAGCTACAGGTAGCTACAGGTGGCTACTGGTAGCTACTGGTAGCTACAGGTGGCTACAGGTGGCTACTGGTGGCTACAGGTAGCTATAGGTGGCTACAGGTGGCTACTGGTAGCTACTGGTAGCTACTGGTGGCTACATGTGGCTACATGTGGCTACATGTGGCTACTGGTGGCTACTGGTGGCTACTGGTGGCTACTGGTAGCTACTGGTGGCTACTGGTAGCTACAGGTAGCTACTGGTGGCTACTGGTAGCTACTGGTAGCTACAGATGGCTACTGGTAGCTACAGGTAGCTACAGATGGCTACAGGTAGCTATAGGTGGCTACAGGTAGCTACAGGTAGCTATGGGTAGCTACGGGTAGCTATAGGTAGCTACGGATGGCTACAGGTAGCTATATGTAGCTATAGGTGGCTACGGGTAGCTATAGGTGGCTACGGGTGGCTACGGGTAGCTACGGGTGGCTACGGGTAGCTACGGGTGGCTACGGGTGGCTACGGGTAGCTACGGGTAGCTACGGGTAGCTACGGGTGGCTACGGGTGGCTACGGGTAGCTACGGGTGGCTACTGGTAGCTATGGGTGGCTACGGGTGGCTACGGGTAGCTACGGGTGGCTACGGGTAGCTACTGGTGGCTACGGGTAGCTACTGGTGGCTACGGGTAGCTACTGGTGGCTACGGGTAGCTACTGGTAGCTACGGGTAGCTACTGGTAGCTACGGGTGGCTACGGGTGGCTACTGGTAGCTACGGGTGGCTACAGGTGGCTACAGGTGGCTACTGGTGGCTACTGGTGGCTACTGGTGGCTACTGGTGGCTACTGGTGGCTACTGGTGGCTACTGGTGGCTACAGGTAGCTACTGGTGGCTACTGGTAGCTACTGGTAGCTACAGATGGCTACTGGTAGCTACAGGTAGCTACAGATGGCTACAGGTAGCTATAGGTGGCTACAGGTAGCTACAGGTAGCTATGGGTAGCTACGGGTAGCTATAGGTAGCTACGGATGGCTACAGGTAGCTATATGTAGCTATAGGTGGCTACTGGTAGCTACATGTGGCTACTGGTAGCTACTGGTAGCTACAGGTAGCTACAGGTGGCTACTGGTAGCTATAGGTGGCTATAGGTGGCTACTGGTAGCTACAGGTGGCTACTGGTAGCTATAGGTGGCTACTGGTAGCTACAGGTGGCTACATGTGGCTACTGGTAGCTACTGGTAGCTACAGGTGGCTACTGGTAGCTACTGGTAGCTACTGGTAGCTACAGGTAGCTATAGGTGGCTACTGGTAGCTACAGGTGGCTACATGTGGCTACAGGTAGCTACAGGTGGCTACAGGTAGCTACAGGTAGCTACAGGTGGCTACTGGTAGCTACAGGTGGCTACAGGTGGCTACTGGTGGCTACTGGTGGCTACTGGTGGCTACTGGTAGCTACTGGTGGCTACTGGTAGCTACAGGTAGCTACTGGTGGCTACTGGTAGCTACTGGTAGCTACAGATGGCTACTGGTAGCTACAGGTAGCTACAGATGGCTACAGGTAGCTATAGGTGGCTACAGGTAGCTACGGGTAGCTATGGGTAGCTACGGGTAGCTATAGGTAGCTACGGATGGCTACAGGTAGCTATATGTAGCTATAGGTGGCTACTGGTAGCTACATGTGGCTACTGGTAGCTACTGGTAGCTACAGGTAGCTACAGGTGGCTACTGGTAGCTATAGGTGGCTATAGGTGGCTACTGGTAGCTACAGGTGGCTACTGGTAGCTATAGGTGGCTACTGGTAGCTACAGGTGGCTACATGTGGCTACTGGTAGCTACTGGTAGCTACAGGTGGCTACTGGTAGCTACTGGTAGCTACTGGTAGCTACAGGTAGCTATAGGTGGCTACTGGTAGCTACAGGTGGCTACATGTGGCTACAGGTAGCTACAGGTGGCTACAGGTAGCTACAGGTGGCTACTGGTAGCTACAGGTGGCTACATGTGGCTACTGGTGGCTACAGGTGGCTACTGGTAGCTACTGGTAGCTACTGGTGGCTACATGTGGCTACTGGTGGCTACTGGTAGCTACTGGTAGCTACAGGTAGCTACTGGTAGCTATAGGTGGCTACTGGTAGCTACAGGTGGCTACATGTGGCTACTGGTAGCTACTGGTAGCTACAGGTGGCTACTGGTAGCTACTGGTAGCTACTGGTAGCTACAGGTAGCTATAGGTGGCTACTGGTAGCTACAGGTGGCTACATGTGGCTACAGGTAGCTACAGGTGGCTACAGGTAGCTACAGGTAGCTACAGGTGGCTACTGGTAGCTACTGGTAGCTACAGGTGGCTACATGTGGCTACTGGTAGCTACTGGTAGCTACAGGTGGCTACAGGTGGCTACTGGTAGCTACTGGTAGCTACTGGTGGCTACATGTGGCTACTGGTGGCTACTGGTGGCTACTGGTGGCTACTGGTGGCTACTGGTGGCTACTGGTGGCTACTGGTAGCTACAGGTAGCTACTGGTGGCTACTGGTAGCTACAGGTAGCTACAGATGGCTACAGGTAGCTATAGGTGGCTACAGGTAGCTACAGGTAGCTATGGGTAGCTACGGGTAGCTATAGGTAGCTACGGATGGCTACAGGTAGCTATATGTAGCTATAGGTGGCTACGGGTAGCTATAGGTGGCTACGGGTGGCTACGGGTAGCTACGGGTGGCTACGGGTAGCTACGGGTGGCTACGGGTAGCTACGGGTGGCTACGGGTAGCTACGGGTGGCTACTGGTAGCTACGGGTAGCTACGGGTAGCTACGGGTGGCTACGGGTAGCTACGGGTGGCTACGGGTGGCTACGGGTGGCTACGGGTAGCTACGGGTGGCTACGGGTGGCTACGGGTGGCTACGGGTGGCTACGGGTGGCTACTGGTAGCTACGGGTGGCTACGGGTAGCTACGGGTGGCTACGGGTAGCTACTGGTGGCTACGGGTAGCTACTGGTGGCTACGGGTAGCTACTGGTGGCTACGGGTAGCTACTGGTGGCTACGGGTAGCTACTGGTGGCTACGGGTAGCTACTGGTGGCTACGGGTAGCTACTGGTGGCTACGGGTAGCTACTGGTAGCTACGGGTAGTTACTGGTAGCTACGGGTAGCTACGGGTGGCTACGGGTGGCTACGGGTGGCTACGGGTGGCTACGGGTAGCTACGGGTGGCTACGGGTGGCTACTGGTAGCTACGGGTAGCTACGGGTGGCTACAGGTAGCTACAGGTGGCTACATGTGGCTACTGGTAGCTACTGGTAGCTACAGGTGGCTACTGGTAGCTACTGGTAGCTACTGGTAGCTACTGGTAGCTACAGGTAGCTATAGGTGGCTACTGGTAGCTACAGGTGGCTACATGTGGCTACAGGTAGCTACAGGTGGCTACAGGTAGCTACAGGTAGCTACAGGTGGCTACTGGTAGCTACTGGTAGCTACAGGTGGCTACATGTGGCTACTGGTAGCTACTGGTAGCTACAGGTGGCTACAGGTGGCTACTGGTAGCTACTGGTAGCTACTGGTGGCTACATGTGGCTACATGTGGCTACATGTGGCTACTGGTGGCTACTGGTGGCTACTGGTGGCTACTGGTAGCTACTGGTGGCTACTGGTAGCTACAGGTAGCTACTGGTGGCTACTGGTAGCTACTGGTAGCTACAGATGGCTACTGGTAGCTACAGGTAGCTACAGATGGCTACAGGTAGCTATAGGTGGCTACAGGTAGCTACAGGTAGCTATGGGTAGCTACGGGTAGCTATAGGTAGCTACGGATGGCTACAGGTAGCTATATGTAGCTATAGGTGGCTACGGGTAGCTATAGGTGGCTACGGGTGGCTACGGGTAGCTACGGGTGGCTACGGGTAGCTACGGGTGGCTACGGGTGGCTACGGGTAGCTACGGGTGGCTACGGGTAGCTACGGGTGGCTACGGGTAGCTACGGGTAGCTACGGGTGGCTACGGGTGGCTACGGGTAGCTACGGGTGGCTACGGGTGGCTACGGGTGGCTACGGGTGGCTACGGGTAGCTACGGGTAGCTACGGGTGGCTACGGGTGGCTACGGGTGGCTACGGGTAGCTACGGGTAGCTACGGGTAGCTACGGGTAGCTACGGGTAGCTACGGGTGGCTACGGGTGGCTACGGGTAGCTACGGGTAGCTACGGGTGGCTACGGGTAGCTACGGGTGGCTACGGGTAGCTACGGGTAGCTACGGGTGGCTACGGGTGGCTACGGGTAGCTACGGGTAGCTACGGGTGGCTACGGGTGGCTACGGGTAGCTACGGGTGGCTACGGGTGGCTACTGGTAGCTACGGGTGGCTACTGGTAGCTACGGGTGGCTACGGGTGGCTACTGGTAGCTACGGGTGGCTACTGGTAGCTACGGGTGGCTACGGGTGGCTACTGGTAGCTACGGGTGGCTACTGGTAGCTACGGGTGGCTACGGGTGGCTACTGGTAGCTACTGGTGGCTACAGGTAGCTACTGGTAGCTACTGGTAGCTAGTAGTAGTATGTTGTAACTGTATGTTGCCTAGGAAACTGAATATATCACTTTCCATGATGAGGTTCTGGTCCATGATGAGGTTCTGGTCCATGATGATGTTCTGGTCCTGGTGAGGTTCTGGTCCATGATGATGTTCTGGTCCATGATGATGTTCTGGTCCTGGTGAGGTTCTGGTCCATGATGATGTTCTGGTCCTGGTGATGTTCTGGTCCTGGTGAGGTCCTGATGAGGTTCTGGTCCTGGTGAGGTTCTGGTCCTGGTGAGGTCCTGATGAGGCTCTGGTCCTGATGAGGTTCTGGTCCTGGTGAGGTCCTGTTGAGGTTCTGGTCCATGGTGAGGTTCTGGTCCTGGTGAGGTCCTGATGAGGCTCTGGTCCTGATGAGGTTCTGGTCCTGGTGAGGTCCTGATGAGGTTCTGGTCCATGGTGAGGTTCTGGTCCTGGTGATGTTCTGGTCCATGTCTCTCAGCAGCGTGTGTTCATCACCACAAGCCGTCTGACTTTTATGTTATCAGACTGAATGTCCAAATGGATTTTAATGTGAAGCTTCTAATGAGTCCGTGGACAGTGTGTCCCCGGCGAGTCCTCTGTGTGTCCCCGGTGTGTCCTCTGTGAGTCCTCTGTGTGTCCTCGGTGTGTCCTCTGTGTGTCCTCGGTGAGTCCTCGGTGAGTCCTCTGTGAGTCCTCTGTGTGTCCTCTGTGTGTCCTCTGTGTGTCCTCTGTGAGTCCTCTGTGAGTCCTCTGTGTGTCCTCTGTGTGTCCTCTGTGTGTCCTCGGTGAGTCCCCGGTGAGTCCTCTGTGTGTCCTCGGTGAGTCCCCGGTGAGTCCTCTGTGTGTCCTCTGTGTGTCCTCGGCGTGTCCTCGGCGAGTCCCCGGTGAGTCCCCGGTGAGTCCTCTGTGTGTCCTCGGTGTGTCCCCGGTGAGTCCCCGGTGAGTCCCCGGTGAGTCCCCTGTGTGTCCTCGGTGTGTCCTCGGCGTGTCCTCGGTGAGTCCCCGGTGAGTCCTCTGTGTGTCCTCTGTGTGTCCTCGGTGTGTCCTCGGCGTGTCCTCGGTGAGTCCCCGGTGAGTCCTCTGTGTGTCCTCTGTGTGTCCTCGGTGTGTCCCCGGTGAGTCCCCGGTGTGTCCCCGGTGAGTCCCCGGTGAGTCCCCGGTGTGTCCCCGGTGAGTCCCCGGTGAGTCCCCGGTGTGTCCCCGGTGAGTCCCCGGTGTGTCCCCGGTGAGTCCCCGGTGTGTCCCCGGTGTGTCCCCGGTGTGTCCCCGGTGTGTCCCCGGTGTGTCCCCGGCGTGTCCCCGGCGTGTCCTCGGCGAGTCCCCGGCGAGTCCCCGGCGTGTCCTCGGCGTGTCCCCGGCGAGTCCCCGGCGAGTCCTCTGTGTGTCCTCTGTGTGTCCTCTGTGAGTCCTCTGTGTGTCCTCTGTGTGTCCTCTGTGTGTCCTCGGTGAGTCCCCGGCGTGTCCTCGGCGAGTCCTCTGCGTGTCCTCGGTGAGTCCCCGGTGTGTCCTCTGCGTGTCCTCGGCGAGTCCCCGGTGTGTCCCCGGTGTGTCCTCGGTGAGTCCCCGGCGTGTCCTCGGCGAGTCCCCGGTGAGTCCTCTGTGTGTCCTCGGTGAGTCCCCGGTGAGTCCTCTGTGTGTCCTCGGTGAGTCCCCGGCGTGTCCTCGGCGAGTCCTCTGCGTGTCCTCGGTGAGTCCCCGGTGTGTCCTCTGCGTGTCCTCGGCGAGTCCCCGGTGTGTCCCCGGTGTGTCCTCGGTGAGTCCCCGGTGAGTCCTCTGTGTGTCCTCGGTGAGTCCCCGGTGAGTCCTCTGTGTGTCCTCGGTGAGTCCCCGGTGAGTCCTCTGTGTGTCCTCGGTGAGTCCCCGGTGAGTCCTCTGTGTGTCCTCGGTGAGTCCTCGGTGTGTCCCCGGCGTGTCCTCGGCGTGTCCCCGGCGTGTCCTCGGCGAGTCCTCTGCGTGTCCTCGGCGAGTCCCCGGTGAGTCCTCTGTGAGTCCTCGGTGAGTCCCCGGTGTGTCCCCGGTGAGTCCCCGGTGAGTCCCCGGTGTGTCCCCGGTGTGTCCCCGGTGAGTCCCCGGTGTGTCCTCTGTGTGTCCCCGGTGTGTCCCCGGTGAGTCCCCGGTGTGTCCCCGGTGAGTCCCCGGTGTGTCCCCGGTGTGTCCCCGGTGTGTCCCCGGTGTGTCCCCGGTGTGTCCCCGGCGTGTCCCCGGTGTGTCCCCGGTGTGTCCCCGGTGTGTCCCCGGTGTGTCCCCGGTGTGTCCCCGGTGTGTCCCCGGCGTGTCCCCGGCGTGTCCTCGGCGTGTCCTCGGTGAGTATCTTCTCTGCCTGTCCGCAGGACAACCTCAGGAGAAAAGAGTCCAGCATCTTCCCAGTGTCTCTTTCCCAGAAGACATCAGGTGGAGGTGTCCTCAGGGGGTCTCCACCAGCAGGTCAGTGTCCTCCAGTGTCCTCCAGTGTCCTCCAGTGTCCTCCAGTGGACCTCCTCCCGCTTCAAACGGGAACATCTGATCAAGGGACCGAAAGACGATGAGTGCATAATATTTAGTGTGAAAACTCGATGCATAACAATCAGTGCAGACTTCATGTATGACTAGGGGTGGTGGAAAAAATCGATAATCGATTAATCGCGATTATGAAACGACCGATTATGAATCGATTATTAATTTTTCAAAAATCGATTATTTTTTAAATATTATTATTATTATTTTTAAAGTTTTTATAACTGTGTACATTATAGCTATAAGGCTACAGTAAAACATGTGTTGCGTCTGTCTTTCAAAAAAATAGACTTAAGTCGGTAACTATAATAATCGAAAATCAAATCGATAATCGTTAATAATCGAAAATCGGTCTATAATCGAATCGAGACTTCAATAATCGGAATCGAATCCAATCGGGAAATTGGACCAATTAACCACCCCTATGTATGACGCGTTGTGATCAGTGCAGACGTCATGTATGACGCGTTGTGATGAGTGCAGACGTCATGTATGACGCGTTGTGATGAGTGCAGACGTCATGTATGACGTGTTGTGATCAGTGCAGACGTCATGTATGACGCGTTGTGAGCAGTGCAGACGTCATGTATGACGCGTTGTGAGCAGTGCAGACGTCATGTATGACGCGTTGTGAGCAGTGCAGACGTCATGTATGACGCGTTGTGATGAGTGCAGACGTCATGTATGACGCGTTGTGATGAGTGCAGACGTCATGTATGACGCGTTGTGATGAGTGCAGACGTCATGTATGACGCGTTGTGAGCAGTGCAGACGTCATGTATGACGCGTTGTGATGAGTGCAGACGTCATGTATGACGCGTTGTGATGAGTGCAGACGTCATGTATGACGCGTTGTGAGCAGTGCAGACGTCATGTATGACGCGTTGTGATCAGTGTGTGCAGTGTGTATGACGCGTTGTGATGAGTGCAGACGTCATGTATGACGCGTTGTGAGCAGTGCAGACGTCATGTATGACGCGTTGTGAGCAGTGCAGACGTCATGTATGACGCGTTGTGATCAGTGCAGACGTCATGTATGACGCGTTGTGATCAGTGCAGACGTCATGTATGACGCGTTGTGATCAGTGCAGAGCGTCATGTATGACGCGTTGTGATGAGTGCAGACGTCATGTATGACGCGTTGTGAGGCAGTGCAGACGTCATGTATGACGCGTTGTGAGCAGTGCAGACGTCATGTATGACGCGTTGTGAGCAGTGCAGACGTCATGTATGACGCGTTGTGAGCAGTGCAGGACGTCATGTATGACGCGTTTGTGATGAGTGCAGACGTCATGTATGACGCGTTGTGATGAGTGCAGACGTCATGTATGACGCGTTTGTGAGAGTGCAGACGTCATGTATGACGCGTTGTGATCAGTGCAGACGTCATGTATACGCGTTGTGAGCAGTGCAGACGTCATGTATGACGCGTTGTGATCAGTGCAGACGTCATGTATGACGCGTTGTG
>JAOPHQ010001306.1:0-45913 GCA_030340625.1 Merluccius polli | reverse complement strand
AGCGCTACAATCAGTCATGGACGACCAGGAAGGTGAGCAGCACTGTTCTTAAAGGGGGGACGGCAGTACAAAACACCGGTCCTGATCCAGCTTGAGGTCTGGTCCTGTTGTAATGATAATAATACACATGGCAATGTGTACGTCAAATGGGAAGCAAATGAGCAGTCGTGACGTGACGTCATAAAGGTTTTACACAAAAACAACTTGACACCCCGTAAGAGCAAGTTGTGAGACGTTGATGTTAAACGTGTTGTCAAACACCCACATCACACTTGCTTGAGCTAGGGTGCGCAGCCAATAGGAAACGACCACTCTGGAAAAGTGTTTTTAGCCGGAAGTAGCAGACATCTTGTATTTCATGAAGAATTTCCCCCCAACACTTTCATAAATTTTAGTCCAAAACCACAACAGAAAATGTTCACCAATGCTTTGTGTGACCCAAACGGAAACTGGAAAAAAGTGGTTTGAGTGGTTTCCCTTCCCTTTTTAATATTTGTATTTGAGCCAGTACAGATAGTGCAGGTACATATGACAGTTTTCAATACTCCATTTCCAAGTATACAACGGTAAAGAATACAAAACATACGAGACAATAGGGAATGAAAAAAACAGAAGATCACGACCTGACAAACTAACATATAATAACAGTAAATAAATCACAGTGAAGTAAATACAAAAATGCCCCCCTCCCCTACATTTGGTAATGGCATTGTCACCGCCTATACAGAATAAACGAAGCACTTCAAGACCCCAGAGGTGCATCTGATTGTCCCCCCCCCCCCCCCCCACACCTCTGATTGACATTTATACCGAATGTGACAGAGATTACCTCAGTCAGAAAGGGGAGGGGGGGGGGGTTACACTTCAGCGTCTGGCAAACGGCTCCTCTGTTTTAATCCAGAATACATGATCGGCATAATCAAACGTTTAAAGCCCAGTTGAGGCAAGCAGGACGACATGGGATGAGTCCAATTCTGTGTCCTGGCTTGCGTAATCTCCAGATATAATTATTATAATCTCCCTCCTGAGTTGTGGTGGTATTTAGCAAGAGTACTTTAGCTAAAGTAGTTATTTTTTGTGTGCCGCTCCCATCGTGCAAACAATGTCCCATTGAAGGAAAGCTCTGGTGCAGACAGCTGCTGTCAGAACCTCAGTGAACGGGCGTAGTAGCTGAACGCGGTCATTGCCTTTTTGTCCACATTTAATTTTCACAGTTTTACTGTGACTATTTTGTCATTCAGAAGCTTTTATCCAGATACTCTTGTCACTACAGTCGATGGTGTCATTAATGAGCAGGTAGGGGTTAGGCATCTCGCTGGAGGATGCCAACAGGTAGACTGTGGATATTGGGAGTTTTAAACCCCCAGCACCCCATTGCAGGGGGGCGAATACGGCACGGACGAGGAGGAGGACGAGGACGAGATGAGCCCCTCCTATCCCGGGGCGATCGAGGTGTTCGACCTGGTGGAGAACGAGGACATGTCACCCCTGGAGACAGATCCTGAGAAACTCGCCCACAAGTACAAAGAGGTGAGCGGTGATTAAAAGAAAAAAAGAAGAAATCTTTCATAATCACACCTTGTCACCTTTTTAGTTATATATATATGTATATCTATATATGACCCTTGCCTTGTCAATTGGCTTGACGATATTGTGATATATTTTATTCCCGTAGCTCCAAATAAAGCATGCTGTCACGCAGGCTGAGATCCAGCAGCTGAAAAGAAAGGTATGTAAGGTACTCCTCAAACATCCCTGACAGATGAGCAGCGCATTATCCCGCTTATTACACGGCCACTTACTCAAGAAATCAATCAATTTGAACCAAAATAAAACAATGAACATTTGTTTTATTGCTTCCAAAAACAACAAAAAAACGTTAGTTTCTACGGTTGGAGAACTGCGTCCGTAGCAGCGGTCTGTTATTCACAGCAGCTGTCTGCTACTCAGAAATAACAGACCGTAGATTTCTGTAATTTACCATGTATTCAACAAAGCCGTGCAATAAATATATATATAATGTATGGTGTTTTTTTTTTTAATGGCATGCATGGTCGTACCGTCTTCTCAGCTGCACCATGCGGAGCAAGACAAGCAGCGCTGGCGCATGGACAAGGCCCAGCTGGAGCAGACGCTGCAGGAGAACAAGGAGCGCATGGACAAGCTGGAGGGCTACTGGATGGAGGCCCAGAGCCTGTGTCAGGCGGTGGACGAGCACCTCAAGGAGACCCAGGCCCAGTACCAAGCGCTGGAGCGCAAGTACAGCAAGGCCAAGCGGCTCATCAAGGAGTACCAGCAGAAGTAAGAGACGCGCCCGGCCGGACTCGGACGTTGGTTGTCTGTCGTTTGTCAGGAGCTCAAAGGTCTCGGAGCGCTTTAGCGGTAGTTTAGTACAAGGGACGCGCCGCCACGCATAGCAATGATGCTGCTGACATAATAAGTGGGAAAGACTGACTGACATGTGATGTGCATTGTTTTTGGAAATATACCTCATGATATACAGTCTCTAGAAGTGTTAAAACACTAAATCGTGATAGTATCATATCGGAAGATCGTCCCAGCCCTACTAAAGGGTCGACTCTACCGATTTGTATTCGATAATCCGAATCCGAATTATTTTATTTTGCCAAGTATATTTGCACATACAAGGAAAGTGACTTGGTGAGGTTGGTGCATAAAAGACATAAAACAGCACGACATAAGCACAATATTAACTAAAATATCGAACAAGAAGAATATGTTGTTGATATCGCATACAAAACGCAGCCACTTGGGTCGAAAGTCTTCTCTCAGGAACGCGGTACATTTCGGCTGGGAGTCTAAACGCCCTCGCCGCCACCACACCGTCCTGCTCCGCGTTTACCATTCACCTTTTCCCCCCTGTTTGGTTTCTCAGGGAGATCGAGTACCTGAAGAAGGAGACCCAGCGGTGTGCACAAGATGGGGCTGAGGCCTCCGTTCTCCAAGAAGAGTCTGGGCAGCTGGAGGAGCAGGTAACTGAGAGGACCTGCGGCGTGACTGCTTTGTGGGCTCCCTAATGTCCTTCAGTCCGATTTGGGGGTGGGGTGGGGGGGTCTGATCTGAGGACGTTAGGCCACACTATAAGCTGGGTGTAATGACCCACTTCTTTAATATATATATATCGTTGCTGACATAATTTGGTTAGGGTCATTTCGATTTCATTTGTTGCATGTGAGAAATGATCTGCGCTTCTTTCATTTGCAATTACACATTTAGCGGCTAAAAGAGAACAGTCGATGCATTTGTGTCCTTGTATTATAATGTTATGAGTTGGATATGAGTTTTGTTTGACGCAGTTGTGACCATGTGACCTATCAGGATTTTATAACATATAGGGTTTTGTTCCTGTCACCCCTCGGCTGCGTTGCGTCATTCTGTCAGCCGGTGCGTCCGACGGCTCCGTCCAAACAACAACAAAAAAATCACGAGCTTCAACCCTCGATGGCGAACGCCAGCGTCGACTCGCTACTTTCCCTCATAAATGATGCGTTTCTCTCTACATTGAGTGTTTTCAATGTACAAAGAAACACGCCATTGATGGGCATTTTCAGTGCAGCCCTGGGGCTATGGTGTCCTTATTATTATTTTATCTCAGGGAATAATGGAGTACATCTTATCTGGTCAAATGCAAAACCGTCAATGCACGTCTCCTATCGCGCTAAGAGACACCGATCAATGCAAAACGATTAAAATGATGACCATTTTGTAATCCTTGTCTTCAGGTGGCTGACCTGGAGTGCAGGGTTGAGGAGCTGAAATCAGAGCCTTTATAGAGGTCAAAGAGAAGCCTTCATCCTTGTAGTGCTCATCGGTGGAAGCAGAACTTGGCGAGATTTAAGGAGACGACGGCGACGACGGTGGTGTTATTGTACTTGCAGTGATACGCAGGGTATTTCTTGTCTCAAAACTTACTGTGTATGTACCCTTCGGCTTTGTAACTCTGCATAGTTTATTTGAACCCTTTTGAACTTTTTCTTTCTCTGATTTTACAATTGGAAAGGTAGTTTTCTCATCGCAAAGGATAAGGAGAAGATTTTCTGTTGCAGTAGTCGTGTTTTGTTTTTTAAGAGTTCAGTATTTAACCTCCCTGTTTGTATTTTTTTCTTTTCTTTTCATTTTCGCAAACTACCAGGCTTTTGCTTTTAACTGCCAAAACCAATTCCTATTCTTCTTTTGCCTCGTTTTTGTGAACTTTTCTGAATTGTACAGACGACGTTACGCTGTATGTGGTGCATCACGCGAAGTTGGGGGTTGTGTATATATTTTTATTAATGTGTAAAACATTTAACATTATAGAAACTAATGAGATTGAGGACCAGTGTGTGTAATTTATGTGATCGAGAGACGTGTGTTCGCTTGAAAGGCTATTGCACTTGAGAGAGGGATATCGGCATCACTGGAACTGAAAGGAGTCGGAGGCGACTCCTCAACGTGTACAACAATACCCTGACCTCCTTCAGAAGGGTTTCCTCCTGGCTTCTTTTCAAAAAACCACCTGCTGCCTACTTTTCAAAGCGGTTCGTGCTTTTTATTTCCTTTTTTTTTTACATTTTCTTTTTCTTTAACGTAACAAGACTCTCCCGCACATCGACGATCAAACAACTCCTTGGGTTTTCACTCTCGTTGTCAACATGATGTACTAATTTCCTAACATGGACCAGATTCCTGAACTGCTGTGCCACAAAAAGAAATGGATGGAAAATGGATTACAAATTGTTGGGTTTTTTTGTTGTTTTTTTCCTTCAAGATGGATGTTGCCAAGGGTTTGTGTAACCGGTATTATTAGCTAGGACTACTGATATACAAATATATATATAAACGAAACACAACTGGGACTGGGGTGGTTTTAGACGCCCGTACCAGCAGTAGATTTTTAGATTTGAATATTTAGTGTATCGAACCAGCAGCTGCACACGACACCCATCCCTCCCTCTCCCCCCCTATCCCCCCCCCCCCCCCCCCCCCCCCCCCGTGTGTAGGGACACTGCCAGGGGTCACCCCTGTTTCAATCCGCACACACACACTTTAAAGTGAAATTGGGTCTTACTTGTGTCAACTGTCATACCGGTATGTTTGTATAGTCCAGATGAAAACTGGAATATTTTAAACAACGCTTAATGTTTATGAGATGTAGTGAAAGATACAACGGTGATAATGAAGCTAATAACAAAAAAAGAATACGGAACAAAAGCAATGCAGTGAAAGAGGAAAAAAGATATACAGTATGTTGTGACAAATATATCTGGGTAACCACCAAACAGTGTTAGGATAATGGGAGTTTAAAAAAAAAATAATCGGCATGAGTATTTTCATAATATTAAGGCTTGTACAGGGCACATGCTTTGCATTGTATGTTTTGTGGAATAAATGGTCAACAGTGATGGTAAAGCTTGGGGGTTTTTATTTCCGCATAATACTTTGACATTTTAAACCGTTAGCTCATTGATGATTGGGGGATACAGAATATATGCAACTGTGTATCCTTAACTATGCAACGCTCTTGCTTGAAATCACATGCTTGAAAGTAGCAACTGCTCTTTTAGATTGAGAAAATGGCTGCTCTGCTCCTGCTGAAACAATATGAGAATTTAAAGCAGCCCTCATTAAATACGACCGGTCAACCGGTCGCATTTCTCGCCCCGGAAGGCAATGACGAAAAAAAAAATAAAACGTCAAATTTCAATTAGACCCGCGAATTGTCAACGTCCCACGAGTCACGAGTGCATTTTCTGCTGGTGTGTCCTGAGGTGGTAGTTGCGCGAGAAGCTCTTCCCGCACTCGTTGCACTTGAACATCCTCTGGCCCAGGTGCAGCATCTGGTGGGCGCGCAGGCTCTGCGGGCGGCTGAAGCACTTGAAGCACTCGGAGCAGATGTGCGGCCGCACGCCCGTGTGCTTGCGCTCGTGCCTCTTCAGGTCCCCCGACTGGCGGAAGCTCTCGCCGCAGTGGGTGCACAGGTACGGCTTCTCGCCGGTGTGCGTGCGCAGGTGCACGTTCAGTTGGCCCATGTGCACGAAGGTCTTGTGGCAGTGTGGGCAGCCGTGGGGCCGCACGCCCGTGTGCACGCGCTGGTGCTGCTTGAGGCCGTAGCGGTTGGGGAACCCCTTGCCGCAGTCCGTGCACAGGTACAGGATCGCCTGCTGGCAGCAGCGGTGCACCGTGTAATTTTTTGCGCTGGCGTATTTCTTCCCGCATTTTTGGCAGATGTGAGCTTCTCCCACCGCCGCCTTCTCCTCCTCCTCGTCTCCGTGGTCCTCTGGCCCATCCGCGAGGCGCTCCGACTCGGAGAGCGACAGGTACTCCAGCGGGTGGTGTCTGCGCACGTGCTTGCACAGGTAGCTGCGGATGGTGAAGGAGAACGGGCAGTAGGCGCAGGAGAAGATCTCCGACGTGCAGTGGTGCTTGTCGCAGCTCTTGATTTTCTGGTGCTGCTTCAGGTTGAACAGCTTGCCGAAGGCCTTGCCGCAGACGCTGCACGCGTACGACTTGGCGTGCACGTGCGCCGTCCTCTCGTGCCGCTTGAGGAAGCCCGCCTTCTTGAAGGTGGCGCCGCAATGGGCGCACCTGTGCGGCGCCGCGGCGCAAGCGTGCTCCTTCAGCGCCTCGTCCGATTCGTATTTGAGTTTACAGTGGGCGCAGCTATACGTGCCGCCGTTGGCCGACATCCTTGCTTGGCCTTCTTGGGTAGACGCACTGACGTCCGACTCCTCTCTGCTCTCCGGGACGACCCGCGCGGGGCTCTGACTTTTCCGCTTGTTGACGGGAGTCCTTCGCTTGGGAGCGATGAGCTTTGTTATGGCGGAGATTTTTGAGCGAACCCCGAGCCGCTGCGGCCTCTGGTACACCGGTTCTTTGGGGGGTTCTGCTATTTTGGGCGCCGAGGGTTCTGCGGCTAAGTCCCGGTCTTCCGTATCCTGATCCTGGGATTCGTCTGTGGGCACGTCTGAACTCTCTTCGCCGTCCTGCATGAGCGCCGTGCACGCCTTCTCGCTCTTGTCCTTGGCCTGGTGAGACTTGAGATGCCTGGCCAGGTCGTGGAGCTGGCTGAAGGTCTTCCTGCACAGCGTGCACACGTAGGGCCGTAGGTTGCCGTGGACGCGTGTCTTGTGCTTCTCGAGGTACTGCCCGTTCGAGAAGCTCTTGTCGCACTGGACGCATGTGTTCGTTTTCTTCTCTGGTCCCGTGCCTTTGGCCTCCTCTAGAGGGCGACTCTCTTGCATGGCCGTATGCTCGGCCACCGTCGCTTCTTCCGTTCCCGGTAGTTCCCGAGAGGCGACGGCCTCCTCACAGCTGCTGGTGTCCGGTAGCGCTGGCGTTTGCAGCGAGACTCCCATCTCCATTTCTGTCTCTGTCCCCTGTTGGCAGCTTTGGTTTTGGTCGGACGGCGCCTCGCTGAAGGCCTGCTTCTTGTGCACCATCTGGTGCCTGAGCAAGCCCGACGCCTGGCTGAAGCTGCGCCTGCACAGCGGGCAGCAGTAGGGCCGCTTGTTGGAGTGCACCGAGAGCATATGCCGCTTGAGGTGATGCATGTGTTTGAATATCTTGCCGCACTCTGAGCACGTTTTAGCCTCGAAGGTGTCCACCACAATCAAGGAGTCGACCGGGTTGGTAGTGGCGGGGGTGGCGATGTCTTCTGCGGGAGCGTTGTCCTGGTCCTGGGGTTCGGCGGCCTCTGCGCCGGGTGGGGTGCATTCCTTCTTGGACTGCGTGTGGAAGTGTTCCATGTGCCGCTGGCGGTACGTTTCCGTGGTGAAGGACAGCGGACAGTGGGAGCAGAGGAAGGTCTGGGACGCGATACCCGGGTTACTCTCTGAAAAGAAACAAAAAGAAGCATTAAGTCATAGTACATCTAAGGGGGGGGGGTGTCTCTCTGATTAAATCAATAAGAGTTATCTAGTCACCTCACCTATGGGAGGGAGCTTCATGAGCCATATGTGGTTCCAGGCCTCACTGAGACGGCTGAGGAGCCCACCGCTGGGCCACACCACCAGCTCATCCCCGGGGTGGATGGTGCGGCAGCAGTGGAACAGAATGCTGCCCTTGTACTGGACGGCCAGCAGGTTGGTCTCCTCTTGGTTACGAGCACAGTTCACATACCTATTTGTTAAAAATAAAGAAAGATTATGTTAGCCTGGCATTGCCAGACCAATTTGCAAATGCATAGTCTGGAACCTCTCAGTTCATTTTCGATTTCCAAGGCGCGTTATCAAAAGGCGCAGACCAAAATGCCTCAGGACGCAATTGGATAGACCCACAACCAATCAATGAAATGTGTGATGTAAATTAACCTTTTACCAAATCTTGTCGGAAGTACAGCAAACAGCAACAATCTTATCAACAAAAGCTTTAAGTGCAGTTGTTTATTCTTCTTTTAGAAAAAATATGCTGTCCAGTTTGTTTAATGCTAAACAGACCACATCAGCGACAGCCAACTTGGTTGTTTAAAAAAATGCACTCCTCTGTACAGTCATATCAAACCCGCCCCATATTAGATAAACAGTTGTGATTGGCCCGGGCGAGGTCGACTTGAAATCTGTCTGAATGGGAGGGGGCACAGATGTATCTGCCAGAGCAAATAAAACATGACCAGGCTAAGAGTATGTAATACACAGCTTCTGCTCTGTTGGTCAAAAAACTAAATATAATGTATTTTAGTCTTTAGCACACATGTATTTTGTCTTTAATGAATAGAATGTATTTAGATCAATATGAATACAATGTATTTTGTCTTTGGCTATAAAGCATCTGTACAGTGCTCACCTCATCCAGTTTGAGTGTGTTTCTCTCGCAGCATCAATGTAGTCGTAGTAATTTACTTTGTATATCTAGAGAAATCAGAAAACACAAGTGACTACTAACACCAAGTAGCCCAGCGACATGTAAACAGCAGTATAACAACTTTTAGAGATATCACAACATTAAAAAAATTACTTTTATTTCTTGTCTAATTTCCTAAAAGGAGGCCTGGCACCCACTATGAGCAATCAAACCCTGAATGACCCAATCACATCCCTCCTCCACCAAGTCCCACCCCTATTACATTGCAAACAGGTTCATGTTTTCTTTTCCATTTTGCCCCTGGTCAAACTTGCCTCCCAGGAAAATCTGCTCGCCATTGCATCCTCTCTTGAGGTCACCTCCCCTTCATAGGGCCCAAAGTGCATTCCGGGCGTCACTGCTGGCCCCTGGTTCATGACCCCCAGGCCCGTGTTGGGGATACTGGACCTCCCTATCATCAGACCGTGGGGGAGAGTCAGGAGGGCCCTCTGAGGGACAGCCATGTTGGTCGGGGAGTCGAGGACGAAGGACGGGCCGGCAATGCATACGCTGCTTTGCTCTTGGAACAGAGACCGGCATTCGTCGCAATCTGGAAACAAAATGAGTTTGAACCCACGCGTCAAGATCAGACCGTGTCCATGGATCAGGGGAGAATTAAACGTAAGCAATAACACTGAGCTGAGTCAGTGTCCTTCGATTAGGTCTACCCGTTATATTAAGAAAATAACCCGTTGCTTACAGAAGCCATCATCAAATTCAGCATCCTCTCCTTGCACCATCGTGTCCAGCAACTTCTGCATAGGCGTATCGGTTGGTTGTGACACTGGAAGCACTGCAATATTAAAAAAAAACACAAACAACACAGGGAGTCAGGGAGAAATGGTCGACCACCGACTGAAAGTTTGGATGATGCATGAACAGTAAAAGGACAGTGGACGTCTTACCCGCAGAGCAGTTGCCATTGGGCAGCAAGCACTCCTCAATAATGATGACTTCCTCGGTGGTTTCAACCCACTCCACCACATCCCCTCTGTCCGACATGACAGAGGGGACGTCTTAGCCTACTTCAGCTAATACAGCAGTGAACAGGGGGGGATGTCAGGTCAGGAGTACCAGGCTGACTCACGCTGGGAGACTCAGATCCTAGTCCCAGTAGTCACAGCAAACACGTTACCAGAAGCTGGATGCACAGTGTGTGTGGCTAGCAAGGTGGCTAACGTCATTGCTGTCTCTTATTTCCGACACCTCCCGTTAACAGTTTTATTAGCTCCGTCACGTTTGGCCGGCGTGAGTCGTCGCGTCCGCCTAAGTCGTTATGGGGCTAAACGGTGAGCTCAGGTCTCTCGCATAGCCGGTGAAATGCTGTGTTTTTGAGTAGTCCGCGAAAACCTGCCGTAAAAGAAAACAGAAACGGTCCCCGACGTGAACCGGAAGTAAAACGTTCCAGCTGCAAAACAAAGGCGTTTGCGTTGGCCATCACTTCCGTTTTGTTTCACCATAAAATCCACTCGGTTGGTTTGTTTTAAATGTAACACTAGGATGTGTGTCGGTGCAACGCGTGCACGATGTGCCAAATAGTACGGTAAAAAAAATAATAATAAACATGCCATACCTTTTTAAGGGCTTTTTGGACAATTTTATAGCTAAATCAGAACCTGCATTGTGTTCTTGCAAGGGCGCCGCTGGTGTAGTGGTATCATGCAAGATTCCCATTCTTGCGACCCGGGTTCGATTCCCGGGCGGCGCACGCTTTTTAATCCTGTCCTCAACAACTAATACCATAGAGCTGCATAGTGTGTGATTGTGCATCCTGGACTCTCCCATGCCAGACAGTACTGTTTCACTTTATGTCACAAATTATCTTATTTGTATTATATGTTCATCAAATCTTTCAGGCGCTAGCAGTGATGATGAGTATCTTGCACAGTTGGCTCAAAATAAATACATTTCCGTTTTATTACTGACTTCAGATAAAGGTGTGTGATATGCGTTTTATTTGGACAAGGTATGCGTTGAGCATCAAATTCAGCCGTCTGTATCCTGACGCAGACATCACATCTCTATATTATATATATAGATATATATTATGTAATTATTCTATAATACATATTCAATATTATATGAATATTATATACAAAAATATATACATTACTATAACGTTGTATATACTATAAACTTTACTTTACTTTATTGAAAACTTTGGCAAGAAGAATGAAACAAGAAATTATCATTTGAGTGGTTTAATTTTCTCCAATCATGTTCCTTCCCATTAACTAATTGATTTCACCTGTGTCAACCGGACCGCACCCATTGTCTGCACCTATAGGCCTGGTGCACACATTGGGCTTTATTTCATGAGCAATCCAGACAAACGTGGCCACCAACGGGGGACCTTCAACGAGGAACACCGCAGTGAGTAACCCAAGTTTCATTATTGTATGAGCAGGCGCAGGATGTGCTCCTCACCAACGACAACTTCATGGTGTACCCAGGGAAATGTGTGCTCTGCTATATCTGTGGCAGCACAATGGAAGAAGTGTGGGAAAAACTGCCTACGATGGGAAAAATCTGGCAGCTATGAGAAGTATGTGAAGAAACTGTGGCAAATATGGTGAAGGAACGCTGCTGGCAACTGCGTGGGAAAACTGTCATGTTGGCTATCCATGACAAGTTTGTCAGCAGCCCATAGAGCCTTTATTTTTTTTATTTTCTAAGTCTATGAATCATGGATTGCTGGCCTGATGCAACGATTTAATTTGTATTGGCCACTTTTACTTCAAGGAGCTGTGGCAAACATGGTGAAGGAACTCTGGAAACTGCATGGGAAAAGCTGGTGCCTGGCGCCTGGCTGAAGCTGCGCCTGCACAGGGATACCCGGGGTTACTCTCTGAAAAGAAACATTAAGTCATAGTACACCCAACTTTCTCTATGAGGCTCAAACTGAAGAATACAAATGGCCAGTTAGAAAATCTTCACGTAATGATGACAGAATTTCGAGTAATCCTTTCATTTGTGTATCTCTGATTTAAATGTTTCAATAAGAGTGCACTAGTCACCTCACCTATGGGAGATGCATACCTATTTGTTAAAAATAAAGACGGTATGTAACACAGAGCATCCTGTAGCTTAAATACAGTCTTGTGCTACCAGTGCCAACATTTATTGTTTCTGGCATTTAATGACCAAGTAAAGAATTTAAGTTGCTCTAAAAATGAAATGGAATGCATATTGTCTATACTAAATATAATGTATTTTAGTCTTACATGGCATGTATTTTGTCTTTAATGACTAGAATGGATTTAGTTTTAATATGAATACAATGTATTTTGTCTTTTGGCTACACAGTGCTCACCTCATCCAGTTTGTGTTTCTCTCGCAGCATCAATGTAATTGTAATCCTTTTACTTTGTAAATTTAGAGAAGTCAGAAAACACAAGTGACTACTAACGTTAAGTAGTCCAGTGACATGTATTGAACAGCAGTATAACAACTTTTAGAGAAATCCTGACTCTTGTCTAATTTCCTAAAAGGAAAAATATGCCACATTAGGAAGTAAGATCAAACAGGTTCATGTTTTCTTTTCCATTTTGCCCCTGGTCAAACCTGCCTCCCAGGAAAATCTGCTCACCATTGCATCCTCTCTTGAGGTCACCTCCCCTTCATAGGGCCCAAAGTGCATTCCGGGCGTCACTGCTGGCCCCTGGTTCATGACCCCCAGGCCCGTGTTGGGGATACTGGACCTCCCTATCATTAGCCCATGGCTGAGAGTCAGGAGCGCCCTCTGAGGGACAGCCATGTTGGACGGGGAGTCGAGGATGAAGGATGGGCCGGCAATTACGCTGCTTTGCTTTTGGAACAGAGACTGGCATAATACCGGCATAAAAATAAATGAGTTGGAACCCATGCATTAGACCATAAAACTAGTGTCAATCAATCAGGGGAGAATGAAAGTGAGCAATACTACTGAGCTGAGTTTTTATAAAAATAAGCTATCAAATTCAGCATCCTCTCCTTGCACCATTGTGTCCAGCAACTTCTGCATAGGAGTTTCTCCCTCGGCTGTTTCAATCCACTCCACATCCCCTCTGTCCGACATGAGTGGTCTGTGGTTGTTAAAAACCAAACCAAAACAGTTATGCCCTTTTTCGTAAATGAGATAAGTGAATGGCAAAAGCCTCACGTCACCTCAGTCTTTTTTAGTGATTTATTTCTTTTATTTTTTAAATCACAAGTTATATATTTTTTTAAACCCAGCAGCGGAAAGCTAATTCAATAAGTAGCACCACTTTAATTTATTGAGTGAACATATCAAATTAATTGTAACCCAGTATGAAATATGAATCAATATAATGCACGCAGGTTAGGCCTGAATCGTCTTGAGGAGCTGTTACGCTCAACGGCCTGCAGGGGGCAGTGTTTGACACAATATATCGACCATGAAATAAAGGCTTCATCTGTGGGTTGCTTTCTTCCCTTTCCCCTTTTCTCTTCACCACAGACCAGTCTCTGGAGCCAATAAATTGCTCTGACGGCTCAAATAAAGACATTCCCACAGTTTAGCAGTCTTTAGCAATCCATGTCCATTTATCCTGTGTGCCAGTTGGTTTTGTAGTCCTACAGCCTGAAGGAAAAACCCCTTTTATCTTAACCTTATTATACATAGCTTATTAGACCTACCATGCCCTATTTTATATTGTTTTTGAATCCTATTTGAGGAACGCCCTGAAAATAGGACACTAAATGGGACAGCTTGCACCACGATTGATCAAGGCATGTTAAATGTCAATGTTAAACACCAGATTGTTGAGCTTTTTTAATTCATTATATTGTCTTTGAACTGTGGATTGGGTTATTTTTGTTCATTCCGACAGACAATTGGCTCCGCTTTAATGAGATTGGCACCCTGTGAAGGTTAAAATACCACCACCACCACCGTGGTACACATGATGCCCATTGGTCATTGAATTAAAAGAAAACAAAGACAAGCAAACGAAATTAAACCAAATCAATCTGTGTTTTAATGTTTTATGTTATACAAAGTTGTGTGAACCAGTGCCGCGGTGTATATGCCTATATAAGCTACTCTGCTAAATATTACAAGCCATTTCAGATACAACCAATATTTCCAAAAGCGAGCTCCTTGACTTGCGGAGTTGTGTTTTGACACACAGAGGCATGTTTGTATGGGTTAGGGTCCTTGGGTCATTGAAAGGCGCAATAGAAATACTATGTATTATTATTATTATTATTATTATTATTATTATTATTATTATTATTATTATTATTATTATGTTGGATATATTTATCATGATGTATCATGTTTCAGTATAGTCAAAAGTCAATCAGATTGGAGGCCTAAGTTCACCTCAGACATTTATTTTATTTATTGGTAGGCTATATTTATTCAATCAGGGAGCCCTGACCCCAAACCTTAGTGTTTATTAACAGAAAGGGGTATGATAACTCTATCAAGTTCCTGGTGAATGACCGTACAACATTCAGAGAAATGTTATTTTCTTCAGCCGCTGTTAAAAAAAAAAAAAAAAAAAAAGCCAATAAAACTTGCTGGCCAGCATTGGCCTAACGTGTTCGGGGCATTATTCTGCCTCCACCTACAACAGAAGTAATGATCAACTAACAGAAAAGGGGGTCTCTAATAACAATGGCTATTATCTTAGCGGCCTCCTGTTCCTCCAGATGTTCAAGTGATCAGGGTCAGGGGTCATAACCAGGTCACAGTAAGCACTGTAAAAAAAAAAAAAAAAAAAAACTACATTACCCAGAAACCCAAGCGCCAAGACGACGAGGATGACGTCATTGAAAGCGGCGGAGGCTGGTCCTGGAGCGGGAGTTGAAAACGGGAGGGATGGCCATCATGTAAAAACCAAAGCAGCGTTTGTTGACCTAGTAACCAACACGTCCCGGGTCACTTATAGCCGGTTTTTTATTAAAAACAGACCCACTAAGGTTGAGGGTTAGACGACCTTCGGGGTGGGTTAATGCTGTAGGGGACGACGCTAAGCTAAGTTAAGTTAAGCTGCAGAGCAACAGGTGACGCCAGGAAAGTGAGTGCAGCTAACCTCAGGTTTTCCACATCCATGGCCTCAAGAGGTAACCCTTTTTACGTCGACGTCTGTCGAGGATAAACTCAGTGTTGACACTTTATAGTACCGTAACTTTAGCTTTCGTTGTTTGTTAAAACATGTCTCCCCTTTAGCTTGGCAGCATCCCTACGTGAACATCTTCAAACACTTGAAGGTTGAGGAATGGAGACGGGCCACCAAAGAGGGCGACGTCTCCGTCTATATGGTAATAAAGAGCCGCACCACACATTAATATAACATTAATTATGGGTCCGGTGTGAGTTTAGGTATTGGCCGTGCACCAGTTCATACATAACCTAATGACCTAATGTTAAAAAAAAAAAAAAAAAAGGTCCGTTAAAGGTCCCCTATTTTACCACCAGGTGTGACGTTGATTACCCATTACAAGCCATGTCAAAATCTACCCTCTAGTGACATCACAAGTGGGAGTGTCCACCCAGATGTATGATGGATGGATCAGTCTACCAGTCTACCCAGTGGACTGTACCAACTGGTAGGCTGATCTATTTATCATACATCTGGGTGGACACTCCCACTTGTGACGTCATTAGAGGGTAGATGAGGTCATTGGTCTCCCCACTCCCACCAGGACAAGACACTGAAGTGCTCGGTGTTCAGGATCAAGGGTTCGGTTCCCGGCAACAACTACGTCCTGGTGCCCAAGGGCAGCACCCAGAGCCTGGCGCTAACGGGCCGCTACTTCTACCTGCTCTTCAGACCCGCCCCTTCAAAATACTTTGTGGTGCACCTGGACGTCGCTGTTGAGGTGAAGATGACCACATGGCGCTTTGATTTGCCCCCCCCACCCCCACCCCAGCGTGTTTTATCAGCCGATATGACGGTGTAGTAGAACTTGTCAGTCATAACGTGTTGTTTACAACATAACGTGTTGTTTTTGTCTTCTTCAAGCTATACACAATATGCACATATTTGTACATATACACTCTATTGTATGTATGTATGTATGTATGTATGTATGTATGTCCAGACTGAAATATGGTGATAATTTGAATGTTATCTGAATATGTTTAAAGTATTAATATTCTAGCTATATTTAAATGTATGTTTAAATGTGTTGTGTTGTGTAGGAGGGTCTGGTGGTCCGCATTGCCTTCTCCAACATGTTCAAAGACTTCAAGTCTACAGCGACGTCGCTTCAGTTCCCCTTCATATGCGGCGCTGCCAAGGACTCAGTCTACGAGAACACGGCCAAGTCAGCCAAACACGGTAATATTATGGTAAAAAAACGGCGACACTATAAATAATGAAAAGTAAATGAATGAATGAGTATTTTCTTTTTTTTTATCGCTTTACTGTAATACAGACTTTAAAACCAAAGAAAAGACAACATTTATGCCATATTACGATAAACATAATCTAAGATGATATCTAGTCTCATATCACGATACCAATATAATATCGATATATATTGCCCAGCCCTACATGTCGGTACTGAAGTTTAGTTTTGATCTCTAGATCTGGTGGGCCCAGCTCCTCCCACAGTGCGTTGGACCTGCTTATCCATGGACCTCCACTACATACTGTCGGTCTACCTGAACCGTCGTCACAGTCACCTGAAGAGTGTCAAGCTGTGCTCCAACATGGCCGTGAAGAACATGTTCACCAGTGACCTGCTGCTTGACCCAGGTGAGGATTCACTCGGCAATACCTCCTCGTTGCCACTGGTACGACAATTTAATTGACTGTGATGTGGTACTCACGTTCACCTTCCAAACTTCCAAGATGTTTAC
Source organism: Merluccius polli (assembly GCA_030340625.1). Lineage (NCBI taxonomy): Eukaryota > Metazoa > Chordata > Actinopteri > Gadiformes > Merlucciidae > Merluccius > Merluccius polli. The sequence goes on along the minus strand of JAOPHQ010001306.1, from coordinate 29,259 downwards.
TATTTACACTTTTATCTAAAGTGACTTACAGAGAATACAGATGCAGGTAGGGTTTAGGTATCTCTAGGAGACATACAGAAGGTGTGGACATTGGGGATCGAACCAAGTACCTTTCAGACAATAATTGTACTGCTTTTAGTTATTTTTGGATGCTTGTCAGACAAAGCAACCAAACTAAGATGTCAATTTGGGCTCTGGTATCGTGCTTTTTGATTGGCATTTTCCGTTATTTATGAAATGTTACATAATGGAATTAGTAATGGGATAAAGAATCACCAGATGAATCCACAATGTTGTTTCTGACAGGGCTTTCCTTCAGTGAGGCCAAGCAGCTGGGTGTGTCCTCGTCGCAGGGGACTGGGCCCGTGCCCCGCGACATGTCCTTCCCCGTGCCCAAGGGCCAGCGCTGGCACCACCTCTACGACTACATCAGGTGTGGGTTTATGTGTGTGTGTGGCTTCTATTTGGTTCTTGTTGCACAAGAACCAAATAGAAGAACTATAGTTGCATGGGGCTTTGAGCAGATAATGGTGATTGTGAAGTTTTGTTATTTAAATTAAAAAAATATTTCAAACAGGTGTCCTTCAGAAGGGGCCAAGATGCCCTTTGACTCCATCCAGAAAAGCCATTCCAACCGTGGCTCTAGTAAGTGGTGTGGGGCAACCATGGCTGGATTATCACCCATGTAATTATGTGTGGTCCATTAACGCAATCATAGTGTCATAGGTTCATAATGTTCAAATATTTAAATATTGACTTTTTATTTGATCCTATTTTGTTGGTAACAAACTGCACAACGATGTCTGTGCAGTGCGCACACGTATTATAACTTAAACAATACGATATAATATATATAATATGATAATATAACCTGCCATTGTTCCTCTTCCCTAGCAAGTGATCCTGCACCACCAAGTCCTGTGAGAGGGGTGTCCCGCAGGGTGAGCCTCAGCAGACCTGTGAAGGACCGCGTGTCTCTCATCCAGCAGATCACCACCCCGAGAGGAGTAAGCCCTCCAGCCCTGTCTCCCTTTTCTCCACCGTAAATCTCAACGGTTCCCAAATGTATTCATACCCTGACCCACCTGTGGAGGTGCTGTTGCCCAAGGCACCGAAAACGTTGTACGGTAAAACAATGCAATGCATTCTTATTACCATGTCAATACCGTAAGCTGCTAAACGTTTCGCTATTATGTTCATCATCAATCTACATAATGGGAATACCGTAATACCGTATTGATGAACATCAGACTTCAAACATGCTAATTAACCAGACAAGGTTGTGTAGGCATGCATATATTTTATTGTATTTTTTTGAAGAAAAAAATGTATTGTGGCCACTCCCTACTTGGTCCCCTGCTGCTACCAACCATTTGAAAACCACTGCTTTAGAGGATGAAATCTATATCGATTGGATGTCACTAACGCTCCCCACCAGCTGCCGAAGTCTGGACCCCCCGTGGTTCCTGAGCTCCCCGATCTGGGTGTGGTGGTCTCCCAGGAGGACCGGCTCCACCAGAGCCCCCAGGGCCCCCGCAGTCCAGAAGGGGCTGGTAAGGATTCGGATGGGACACCCGGCGGGGCCGGCGAAGGCGGCACGCACATCTACATGCACCAGACCGACGCCCTAAGCGGCCAGAGTGAAGACAGTGACACAGAGGAGGTATGGTTGTTTGTCACAAACAAGTGTGGCCCCTTTTGAGGTGTTGCCTCTTTTGACCCCTGATGTTCTACAAGTTCAAACCGGTTTAAACATAATGTGCATCGCATCGAAGCCTCTGCTGATTTTTTTAAATACTGAACACCGTCCATCTGAATGTGATTCCAGGTCTTAGGCACGGCAGTGCCATGCCCTGTGCCCTGCGCCTCAGCCAAAGCAACCAAACACAGGGTGAGAACGAGGGCTCGGCTCTAATTGGATACGACAGCTTCGTCTGCATGGTTTTGCTTACATCTGCGTATTCTCTGTATTTCTCCACATAGAAGCGACCTCCAGACCCGATACTCAGACTCAACCGGATCATCGGCTTCGGAGGGGCCACCGCCAGCTGTGTAAGTGTCCACCGTGACGACCAGAGAAAGGGTACCAGAGAGAGCGGGCATGTCAAATGTAATGCCTGATGAAAGAGAATCTGTTACTCATCGTGCTGCTACATGGGAAAAAGAGCGTTTGTGCATGTCTTGTTTCGTTCTGCACCCATACAGGCCCTGTGGACCCAATCGGGCGACGCGGGTAGTGTATCCCTGTCACGCCATCGTGGTTTCCATGACCATCTCCTCCGGCCAACAGAAGTTCTTCATCGGACACACCGATAAGGTAAACCAGCTGCCCTGATGTGTTGAGGTTTCTTTCCCAGGTTGTTTTAGATTCGAAAACCACATGAACGGCACATTGCACTTTTCTCTTTTCCTTACCTGAAGTAGAACATCCATGAGTCGATCCATCCAGGGAGTTTTTCTCTATACATCGTTTAATTCTGGTCCATATGCCCCCCCCCCCCCCCCCCCCCCACTGTGGAAAAATCTGAGACGACAGCGTCTGAAAATGATATAGCTATAACTGTAGCTACAACTGAAGCCAGTAGAGGCTACTAATGGGAAAACTTGCAACGTGCAGGTTTACATTTGACGCTGTGTGATCTACATCATGGTAGGTTTCCGCCCTGGCATTCGACGGCAGCACCACGCTGCTGGCCTCTGCTCAGACCGGTAACCCTGGTGTTGTCAGACTGTGGGACTACCCCGAAGGCAGCTGTCTGGCCATGTTCAAGACTCACCATCATTCAGTGTCTTCGCTAAGGTAACACGCATGCATGCACACGCGCACACATACCTACGTGCGTTTGTGTGTACACACACAAACGCACGTGCAAGCGTGCATACAGGCACGCAGGCGCACGCACACGCACGCACATGCACGCACGCACGCACGCACATGCGTGTACTCAAACACATACACACACTCGCATTACATATCTTTGGTTACATATATGCTTTTCATCAACACTTTTCTCCTCATTTTGTCTCCAAGCTTCTCGTACCGTGGACATATTCTCTGCGGGGTGGGTAAGGACAGACACAACAAAACGGTGAGTTTGGTACATACATTTCATTAGGCTCCCATTTCATGGACCGTCTGCATTCAATTTAAAGAACGAAAACAAGACCACCATTAATATTGGGCGTATGAAAACGAAGAGCACATGTATACACGGAAGACCCAAGCATATCATGCCAGATGTTATCATAATCCAACAAAAATGTTTTTCCCAAACTTTTGGGATGAAGCAAGATTTGCTGAGATTTTGAAGGATTTAGTGCTCAAGCAGGGACTACAAGTACATGGAGATGGTAGGAAATTCCATTCTTTCACAGCTGGTGGTGGTGTGGGACACGGCGCACGTCAACAGACGGGGAGAGGTGGTTGCTGTCTTGGCCAAAGCGCACACAGATGTAGACGTGCGGACCATGAAGGTGGCCCACTTCGATGACACACGGTAACCCCCTAAATCATGATGTCATGGTCCTGTCTAGCTCAACTGTTGGTGCATGGCATTAGCACTGCCAGGTTGAAGGGTTCGATTCCCACTGAGGTCACAGTTTTGGCCCATGACAAGAATGTGTGCACTCAAGGTATTCTTAAACTCTTTTTGATAAAAGTGTCGACCAAATGGCATATATAAAAACAATGATGGTTGGTTGTTGGTAGGTTGTATAAAAACAACAACAACATCATCATCTTCTTCATTATGACCTTCTGACTCTGTCATTGGTCAGGATGGTGTCGTGTGGGCGGGATAACATACGTCTGTGGCGAATGAGAGGCGGTGCCCTGCGCTCGTGCCCGGTGGACCTGGAGGGCTACCGCTCGCTGGACTTCACCGACGTGGCCTTCGAGCAGGGACACCCTGACGACCCAGAGCCCCAGGACCGTACACTGTGAGTCCGCACGGTGTTTAGATGGCCATGTCGGAAAACACTGAAATGTTTGGGTTGGTCTGCGTTGTTAATACACAAGTGCGATATTTGAGGTTTTTGTTTATTTTTATGAAGTGTAAGTGTAATGGTTGGCAGTGGCTTTTGACTCTCTACATTTTCTTGTGACATCTCACTGTAGCTGTTCTTTATTATTTCAGTCAAGTCAGTGTAAGCAGGATTCAGTACTTGGCACAACCAATTCTTTAGCCAAACTGCCGTCCACACCCACACCCCTTGAAAGCATTCACAGCTGATGAAATATTCTCCTTGGGCTAATGAGATGTTTGAGTGCATTTATAAAAAACATTATCACTTTACTATTTATTTGTCAGATGCTTTTAAACAAAGTGACTTACTGAGGGGTTGGTCGGGGTTAATTTAGGAGCAGGTTGGGGTTCGGCATTTTAATGGAAGGATGCATACAGGGGGATATTGGGGATCGAACCCAGTACCCTTTGGCTGGCAGTCGAACACCCTAGTAGCCGCCATGCTATCCTGGCCCTAAATTGAAGTCTTCCTTCTTTGTTGGTCTCCTCCACACCGCCAGTTATGTGAGCAGTCTCAGCGGCCACATCCTGGAGATCGACTATGGCCAGGTGCTGATAAAGAATGTGAGGAGACTGCTGCCATCCCAGCCTGTCCACGGCCCACGCCGGGAGAAGTGGACCTTCAACACAGGTCTTGATCATGGCCACCCACCTCAAAAAGTCAAAAACTACATATGCACAAAGTCAATATTTCATTAGGGTATTATTAAGATTGTATGCAAGATAAGATAATACAATTTTAACATTTACACTTACAGCAGAATTTGTAATGATGTTTTTCGTGTGTGTGTGTGTGTGTGTCTCTGGGCCAGGGCCAGGGATCGCCATCAACAGCATCAGCTTCACATCCTCGTTCTGTGCGACGGGCTCCGAGGACGGCTTCCTGCGCCTCTGGCACCTGGACTTCTCATCTGTCTTCCTGGAAGCCGGTAAGAATTGGACTCGCCTTCCTCATGTTTACTCTTTCGCAGCGCTTTTATCCAAAAGCTAATGCACAGTGCATTGTAGATGCGGTTAATAACACCAGGGTTCGAAATGGCGACATGCCCGCACGCCCGGGTCTAGTAACTTTCCTATCGGGTTAGTAACTCTGTGCACTTGCCAGCCCGTGTGTCTGGCAACTTTACAACCCCTTTGCACTGAGCGTCTTTTACAAGCATTGCGGCCGTCATCGCGAACCTATTTTTGCTATTGTAAACCTCTCTTGCACAGCCTCTGCTCATTTCCACCGGGGACGTGAGCGTCGCGTTATGGCTGCTGCTGATCGCTGCCACTCTAGTCAATGAGAGCATTTCCACCGGGCCGCTGCGGAACGTCTCAGCAGCGTCCCAGGAGCGGCGCGCCGCAGCCGCAGCGCTATCTTTACGTAGCGTTCTGTTTTTGACGCGAGCCGCTGCTGAACCGCGTCAATTTAAATCCATTTACCCTCCCGATCGAACACGGCCACAAATTGTTGTCGTTTTTAACTAACTTTGTCTATAGACTACAGCACAACACATTAGGACATAACAACAATAAACACAATTAAACCAGACAAAAAAAGTAAACATTTACTATATAGCCTACCAACTCATGGTAGAAGCACACAAATCTCGGAAAAATGACCAAATCAACATCAAATCAACTTCTGACAGACAAAGCAACTGCAAGTCAACTTCGGAAAGGCAAAGTAACCTTTTATTTGTTTGTTCTATATTGACATCCATAAATTATCGCGTGGTCTCCTGATTCTCGCGTGGTCTTGTAGTTCTCACGGGATCTCGCGAATCCAGCCGCCTCGCAGTGCTATGCGCCCGGTGGGGATTGACGCTGTGCGTGCGTGCGTGAGTGACTGAGTGTGTGTGAGAGAGAGTGTGTTTGTGAGTGAGTGAGTGAAAGTTAGCCTATACTGATAAAACAATCATGCCTAAAATATCTGAAAACACACATAAAAAATAACAATAATAATGTCCATGATGAAATTCTATCTTTTCTGAGCTGAAAGTCCACCAAATGGCTTCTTTTTTATCTTTATTCTGAAAATTGTGATGTGTGATGTGAAAACGTGATGCGCGTGCCTACGACCCATTGATTTGCTTGGTCTAGTAACTTCACACCAGTCAAAAGTTACCAGTCAAAAGTTACTAGCCCTGTGGTCTAGCTCCTATTTTGGCCGAATTTCAGACACTGATAACACCCACAGGTTCGATCATTGACTTGTAGACTGTGGCCATTGGTCTCATACAGGTCTGTCTTGCGAAAGAGGTGCTCAACCTCAATGAGACAAACCTGAATAAATTAAGTAAAATACATTGTTTTTTAAATTGGGGGATTAAACCCGGCAGCCTGCGGCTGGGAGTCGAACACCCTAGCCAGTACACTGCAGTCCAGCAGCAAGCTGGACAAAGAGGGGGAGTGTGAGGGCTTTTGTGTTTTTAGAGAATTCTGCCCTTCTCTATTTCTGCATTCGACTAACTTTTTTTCCAGTTGATTTGCTGCTTTGGGCCAGCCCTGAGTACATCCACTCATGAGGATAAGAGGATCATTTATTCAATTTTGTGCACTTAGAAAGCCTCTGTGTGGAAGTATGTGCTCCACTAATGCGTCTGGGGTCACTTAGGGCAGCAACAGTCAGAAAGAAAAGAACAACTAATGAAAAACATTTAGTTTCCCACAGTTTATAGTGAGTCACATCTGAACCCGATAAGGGATTGAAAAAATGTATCTTGAGTGTTGCCAAGCACATTCTCTATCTTATGATCCCACTTCATTGTAACCCCTTTATTTTGTTATCTTTATTCAAGGTGTCATCTCATCTGCCAGTGGGTCTGAGTAATGTACTAAACTGGTCAAGATAAAATTTTATTTCATTCGGGAACTGTGGGTGAAGTACAGCTCAGTAAAGGGGAATTAAAACTAGATCCAAATTCTAAGTAAGAATATGCAAATGTTTGATGAATCTGCAAAAGGTTAATGAGTCATTTTCAAACCACACACAAAATTAACTTTCGAATGTTTCTGCGTGTGACAAATGTTATACTTTACGGTAGCAGGTTATAATTACGGTAATCCAGTGTTAGCTAAGCTAAGATCAGTCCAATACAACTCAGACCCGATAACCCTGTGACCCCCCCCCCCCCCCCCCCACAGAGCACGAGGGTCCCGTGAGCCTGGTGGCGGCCTCGGACGACGGCCTCCAGGTACTGGCCGCCACCTCCACCGGTAACCTGGGTTACCTGAACGTGAGCAGCCGCGGCTACAACACGCTGATGAGGTCGCACACCAGCCGCGTGCTGGCATTCAGCTGCGACGGCGTGCGGCGCCACCTCGCCACGGCGTCCGCCGATGGCTCGGTCCGTATCTGGCACATGGACTCCCTGCAGCAGGTCAGCCCACACACCACCGTGACGTTGTTTACATTTTGTCATTTGGTTTTCAGACGCTTTTATCCAAAGCAACTTAACAGGCGAGGCTAGAACTATCACAGCTTGTTATACGGCTTTGTTGAATACTGGATTCTGATCAATCTGGTCAATTACAGCATTATACCGTCTGTTATTTCTGAATAGCAGACCGCCGCTATGAATAACAGACCGTTGCTATGAACACTGTTTCCAACCGTAGAATCTGACTTTTTTTTTCTTTTCTTTTTTTTAGAGGAGCCAATAAAATAATTTTTGAAACCATTCAAATATTGTTTTGTTGTTATATTTTGTGTCAATCACTTTTGTGTCAATCACTGTTCTGTGCAACTTTACCTGTAGCGTAGTATTTTTATTAACAAAATGTCATGGAATTTGAGTTATAACACCTGTGTCATCTCATTCATGCCCATGCTGCACTGAATCCCATCCACCTGTTTATCTTTCTCATTGTGTGTGTTTGTTTTCCCCCAGCTGTATGACTTTGTCTCAGAGGACAGTCCCTGCATGGTGGCCTTCCACCCCAGCCTGCAGCTCTTCTCCTGTGGCTTCAGCTCAGGCCTCGTCAGGGTCTTCGACGTCCGCAGCGCTGAGATGCTGGCCGAGCACAAGTGGGTGCAAGGTCATGCGTGCAGTGTGCATGTTTGAGTGACAGGTTTCTGGCAAACAATGTTCCTCTTCTGGTGTAATGGATCCATAGATCCACTATCCATAGACTCCATAGTCTATAGAGCCTAGTTTCTATACTCTTCTTTTTTGCATGCATGTTTGTGTGTGTTTTTATGTACTAATTGTGTGTGTCTGTGTCTCTGTCTGTCTGTTCCAGGCAGCATCGAGGTGAGGTGGTCAGCCTTCTCTTCTCTCCTAGTGGAGAGTTTATGTACAGTGCTGGCTCCGCAGGCTTCCTGGTGCTCTACGACGCTGACGACGATCACAGTGTGCTCAGGGTGCAGGGTATGTACACACACATACATTGGGGCTGCAACGATTAGTCGATCAACAGAAAATTAATTGAATCAAATTTTTATAATCGATTAATCATTTAGGTCATTCATGCGACTGCAAATATTTGCAACATTGCTTGGTGCTTTCGAAATTCAAATGTTTAGTTCATGGATCATTATATATAATGAATACTTTTACTTTTCTTGGCTGCTTGTCAGATAAAGCAAGCAGCTTTAAGACATCGCTTTGGACTCGACTATGAAAATAATCATTAGTTGCAGCCCTAACACACACACACATGCACACACACACTTTGCTTACTTACTACTTCTACTGATGGAATAAAATGTTACGTTGAGGGTTTGCTTTTTTTAATTAAAATTCCACAGATTATGGAGCCATGTTAGATTTCTTTCACAACATGGGATCAAAAATTGTACATATTGTACAATGTACGGTATGTTGAGTACAGACTGAAAAGTGTAGATGTAAATGTATTCCACCAATATTTTGATAGTGTTGGGTGAATAAGCACAGGACAAAAAAATGTAATCATCCCGTCCAGGCAACGCGGTGGCCCATGGTACTGAGCGTGCTCCAGGGGCCCTGACTGTGAGCAGAGACAGCCGCTGCCTGGCCTTCATCGGGCCCTCAGAGTACATCGTCACCCTGGCAGACGCACGCACACTGGACGAGGTAAACATCTTGACAAGGTTGTTTCTTTTGAAACCTTGAGTGCGGGCGTTAGCCGAAAATGGCGGTCAAACATGAGGTTCCTTTTGTCCAACACTGAATTCTAAACTATAAATGTCTGAACAGAGTAGGTTTATATGTGTTTTTGTGTTACTCTTTTACATACTTTTATAGGGCTTGTACATCGCGACGTCACATCGCAGAGCATTGCAATGTTAGTTATTATGTTGGTAGTCATGGTTTTTCAGTCATTGTTTAGTAATTAATGGTGAAATGATTTGTCATTATGGGGAGACATTGTTGTGTTTGAAAATGCCACAGCATTTCTCCTGTGATACGTGACAAAACAAAGTTGTCATTAGCCTAGGTTAGGGTATTTTTTTTGTTGATTTTAGGGTTTTTCAGTACTACAACTCTTGTCCTCTCAATATGGTGGAGCATCGCCAACAAAGAATCCCATGATACATTCTGATAACAAGCCCTATTGTATTTTTATTTTGTTATTTTTGTTTTATTAAATTGTACTTTTCATTCATAACGTGTGTGTGTGTGTGTGTGTGTGTGTGTGTGTGTGTGTGTGTGTGTGTGTGTGTGTGTGTGTGTGTGTGTGTGTGTGTGTGTGTGTGTGTGTGTGTGTGTGTGTGTGTGTGTGTGTGTGTGTGTGTGTGTTCTCCGTGTCTCCAGCTGCTACGCGTGGACATCAGCATCCTGGACGTGGCGAGCAGCCGGCTGGACACGGCCCTCAGCGTGTGCTTCTCCTCGGGCCCCTCAGAGGGACACCTGCTGGTCGCCACCTCGGCCAACAAAGTCCTGTGGATCAGCAGCAAGACCGGCCGGCTCCTCAGAGAGGTGACGCTGTCCCCATGCAATAATCCCTGCTGTCAATCATTTAGTTGAATGATTTTGTTAAACATGTGTTTCATGCTCTGATCCGTGGACTCAAACTCCGACAGGTGTCCGAGGTTCACAAACAGCGGTGTGTGTCGCTGGCGGTGAGCAAGGACAGTAGGTACCTGCTCACGGCCGGAGACGACGCGATCAAGGTATGGGATTACGAAATGCTGCTCAACATCAGCGCGCAGGTATTCAATCAGTCAATCAATCAATCAATCGATTAATCAAGCATCAATCTGGAAAGAGAGGCAAGAAAAGAGACCACCTGCACCCACCCTTTTTAACCTCTGCTCTGCTGTATGGTAGAAGGTCATAGGTCACACCCAGTGCATCCAGCAAGTGGGCTTCACCCCTGACCAGATGGGTGTGGTCTCGGTGGGTGACGCCATTTTCTTCTGGGACTTCCTGGCCAAACCCGCGCACCACTTGAGTGACAGCCGGTACTGACCGATCACACACATTTCATTCTTTGCTGTTGACATATTGCTATTGATATATTAATTAAAAGATGTCGATTGTTATTTATCATGGAACATTTTGTGTACCCTTCATAGCAAGGTAAAAAAGGGTGTAGCTCATAACCCTAATTGTCATAAAGTATATAAAAACTTGTGAAATTACCACACATTGACCAAGCCAGTGATATGGCAGATGTAACTGGGGGCAGAGCCCTGTTAATAGGCAGAGCTACATCTGTGTTTACAAAGATGTAGCATTGGTGCAATGGCACCAATGTAAAAGGAACTATAAAAAGGAAATGACATGTATGTACATGTCTGACGTGTGCTCTGCTGGTTTGTACTTCCTCACAGCTCTCCGTCCAAGACGAGCTCCGTCTCCCCTCTCAAATCAGGTACCCGTCACTCAAAGCTGAGCCTATAGACCCTTTTCACAGAGGCGTCATCGTAGGGCAAACACAGGTGTCGCTCATGACACTCATTAGGGGTCTGCTCCTTTTATGTACCAGGGCACGGGTAGTAGACTAAACCAGCGAAGAGAAGTCTACTACTGCACTACTGTTTGTCCTACGATCTATTCTGTAGCGTATTTACCTGTGGCGTGAAGGGATTACCCATGACTCACAGGTTCCGCTTGCTTGCTCGCTTGCCTCCATAGCGCTAAAATCCCAGCGGAAACCCGAAGAGGACGGACTGGTGCTGTCCAATGGGATGCCTCGACGGGCCGCGCCCCTCCCCTCCGTCTCCCCCCCGCGGTGGGACATCAGCGCCATAGACGCCGTGGATCAGGAGGGTATGAGATTATACTGCAGGCACATGTCATATGCAGCACGGCTGAGATTGATAGACACAGGTTTATAATTATTCTGATGAAATTTCACATGAATGCCTCGATCGTTTTGTGGCAGGGTTTGTCCGGCCACACGCCACCTAAGTGGCTTTTCTTGGGGCCCTCCGACACAGGACACAGGTAGATGGTAGTTGCAAGATGTTTATTCAGAGATTAAGGCTGGTGGTATTCGCCGAGCTGATGGTACAACTGCCATGACAGTGGCTCCTCCTCGAGTGTGTGTGTTGATGGCTGGTTTATCCTGGGTGCCATGATTGCTCATGCACCACAGGTGTGCAGCCCCACCCAGCCAGAGTCCAATCAGTCTGACTCAGGCCAGGTGAGGCTGTAAACCAGCCATCAACAACACACACTCCACACACACCCTCCACACGTTTATTATGTACTTATTCAATTTTTTCGATAAAGCGTATAAGCCTTTTGCCTCTTTATAAAGACGAAAGACGGAGAGGAACAACCAAGAGTAAAAAAAAAAATACAGAATTAGTTTTTTTGATCCTGTAATAACTTTTTATTTTTATTTAAACAGATCAAAACATAAAATCACTTCTAAATACTTGGCTTCTTGTTGTGATATTGACAAACTGAGAATGAAATGTAATTCTTTGTCTCTCCCTCTCGCCCTACCTTCTCAGTGTTGGGCTCCCTGTCCCTCTGTGAGGACTCTGAGGGGTCTTCGTCTGTCCCTGCCCAGGTCCCTGGTCCCACTCCCTCCCCTGATCCCTCCCATGGTCCCCAGTCCGCCTCCTCCTCCTTCCTCAAGGTCACAGAGCTGGTGGACGCCTCTTCCCTCAGGACCACTCAAAGCCCCTATCTGCTGGAGAAAGGTAGAAGGTCCTTGTCAAAACCCAATGTTGATGACAGATACAGGTGGAACTTGAAATGTTTGCCTCATGAATTCGATTAGATTATAATAGTTGTGGGGTCTGTTTTGATGGAGACATGCTAAGGAAATTTGGCCTGTGTCTTAAGATCTGCACACTTTCTACTTGTCTTCCATGGTCAACTTTCTAGTTTGTCTATAATATTAGCCCTTGTCTGTCTTCACATTAAAATAAAATGTAAACAATTGAACCATTCTAATCAAACCTTAATAAAAGGTTGACAAAGAACTGATCAATATTTTCACGGGTCTTCATCAGAATCTGAAGCCAAAGAGCAGATCCGGCCAGATTGTTACAAGCACTTCACCCCACGCTATAAGACCGCTCTTCTGGATCGGGTATGTTACTGCTATGTAGTAGATGGATGCATAAATATAGTCCTTTGATAAGTGGATATGCTGATATATATATATATATAATTATAATTCTGCCCAGACTGCTGTGGCCCCACCCCCAGAAGAAGAACAACGCTTGAGTTTAAAAGCAGTGATTGGCTACAACGGCAATGGGCGGGACAATATGGTGTGGAGCCCAGACACAGGTAAATATTATCTGTAGAAAACAAGACTAGGTCAACCGAGTGAAATGCAGGGGCCTGGTTGTCTAAGCTCTGCTGGACAACCTGTAGTTTGAAAGAAGCGTATCACAATGTCCAATACATTACGAGACGCATGCTTACGAGACACGGCCTCATTTGTTTGCAGGTGTATTTAATCAGTTCAATTTGGAAATGAAATGCCACAAGATCACGTATACCGCCGTTGACTGCCTTAAAGCCTCTTCTCTCTCTCGCGGGACTTCAGTCAATCAGTCAGTTAGCTAAACTCGCTGCTCCATGCCAAAAAAAAGGGGTTAATAATTTCATTATAACGTGGCCTCATCACTACGGGTGTGTGTGTGTTGCAGGGGTGTTTGCCTACTCCTGCGGCTGTGTGCTGGTGGTGGAGAACCTCCACACTGGGGCCCAGAGGCACCTGGTGGGCCACACGGAGGAGATCTCCACCCTGGCCGCCTCCAACGACTCACTGGTACCTCCCTCACGTGGCTCACTTCACTTCAAATGTCCTTATCATGATTGGGGTCACACTGTCAGTCACACTGTTTTAAATTGTCAGTCATTGTACCTCATCCTGCTCATGCGGTGTCCCTCCCCTAACCCAGACAGTGGCGTCCGCTGCAGCAGGCAGCAGGGGCGGCAGGAGTCTCATTTGCGTATGGGACGTTCAGAGTGGAGCCTGTCGCAATACCGTGTCCTACCACAGGGGGGCAGTGCAGAGCATGGCCTTCTCCAGAGATGACCTCTTATTCCTCTCAGTAGGTCAGTGTCTGCCTGTTATGGCTGTGTGTAATAGAAACATCAAAAGGATCAGACTATATCAAGAGCAAACAACAAATGTAACGCGTTTATAAAATGTTTCGAATACAGACTTGATTTTTGGTTTTGTATTCATTTGAAAGTTTTATAAAATACGAGATTATTAGTGTCACAGTTGTATACATTTACAGATCAATCACTCCTCAATCAATCATCAGTCACATGTATTTACCACTTAAATTATGACTGACTTATGAGCATCAGGGATAAGTGCTCATAAGTTGGATACGTTATGGGATAAGTTGCTTATAGCAACCCACAGTGAACTACTTGAATACAACCGCGAACACTGCTTCTCCACGCCACCTCCTGCAGGTGACTTCTCTGACCCCGTGGTGGCGCTGTGGAGCAGCAGGACCTTCCAGCTGCTGTCCACCGTGAGGGCTGAGGGGCCCCTGCACCACGCGGCCTTCAGCCCCACCAGGGCGAGCCAGCTGGCCTGCGTGGGCAGCCAGGGGGCGCTGTTCTGCCTCGTCGACTCCAAGCTCCACGAAGTGGACCTCAAGGTACACAGACTCACGCTAACTCATTGTTGGGATGGTAGGGAGATATATTGTGTGAGTGTAGAATATGAATGAAATGACATTCATATTCTATGTCACTGTGTAGAATTTTTTCAACATAGACTTTAAATAATTATCGAATGTAATTGATTATGTACCTTTTTTACATTTGATGGTTATTTTTAGGGACAATTGCCAGACCAAATTACTCACTTAGACAGCAGGAATGACACATTTCTTCTCTAAATATTTTGGTGTTTACACATTCCCCTTGAATTTACCATCATGGACAGGATAACAAAACAAAGCAGCATTATTTCTTGAGTTAGTATTGAAGGTCAATCAAATTATGAGTATCAGTTCACTAAGGTGCAGCGGTACGGTACTTTGGCATTTTTGAAATTTCAATAACATGTAAGTTAACTGAATATCCTCTTCTATAGTTCCAGCGGGTTGCCACACCAGCGGGGCTGGGCGGGGCCAAGCTGACCTCCCTGTGCTATGGCACCGATGCCCTGCTGTTCACGGGCAGCGGCGGTGGACACGTGTGCGTGTGGGACTGCCAGCGCCAGCGCTGCTTCATGACCTGGCGGGCGGACAACGGAGAGATCGGTACGAATCGGTTTAACTTAAACCTTGCTCGCTCTCTCTCTCTCTCTCCTTTCTATTTCTCTTTAAGGGTAGGTCTAACACAAGTGGCATAGTCCCTGTAGTTGACCCCCCCCCCCCCCCCCTGCCTCTCTGCCCTCAGGGGTGCTACTGTGCCGCAGGCACCGCCTCCTGACCGGCAGCAACACACGGCGGCTGAGGCTGTGGGGGGTGGAGGCAGTGGAGGCCCTGAGGCTGGACAAGCAGGCCTCCAGCACCACCCACAGGTGACCCACACATGATGCTAGCGGTGGGAATCACAGAGCAACTCACAATACGATGCTATCACGATATTTTGCCCGAGATTGCGATGGTATCACGATACAGCGTTTCTGCGATAATCGATACATAGCAAGACCATTCGTCTACGACACATCACTACTACGATATCCATGTAACTGAATAAGAAAAAATACCCCTAAAAAGGCGAAAAGCAGGAATTATGGATTTATTTACTGTGTTGTGGTATCAGTTTCATGAAATTTGAGATGAACAATGTACAACAAAGTGCAAGGAGTCTTAGCTTAGTGCCTCTTCAACACACACTCACACACACACACACACACACAATGACTGCAACTTGCCCATCATTCCAATGATAACTTCCGTTCAGTTTACCCTCATTCATTCATTCATTCATTCATGACTCCTCGCCACCACAAGGAGTCATGAAGTAGTGACTCTGGTAAGTCAAAATGGTAATAGGCTGAATGCTGGGGAATATGTTTAGAGTGCCAGCATGTTTTAATAAAAATAACGATATTTGGCGCCATAAAGCATCACGAGGAAGTATCACGATATAGTCCAGTATCGATATTTGATACAGCTCCACCTCACTTAGCAGTTAACCTCCCAGAAAACTGTGAATGTCCTGTGAAGTTTGTTTAAATATTGTCTTATATTAAAATAATAATAATATACACATATTCTCTTGTATTATCAGTAGTAGAAGTATGTCGTGATCACATATTTTGTTCTGGCTTTCTGACACCTTACTCGTCGAGCGGCGGTCTCCTCCGCAGCGTGGACTGCTTGATATAGACGTAGTCTTGATGTGTTGTCATCAGAGTCCCCCGGTTGTCTGTCCCTCAGCGGGGCCCGCGTGCTCCTGGAGCAGGAGATCCTGCTGGACGGGGCGGTGGTGAGCGCGGCCTTCGACGAGGCCCTACACATGGGCATCGTGGGCACCACCGCGGGAACCCTATGGTACATCAACTGGCTGGAGCGCAGCAGCATCCGTCTCATCAGCGGACACAAGACCCAGGTACGATGCGCTTATCTCCCTATTCGATACTATCACGATACTTGGGTGCCGATTCGATATGTATTGTGATTTTGAGGTATTCAGGCATTAAAACATCGATTAAACACACACCCAAATACATTCAAACATGTCTTGCTGCTGAGCCTCCTGAATCCACTGTGTGTGCGTCGTCATCCTCCTCCTCCTCCTCCTCCTCCTCCTCCAGGTGAACGACGCGGCGTTCAGCGCAGACGAGAGCCACTTCGCCACCTGCGGGGAGGACGGCAGCCTCCGAGTGTGGTCTTCCCCCAGCAGGGAGCTGGTGGTGCAGTTCCAGGTCCTCAACCAGGTGAAACATGTCTCGGACTCGTGGCTCTTTCCACAGTCTACTTCCCTCCCAAACCTGTAGGTGGCGATGGCGTGCTTTGGTTTGTGTGGGTGGTTTTTTGGTTGTGTTCAACAGTTTTCTGGTGCGGAATACATTTACATTCTCACACGTCATCATTCTTCATTCATTTTTTATTTTTTATTTTTTTATCAACTGCTGGTTACACTCAGGATGTGCACGGAAAATACATGAAAACCACATTGCTCTTTTTTTTTTTTTGTTCCAACATATGAATTTACCGTGAACAATGTGAGACTTTGTTTCAGATTGTATTAACCGTTGCTCATGCAAAACAATATAATGTACTCTTCTGGGCTGTTTCTGTGTAGCTTTAACGGGAGGGGTTGTACAGAAACCGACCTGGAGACAACCAGGAATAGAAAGCTCTCCTACTCCTGCATGGCCATTCTCATTGTGTATGTTATTAGTCCATATTTGGACTATAATAACTTTGCAAATATGTGGATGGAAATAACCACCAGAGGTCATGTTCAAAAGCAGTCTCTGTGCCATGGGGGCGGGGGTCTACACCGTCAGCTAACACCCCGTGTGTGTGTGTGTGTGTGTGTGTGTGTGTGTGTGTGTGTGTGTGTGTGTGTGTGTGTGTGTGTGTGTGTGTGTGTGTGTGTGTGTGTGTGTGTGTGTGTGTGTGTGTGTGTGTGTGTGTGTTTGATTCCAGGGCTGTAGTTGTGTGTGCTGGACCCCGGCGCCCGCCCACCCTCCCGGGGCCGGGGTGTGCGTGGCGGCGGGCTACAGCGACGGAACCCTCCGGATCTTCCGTCTGGCGTCCGGGGAGATGGAGAGGAAGCTGCAGCCTCACAGAGCGCCGGTCACTGCAATACAGTACTCCGCCCATGGTGAGCCACGTTGCGTTGTCAGGGTTGCTATGGAGACAGGATGACCGGTAAAGACTGTTCCAGAGGGAGGGTTGGCGCGCTCATTGGCGGGCCAACTGTCAACCTCGCTCTGGCGTGCCCTTGAGCAATGTCATGATGGAAGTCCCTGGCGGCGCAGCGCCCCCTTGTAAACATGCGTATCACGTTGCATTAAACACAAGTGTGAATCCCAGGGTTTTCTTTTTGTACAGGTCATGTGATCCTCTCGGCGGGGAAGAATGGTCTAGTAGTGGTCAGTAACCCAGAGAATGGAAACACCGTCTGTGTGTTGAATGACCACAAAGGCGCACTGGTCACCTCCCTCCAATGTGTGGCCAAACAGGTTAGAGCAGAGCGGGCCCCACCCAGTGCCAGGCACTTCTAGCAATACTACAGAATGACATGGCAGAGAAGCCTGTGAGACTGAACTGAGGATGAATTGTTGTCTTGGAACTGTAATTAGTGTTGATGTAATCAAGTATTTGATCCTTCTGATGACAAATCAAGCAAGTTGTTACTGGAAGTGTATCTGTGTGAGGTGTTTGGCAGGATTTACAGGTTTCGTTTACTGTTTTTCAGTACAAGCAATTTGGTTTGGAAGGAAACGAGTTGTGGTTGGCTGCCAGTTCGGACAGACGTGTCAGTGTGTGGGCTGCTGATTGGCCGAAAATCAAATGCGACCTTCTCGATTGGCTGACATTTCCCGCTCCTGCCTATAATGGGGTAATGTGTTGTAGAACTCACCGGTAGAACTTGCCTGACAAAGCATTTTATTTGGCTTTCATCTTTATCCATGCAAAGCCACAACCTTTGTATTTTTTACCGTAATTACCCTAACATATTACCAAAACTGTTGATTATATGTACAGTTTTTGTTTATCTGGCACAACTTAATTATTTCCAACAAAAGCAAACAGGCCTGTTGCAGTGCATGGGATATATTTGTAGATAACCTAATTCCATCTGTTGGTTCTTAAACGGTCTTGAGGTTAAGAGTCTGTCTGTTTGGTTTCTGTCCCTACATCAGGAGGGTGAGGGCCCCCCTCCCAGTCTGGCAGCCTTCTGCCCCACAGACCCTGGTCTGGTGGTGTATACCGGCTATGCTGTGGAGAAGGAGATCTCCTTCTACAGCCTGGCCAGGAAACAGGTAGACTGAAATCCCTTCCCTCTGCCTGCGTTCAACTGCTTCAAAAACGTATATACTGAGAGATTGGACAGAGCGAGATTGCTTGTAGTTATTCATGTAGGACAGTCTTGTCTAGAGCATTATACTCCCAGCCGAAAGGTTCTGGGAGTCCATTGTCCACAGTCTCCCCTGTAAGCATCCTTGAGCAAGATGCCTAACCCCTGACCTGACCTTTACTGTAAGTCGCTTTGGATACAAGCGTCAGTTTCAGGCTTTTACATAATGTAACTGTCTTGCATGGATAGATATGGATAGATAATAAGACATTTACCATATCGCAATTTATCTCATTGTACTTTTGTTCTTAATTTGTTGTTGTAAATTGTTAATGTTAATATTCTAATTCTGAGCCCCTCTCAAAGACAATTTTCTCTCACTTTTGACGAACAATAAAGTTTTGTCATCTAATCTAATCTTGCCTAATAAATGGTCAATATTGTGCTAGAACATTCTCTCCGTGTGTGTGTGCCCTGCCATCTCTCCAGGTCGTCAGGAAGATTGCGCTGCCCCACTGGGCCACCTGCTTCAGCCTCTCCCCCAAGGATCCTCTGATTGCTGTGGGATTAAAAGGTATGTGTTCCAGCATGTTCTGTTTCTCCTGACTAGAACCACTATGGGCCTTATGCCATCTTTCCACTGGTAGTACCAGCTCGTCTCGCGGCTTTTTTGCCTTTCCATTGCTGCTATCTGGTACCTGCTAACTGGTGCTTTTTTTAGTATCAACTCCGTAAGTTCCAACCGAGCTGAGCTGATACTTTTGTGTGACGTAAGCTGGCAGCCGGCCACTGATTGGACAGAGTGACGTCACTTGGCGACTCATTATGAGGGCGACACTCGCTACCTTTTAAATACTAGCATCTGCGTTCAGCGATTACTGATCAACATGGAAGGAACAACGCAACGCAAGAACACGCCGTGGACCGTGGCAGAGGTGGTGACGCCCCTGAGTGTTGTCGCTGAAGACCGCATCCAGAAGGAGCCCACAGTCAGACCAGTTTATGTGTCGCGTGGATAAGTACGTCACTGATGACGACCCGCCCACTTTGAAGAGATACTAATTCTAGATGGAAACGCAACACGTCTGAAACCAAACCAAGTAGAGCCACACTAAGGCGTGGCGAGACGAGCTGGTACTACCAGTGGAAAGACGGCATTATTCACCTTGCAGCCATCTTGGTTCTAAATACTAGCTGGATGGGGGGAACTGAATGCGGAATTCAGTTGCTTAAGAACCAAGATGGCCACTAGGTGAATAATTCCACATAATTATTTACCGCCTAGTCAATCAGGAAAATACCAAATTCCTAGTTATTACCAGCAGCAAGTTGGCATGTGGGCATATTTACAAATGGGAACGTTGTAATTATGGTAAATCCAATATGGTGTGAAGATGGCATGATGCCAATAGAGGTTTGCTGTGTCACGACCGCTGGCTTAATTCCCCAGTTCAGCGTGTGGTGAGCCAGTACATTCCAGCAGTTGAAGGGCAACAGAAAGGGAAACACAAACTTTCTGTAAATACTCTGACATACGGCTTATTGTATTTTTCAAATGATGTAATATTATTTCCCATTGTCTTGCAGTATGCAAGACAATTATTATCACCATTATTATGTATGATTGATTGTCTGTATTACTTTATGTATTTATTTTTCATAGAAACAAATGATAACCTAAAGTATTTTTTGAGAAGACCATCTCTAACGTAGCATGTTCCCTACTCTCTGGTCCAGAGCGGGTGTTGAAACTGATCCAGTCCTCCAGCGGCCAGTTCCAGGACTTCCTCCCCCACAGTGACTCCCTGCAGGCCTGCCGCTTCTCCCCGTCCGGAGGCTTCCTCTTCAGCCTGGCCTACAACGAGATCTACCTGTGGGAGGTGAAGGCCCATGACCCGCAGCTATGAACTCTCTCTGGATCACCGCAATAAGCCTTCCCGCGTGGGAGGCAGGGAGGGAGGGTGGTTTCGTCTTATTTGAAGTGTCACTCAGTTGTCACGGTTTGAAGTGCACCAAACCGTCAAGTTATGTATGAAGTTAGACCGTTTTAATTACTGTTAATTTTCATTTATATTTTAAGCAAAACCTTTTAAAAAATATGCTTCATAATGTGTTAACTCCCGTTCCAGTACTGAGCCTTTCTACATTTCACTGATAAACGGTCAACTTGTTCTACTTTTGTTTTCAGAAATGTTTTTATAAACGCAAGCGTAAATGTCAAATGGTTTTGCAATGTATTTATTTCGTCGGACGAGTCGCTAAGCAGATGATTAATTGCAACACCCCATATTGTTGCATATAATGAAACATTACATACTGTATTTGCACAACCGACTTCAACGTGTGTATGTATATATATATATGTATGTATGTATGTATGTATGTATGCATGCATGCATGCATGCATGCATGCATGTATGTGTGTGTATATATGTATATATATGTGTATATATATATAGCAGCGGCTCGCGTCAAAAATAGAACGCTACGTCAGGGGCGCTGAGCACCCAATGAGCCCCACTGCCACCACCCACCCTTTTTTCACACAAAAACAAAAAATATGTCTATTGAAAAATAACTATCATTCACACACACACAC
The DNA here is from genome assembly GCA_030340625.1 of Merluccius polli. Lineage (NCBI taxonomy): Eukaryota > Metazoa > Chordata > Actinopteri > Gadiformes > Merlucciidae > Merluccius > Merluccius polli. The sequence goes on along the minus strand of JAOPHQ010001306.1, from coordinate 8,296 downwards.
ACAGAGTAACGCTAGGAGTTAGTATATACTATGCCCCCATGAATGTGATGTGATTATTATTGTTGCAAAGCCTGGTTCAGGTTAAATCCTCTGTAAAACATGAATGAATACAGCAAAAGAAAAACATTTAACTTTATTTTATTGTCTGGTTTGATAGTCAGACAACTGAAAAATAACATATATAAATCTATGAATAAATAACAATTAATTTAAAAAGCCACAGTGAGTGTTTTCACACATACTGGTGGTATACAGTGATGTGTGTCGTTTCGTTTGTTTTCACTCTGGTCCAAACTCCGCACCACTGGCAGGGCTTCATGTTTCCATGACGACGGACCAGAAAAGACGCGCGAATTACGTAAGTTATTTACACAATTTACGTAATTTACGTAAGTTATTACGTAATAACTTACGTAATTTGCGTAAGTTATTTACGTAATAACTTGCGTGAATTGCGTAAGTTACGCAATTCACGTAAGTTACGCAAATTACGTAAGTTATTACGTAAATAACTTACGTAATTTGCGTAAGTTATTTACGTAATAACTTACGTAATTTGCGTAACTTACGTGAATTGCGTAAGTTACGCAATTCACGTAAGTTATTACGTAAATAAATTACGTAATTTGCGTAAGTTATTTACGTAATAACTTGCGCAATTCACGTAAGTTATTACGTAAATAACTTACGCAAATTACGTAAGTTATTTACGTAATAACTTACGTGAATTGCGTAAGTTATTTACGTAATAACTTACGCAATTCACTTACGTAATTTGCGTAACTTACGTGAATTGCGTAACTTACGCAATTCACGTAAGTTATTACGTAAATAACTTACGCAAATTACGTAAGTTATTTACGTAATAACTTACGTGAATTGCGTAAGTTATTACGTAAATAACTTACGCAAATTACGTAAGTTATTTACGTAATAACTTACGTGAATTGCGTAAGTTATTTACGTAATAACTTACGTAATTTGCGTAAGTTACGTGAATTGCGTAACTTACGCAATTCACGTAAGTTATTACGTAAATAACTTACGTAATTTGCGTAAGTTATTTACGTAATAACTTACGCGAATTGCGTAAGTTATTACGTAAATAACTTACGCAAATTACGTAAGTTATTTACGTAATAACTTACGTAATTTGCGTAAGTTACGTGAATTGCGTAAGTTACGCAATTCATGTAAGTTATTACGTAATAACTTACGCAATTCACGTAAGTTATTACGTAAATAACTTACGCAAATTACGTAAGTTATTACGTAAATAACTTACGCAAATTACGTAAGTTATTTACGTAATAACTTACGTAATTTGCGTAAGTTACGTAAATAACTTACGTAAATTACGTTAATGGCGCTAATGGCGCTAACGGAGCTAACTGGGCTAACAGAGCTAACTGGTAAACGGTGCCTGGACTCCAGGGGCCTCATGTACAAAGGCTTGCGTGGATTTGTGCGTGGATTTTGGCGTACGCCAAAACCCCGAAAATGTCGTACGCACAAATAAATTCAGATGTATGAAAGTGTGCGTACGCATGGATCCGAGCGCGTTTCTTTTGTACATCCCGATCAACGTGGAACTAAGCGCACGTGCAGATGTGGCAAACTCCTCCCTGTCCACGCCCCCATTTAAATATGCAAATCTATGTAAATAGGCCCTGGACCTGAGATTCACCTCTATCCGATCAGATAAAACAAGCAAGTGTGGCACAGAGGATATTTATATATTATTGCCACTTACTTAAATGTGTTATTTTATATGTATGGACTTTATTTGGCATTTTTACAGACGCCCCCCATTCAATTTTAAGCATTATTATTATTATTATTATTAAAGGCACGAGACCACCCGCGGCTATATAAACGTCGCACATTCGAAATCGGCTGATGAGCCACTTGTCATCGTTTGCAAATAAATCCTCGCGTTCCCTAAATACTCGCTCACGTCGGATTGCACCATTTGCAAGGTCCTCTAACAACGCTAACGCTGCCATCGGTAATACCATTTTCTTCATCACATTGCGCATGCTTTTATATCCACCCGTAAAATTGCAAACACGGTGGGTGTGTTAATTGTTCATAAGTGTGTCTCTGACGTGCACATCACTCTGATGACTAATTGTTGTTGACATTATTAACAGTTTCCCAGCGTCACCTCTAAGTGTCGCCAAAGGAACAATAGCTGTAGAAACGTGCGTACGCCAGCTATGAAGTTGACGTGAGGCACCGCACATTTCCACGGTCATTTCACGTTTCATACATCTGAACGTGAGCGTGGAACGCCATTTTTTTTGCGTACGCCACGTTTTTGTGCGTACGCAACCTTCGTACATGAGGCCCCAGCACTCACCGATATGGTATCGGAATCGGAACAACTCTCGGTAAAAGGAAAGAAGTGTGAGACAGAGCTTTGGAGCAACAGTTGATTCACAACACTACAACTAAACAGATCTCACTCTGCGTGAGTCGCGCTGGACGGTCGGGCTGCGGAGCGGTGTAGAGGAGAAGGAGGGGTGAGAAGAGGATGATACCATTTGCTAAGCGGGGATGTTTTCATTTTCGTCCTTAACATATACATTTTAAACCACAAACTACGGAGTATGTTTTGGACATTATTTAACCCTGTCAGTATCCAATCCATAATTTATTTGTGTTATTTTTTATTTAAGCTCTTTTCCCCCTGAGATTCTTTTATTTCAATAGATACTTTTGTTTTTGTTGAGAGCAGGGTAAGGAAACTTTAATTTATTTTTACAATAACATGTAAATTAATGTTATGTGGGTTTCAATAAAAGCATGCACAAGAATATTATTTTCCCTTTTTTTTAAGTAATTACCATCAGCTATTCAGTGTTGAGAGTACCTAAAAGCAGGGAATCTATTAAAGCTGAAAAATCTGAAAGAGACAGGAACTGTATGCAAACTTAAATATTTTCTTATTTATCGCAAGTCATATCGTCATCGCAATATTGAACAGTGTGATCGCACATCGCACATTTTGCTGATATCGTGCAGGCCTTATATATATATATATATATATATATATATATATATATATATATATATATATATATATATATATATATATATATATATATATATATATATATATATGTGTAAATATAGGGTGTGTGTGTGTGTGTGTGTAAGGCGTGTATTTGTATCGCCCACTTCCACCAGTAGGGGGCGCTGATCTGCCGTGGGAATGACCCGGAAAGGCATGGCAGTTTCACCTTGGACGTTAACGGTCAGGAATGGCTCGCATCTTGTGGGGCCAGCGTGACGTTTAGCGGTACAGTAAGACCCCGTAAACCCACACAGTGGGGCCCCACGGTACGAGGCGGACCCAACAAACCAAAAATACAAAACGGAGGAAGCATGAAACGCGACGTCAGAATACTGCTGTTGGGGGAGCGTAAGTCTTTCCCCACTGACGTGAAAACAAGCTAGCATGCTAGCGCTAGCATAGCTACTGTCCAAACTTCCTGCACGGAGTTGTTATGGAGATGGGAGGGTGGGGACAGTAGCGCAGACGTTTTGTTTATTTGTGGTTTTATGTGGTAGTTTTAAAACGTATCACCAAATAATGTCTTTTTCAAGTACGGTGACTTTAATCGCTGCTCGTTTTATGTACGGGTCAACTGACATTACGTGGTTGTGAATGCGCCTCTGCGGCTACGGCATAAGTCCTCGCGTCCATATACGTGAAACAACAACAATAACACTTTATTAAAAGTGTTATATTTCACTGTGTGCTGTCATATACAGCCATGTGGTGACTGGGTGAGCGGCTCATGCTTGCCAGACCTCGTAAGCCGTCAATAAACGTCGTTTAGTCCGACACATGAATGTCCAAAATGAAGGTGTTTTTTTTCCCCACTAACGACATTTCCCTAAAAAAAAAAAAAGGCTGCTGTCGTCACGTGACTAGTGCAGGTGATGGCGCAAGGTGATGCCTTGTTTGCAGCCTCCCGTGAGGGATGAGGTGCCACACATGTTAATAAGCCGTGATATTTTATTGATGGTGGACTTCAAGCTCTCCCGGTATTTGTTAAGCTCTGTTCCGCTTCAGCTGTCCATGTTATTACTGGCGTCAGGTGTAGCTGTTGCTGTGAGAGGAGGCCATTGTGCTCTCCATGTGATAACATCAGCTCTTATCAAGAGGGCGTGTATGGGGTAGCCAAATACAGGCTGAACTACCAGCAGACAAGGTGATCAAATGTAACACCGTAGGCAAAACACTGATGCAGTGCAAATGTCATTTTACTATGGAAAGCTAAGCCACAATCCAATGTTGTCCTTTTATCACAGGATGTCTCTTTGCGATATGTGTGTCCTATTTTAAATGCATACACTACGCCGACTAACTCTGTCCACATGAGTTTAGGTATGAGCATCATGGTTGAGTTAAAGCCACCGCATGAGTCTTTGTTTTGTGCTGTCCAAATCGGCCTGACCTTGTTCCTGCTCTCTTAACAGCCAAAGTGGGGAAGACCTCCCTCATTATGTCCTTGGTGGGGGAGGAATTTCCTGACGAGGTATGCATCCCCAGGCAATTTCCTTTTTGATTTTTTGATCATTTGATCGTTGGTTTAAATAAACAGTTGTAAAGTTGTTCCACTCCGTCTATCCCGTTCGTGACAATCGGCAGCGATGGGATCTCATACTGATTCTTCAAGTTATAACATTATATACATTATGCATAGTAACGACTACAGTTACACGTTTGCTTTTACATTATTAAAACTGCTAACACATGATATACATCTTAATATATATATATAGACTGTATATTGATCTATTCCAAGTTTTGACATTATTATACATGATAATATACATCTATTAATATATATATATATCTCCTACTGTATATTAATCTATTCCCAGGTGCCCCTCAGAGCAGAGGAGATCACCATTCCGGCTGACGTCACTCCAGAGAAGGTGCCGACACACATAGTGGACTACTCAGGTGAATGCCCTTCTGAGCCAGCACACAACAGCTGGATAGCCACGTTTGTGTGTGTGTGTAAAATGTTGTCACTCGCGCCACATGTCCTTTTCTGTCCTCGACTCTTTAACAGAAACCGAACAGACGGACGAGGTCCTGAAGGCGGAGATCATCAAGGTAAAACCAAACCCCCTCCCGCCACATTTCAACTCACACAGGTTCCCATACAACACAGCGCACACTATGCCACGAAGCAACCGATGCCCCAGCTTTCTAGCCCAAGGTCCAGTATGTGTGGACAGAATTCTCTCCCAGGTCTATATGGACGGCTCTGGCATGGAATGCATTGTGGGAACAGACTAGTGTGTTTTCCTGGATATATGAACCCGCTATTGAACCATTGGTTGTGGATGTGATCTGATGTAACGTGGTTGCGTACACAACCATCCGTATGAGAATGTAAGCTCATACTTAATAATAATAATACTTAAAAAGGATAATGCGAAAGTCATAGTTTAGCTTCTCTAACGTATCTGTGGCAAAATCTGGAAAGCAACACACGGCTGTGGGAGGCGTGGGCGGCGCATCTCCCGAGTGTTACTTCAACCCATCCTTTGTCTTCCTCCTCCAGGCCAACGTGGTGTGTGTGGTGTACGACGTCACCAAGGAAGAGACGATAGAGAAGGTGAGCATTCCTGCAGTAGAATAAACTGAGTTAAAATGGTCAAGGACTTGACTGGCTCTCTGTTCTGACTGTAACTTAGGCTTGTTTTATGTTTTTTCCAGATCAAAACTAAATGGATCCCTTTAGTCAACGGCAATGCAGAGAAGGGAAACAAGTAGGTAGTAGATCGTGAGGTTGTGCGTGCGTGTGTGTATGTGTGGGTTTGTATCTCAGGAGGATGAGTGTGTTACTCATGTCAGTAGCTCAGGAGGTATAGTGGATCAGCTGCTGGTTTGATCCTCAGCTCCGGTTGAGTGTCAAGGTTACCTGGAGCATGACCACTCCAAGCAAACAATGTCGGGTGTGTTCTGGAGCTCTAGAAATGCACACTGTCGCCCATTTTCATTGTGTCTCTTTTCCTCCGCGGTGCTTTCAGGGTGCCTATCATCCTCGTCGGGAACAAGTCCGACCTACGTTCAGGAAGCTCCATGGAAACCATTCTGCCAATCATGAACCAGTTCTCAGAGATTGAAACGTGCGTCGAGGTATTGCTGACATCCGGGGGAGGGGGGGGCCCCACTTCATTATTCTCGCCACCAAATATTTGATCTCACGCAAACAATGGAATACCAGCATAATTGTCATAGTTGGACGGTGCGGTAGCGATAGCGTTTTTTTGATACACACCCTCTACCTCTCTCTCCACTCCCCAAGTGTTCGGCGAAGAACCTGAAAAACATCTCTGAGTTGTTTTACTATGCCCAGAAGGCTGTGCTCCACCCGACCGCTCCTCTCTACGACCCGGAAGACAAGCAGGTCAGTGGACTTCAACAGATCGAGCGTTGAACTGTTAACTGTTATCCACAAAGGTTATTTTGGACACTGGTTGGGTTTGGTCTTAACCACACTACTCTCCCACTTTTTACCCAGGGTTTGTTTGAGAAGTAGTGTAACTTTTTCAAGCAATTTCCTGTTCCATAGTAAGACAGTTTTTAAGCGGTGGTTCCATCGACCTGATGAAACCAGATATCAAACCCCAGAAAATGTAGATGGTAGTCCATGGTAGGGATTGTGTTTTCCTGTACGGTCGAAGACGCAGCTCTCTCACCTCCATGTCCTCTTGAGATTATGCTGAAGCGCTGTGGTCGCTCCTCTACCCACTTTGATGACCACTTCCTGTTTCCTCCCCTCCCTGTGTTCTCTCTCAGCTGAAGCCTCAGTGTGTCCGCGCCCTTTCCAGAATCTTCTACATCTCCGACCGGGACAACGACCGGATCCTCAGCGACGTGGAGCTCAACCGTTTTCAGGTGTCAACCTCCCCCCGCCCCCACCGCCACTTCCACCACCGCCACTTCCACCACCACCACTTATACCACCACCACCACTTCCACTTCCCACTACCACTTCCTTCTCTCACACACTCTCTCACACACTCTTTTCCTCTCCACATACGCCTTATGGCTAAACCTTGTTTGCTGTTAAACATCTCAACACGGTGTCCGTTTTGCAGAAAGCATGTTTCGGGAACCCGTTGGCCCCTCAGGCCCTGGAGGACGTGAAGACGGTGGTCTGGAAGAACACCGGCGACGGAGTCCAAGACAACGGCCTCACCCTCAACGGTAAAGAAACGGCTTGGACCCGGGCCATAACAGGATCCACCCAGTTCCAACCGCTATTTCACTGTGTTATTTGCTGCTGGCATGTTCCCCCCCCCCCCCCCCCCCCCCCCCCCCCCCCCGGGGTGATAGGCATCACTGCGTGGAGAAAGTAGGTCGTGGGGATGGCAACTTGAAGGGCTTCCGTCTCTGTACACCACTGCTTTTGATAGTCAAATGTCGAACCTTTTACAGCTCAGCTAATCAGATAGAAGAGGTTTACAACATGAGTGTCATGGAAAAAAGTGCCATCAATACTGTTTATTATCAGAATTATTAAAAGCTTTTGTTAATTTGTATTAAACCTTTATTTAACCAGGAAAAGTCCCATTGAGATTAAAAATCTCTTTTTCAAGGGAGTCCTGGCCAAAAGCTTTTGTAAATGCCTTGTTCAAGAGGGATTTATAGAGAGTAGTACCTTTTTAATGTCACAGTCCTAAATCAAATCCCCTTCTGGGATTGCTAAAGAAAACTGTGGAGTAATACAAAAATCTTGTCTTAAAAATGTCTGTCTTAACTGGAATGCACCTCCCCAGGTTTCCTGTTCCTGAACACGTTGTTTATCCAGAGGGGCCGGCATGAGACCACCTGGACCATCCTCAGGAACTTTGGATATGATGACACGCTGGAGCTCACAGACGACTACCTCTACCCACAGTGAGTCTGGCCATGCTGTCTGGTATGGTAATACCACGGGATTATGCTGGTCGTGTTGTTTCCCTTGTGAAGCACTTTGTGTTCACAAGGGAAACAGTGAACACTCAGAAGTTTAATTGATGGATTGTTTGATTGTAGTTTATCGATGAATCTGTATAATTGTATAAAACCCAAGAGGAAGTCCTAAACCCCAAGAGGAAATCTCTCTGTGGTTTTATAGCGCACCAATCATAAGGGTAAACATAGCCACGAACCCCTGTTCCAGATCTGGGATGTGTTGAACCATTGGTTCTTAGTATAATGAAACATTGTTCTTGTGTTTTACTTATTTAAACAAAAAATGTTGCGTGCGTGCACTAA
>JAOPHQ010001305.1:0-42568 GCA_030340625.1 Merluccius polli | reverse complement strand
ATATTAGATGCTTCAGGGTGGTTGATAGTAACCGGGTCATCCAAGCCAATGCAGCCCCCTTCTGATGTATGACTCTTTACAGCAGCGGGGAGTAGTTTTCCGCCTCATGGGAAGGAGAGGCAGCTGTTGCCATGGGCTGGTCAACCCTTGTTCTACTATTATCACACTCTTGGCATAGTGGACCTGGTCTTTTGCAATGCCTGCATAGGACTGGGCCTGGATGTTTAGATTGGGGGGGTATAGGGGCTGCCTGAAGAGCTAGGAGACCCTGCGTAAGTTGGTTAAGCTGCTCTGCTGTTTCTGCAACATGTTTTTATCTCTGCTCTAGCAGGGCTACTAGGGACACCTTATCCACATGCTGCACGGCACATAAAGCGGGGAGAGAGTGGCTCCTACCTCTGTACTCATCTGGCCGTCCCTCCCGTTCCCAACGCAGGGCTTCAGCCCTTATTCTAGGAGTGAAGAGCCAGGATGTTGACGGACAACACGCTTCAACTCCTGCGAAGGTCTGAAGCACACACATGCTCAACAAACTGGTCACGCAACAGGGTGGCAGAATTAGGGATCCCATTTGGGCACAACGTTCAATCTTTTCCATTAGACAGTACAAAGCATGGGAAAACTCTTGTAATGATTCCCCCTCCAGCTGCTTCCTAGAAAAGAAGCTTTGTTGAAGAGAGACATACGGTTTAGAACAGCCATACAAGTCCTGGAGAATAGTTAGGATACGTTCTGGGTCTTCCCTATCTGCCCTGGGCCTATACCTGATCTCGTCTTTGCCTCCCCCTCCAAATGATCGTAAATCAAATATGCCTGATCAAGTGGCCTCAGATGTCTAGCTCTTATTGTAGCCCTTACCTCCTCAACCCAATCTTCTACCGGAATCACTGTGGTTCCCCTAAATAGTGGGCATTTCCTTTCCCTAGGAGACAAAACAAACGTTCAGTGGGTAAACAGTCAATGTTGCCGACATTACATGGAGGAACCGCGCTGCTGGGCCCAGGTGCCGACTGGGAGGAGCGGCCTCTGCCTGTTCCCTCAGTAGCTGCTCCTTGTCAGCCAGCAGTTGCTGTACCAAGTCCCTCAGTTCCTGGAGCTCACTGGCCATGGCAACACAAAGGAAAGTCAGTCCAGGCACTTGAGTTCTGATCCACCGGAGTTCATGGAAGGATGTCAGCCATGATGTTCGTAGATCCCACGGAGCACCAACTGACTTCCGTAGATCCCACGGAGCGCCAACCTGCTGCTTTGTTTTTCTTACTCGATCGTCTAGTCGTTTCAAAACAAACAAAAAAAAGAAAAAAAACAAAAACACGACTACACGTCTCTAAGTCTCATTGAAATCCTGCCGACAACGCCAAAATGTAACCGAGGCGGGGCAAGGAGTCTAGCTGCTGGTTAAGATGTCGACAACGCCACCTTGAAAATGTTGTGTTCAAGGATTAACTAATAAGTGTGTTTTTAGTATAAAATTAAAACCGGGTTCCCCAAAGACGCAGTTTTGCCAATGAGACGGAGGCGTGAGTTTCCCTCAAACAATTATGTTTATTAAATTACAAGTCATAAATCATAACAGGTGTCATCCAAGGAGATGGCTGGCAAGTGGCGACAACCGTGGACAGGAGGGGGGGGAGCTAGCTCGCTAGGCTACTCACCCACACGCCCAGGCCTATAAAACACACACCACACAAACACAGCCAAAATAGTAAAAGAACGCGACATAGGTGGTATGGGGAGCCCTATAACACCCGGTCGCTGGCTGGATGCCCCACTTGCACCACTCCCATAAGACCAGTAGCAACAACAAGTTGTTATAAAAAAAGGGGTTGTAGTGTTTGCGAGAAAATAAAGTCAAACGAACAAACACAAAAGACAAGGAAATCAAATAAAGCGACCCAAAACAAGCAGCAGTGGCGAAGATCTAGGGGAAGGGGTAATATAGACAACTGATTAGTCGTATCAAACTAGGGCACGGGCTACAACTTGGATCTGGCAATGTAGCCTACCTCGAGTCCCACCAGCCGAACCCCTCACGTTGCTCTCCCTACGGTCAACCCTGCAATCTCCCCCAGCACTGAAAACACCATCCGGCACGGGCTACCCAGCTTGGTGCCAGGCAGACGTCCGGAGCTTAAATAGTCGCAACAATAATATGAATCGGAACCCTAAGTCGTTCAGGACCCGCCCCCACATTACCTACGGTGGCCCCAGTTACAACTTTGACCGGTACATACATGATACATCTCACTGTAAGATCATAATCACAATGTGTGGCGCTGCTGAATACTCCCACAGCAAACCAGTTGGAGTAGAGGTTGAAGTCATACGGCACAGAAAACATGACAGCCATTTTCTCAGTTTTTTCAGTTTCTGTCGTTGCTGAGCAGGTCATACGTGAAAGCGCCAACCCTTGCTGTGTCCGAGGTCTGGCAAAGAGGGCGTTTTCTTTGGTTGCTGGGGTCGACATCAAATGGCAATAGTTTAGAGCAGCCTCCACTTATCATGTGCAGTCTAATGATCAAATAATAATACATATTATGAATAATAATTATTATTTATAACAATAATAATTCTAATTAATTGTGTCAACTGAATAAATGTTAAGAGAGTATAAAACCAATATTACCTGTAGAATGCCCATCGATCAACATATCATCTTTTGTTAAAAGAATATAGACCATGTATATTGTGGCAGGGTTGGTCTGGCCACACGCCACCTAAGTGGCTTTTCTTGGGGCCCTCCGACACAGGACACGGGTAGATGGTAGTACAAGATGTTTATTCGGAGTTTTACAGGCAGATGTTATTCGCCGAGCTGATGGTACAACTTGTCATGACAGTGCTCCTCCTCGAGTGTGTGTGTTGATAGCTGGTTTATCCTGGGTGCCATGATTGCTCTGCACCACAGGTGTGCAGCCCCACCCAGCCAGAGTCCAATTAGTCCGACTCAGGCCAGGTGAGGCTGTAAACCAGCCATCAACAACACACACTCCACATAAAACCCTCCACATATCCCCAACACCAGATTGAGGCCGGGGAGAGATCCCCAGCCTCGCCCTACTCCCCCCCATCCCCCCCCCCCCTCCCCCCCCCATCCCCCATCCCAAGCAAACAGAAAAAAAAAACACATACCGGACTCTTTTCAGGGTTACCATACCTACACAAAACCTGGACTCTTTTCAGGGTTGCCATACCTAAAAAAAAAAAAAAACACAACCCCCCCAAACCCCACTACCTCCACACCTCCTCAGTGTCACACGCCCACCCCGCCCCTCCCCCCTCCGTCCTGGAGACCGGAGGCCTGGGGCTGCTGCTCCAGCTGGCGGAGGTGTCTCTGGGGTAGCTGGTTGCAGGGGCTGGCTGGATGGGCTCGGAGGAGGCCTGACAGCTGGGCCGCGGAGGTAGCTCTCGGAGGGCCTGGAACAGTCTTAAGTCACCCCCCCTCCACCAGGGCGACGAGGCACGATCCCTCCCATCTCCTCCTGGAGCATGGGGCCTTGGGCTCCTGGTCCCCCTGGCAGAGGGGCGGCTGGCCTGGGCTGCTCCAGGCTGGATCCGGGGGAGGCTAGCAGCAGACGGTTGCCGGTGGCAGTAGCTGCGCTGCCTCCCCGCTCCTCCGCTGGCCGTCGCTGCCGTTCAGGGGGAGCTGGTGCTGGGGTGGCTGTCCTCTGCCGCGGCTGGTGGCTCCAGTGTAGCTTGGACAGCCCTTCCGTGTCCCGTCCTGGTCGGGGGAGCCCCACGTTGGGCGCCAGTGTGGCAGGGTTCCTCCTTACCACACGCCACCAAAGTGGCTTCCTTTGGGGCCCCTCCGACACAGGACACGGGTAGATGGTAATACAAGATGTTTATTCAGAGTTTACAGGCAGATGGTATTCGCCGAGCTGATGGTACAACTTGTCATGACAGTGCTCCTCCCTCGAGTGTGTGTGTTGATGGCTGGTTTATTCTGGGTGCTATGATTGCTCTGCACCCACAGGTGTGCAGCCCCACCCAGCCAGAGTCCAATCAGTGTGACTCAGGCCAGGTGAGGCTGTAAACCAGCCATCAACAACACACACTCCACACACACCCTCCACATATATGATATGATATGACAACTGAAAAGCACCTCATGGGTATGACATAGGCTACCTGGGGTTGATAAGACAATAGGACTGAGAAGCATTTTCAATCTCAACTTTGCACTTGCGATGGGTTGGACATTCAGCAGAGATTTGTGCCCCTAACAGACACCGCTGCAGCCGCCGTAAGAGCAAAAGCTATGGCCATGATGGATGAACGACCTACTGTGACACACAGAGACAAACACAATCATTCAATATGAAGGAACAGAGACTTTTGTATAACAAAATATAACAATTTATTTGAGAACATTTTAAAAACCACAATCAAGGCGACACAGTGCTTGTATAAGTTAGAAAGTAACTTAGGGGCAACAGTGACAATTAAGGTAACTATGAGAGCCAGCTGGCTGACCAGGCTTGGTTAGACCACTGTACACTGGGAGGGGGGGGGGGGGGTGGTAGCAACATCATTTCCTGACAAACGTGAAGTCGTGAAATCTCATCTAAAATCTGTTATATATCCTCCCACAGCAGTCTGCTCTAGGCTACAGGGTCCTAGTGTCCTTGAAAACCTCTGTCACACAAGATGAGATTAAACCAAGCGACAGTGTTTCAAACATCGGAAGCAGAGGTTCTGGCAAGCGGAGCTCTGCTGGAACTAGGTCCAGTGTCTCAACATCATCATCAGCATGCATGAAAGCTGAGGCTGACATGGCTGCTCTCATTGCACGACAAAGGCTATTAAAGGACAAGCATGCATTAGAAGAACAAGAGGAGCAACTAAGGGAAAGAAAAGAGCACCTTGGCCGCATCAATGGCTAAAGTGAATGTGCTAAGGGACTGCGATATTTAGCGGGGGGGGGAGGGCCGGTCGCCAGACGATCGGGTTAAAATTGTTCTGCCTGGCCCTCCCCCCTGGTAATTTTTTTTTTCCGGGGCCCTCCCCCCGGATCAAAAAAATTCTCCTAGGCCCTCCCCGCTACGTGAATCAAATAAAATTGGTCGGAAAATGACGTTTACAAGGTTAAAAACGGCCACATAAGCACACATACACACACACGGGTACACACGCAGCAAGAGCAGGGGTTTATGCCACGCTGTGCCTTGAACTTGAGAATGGGGACAAGCCTGCTTTTATCAATGTTACGAGACTCCCCCAATAATTTCACAACTTGGCTGATGACATTGTACCTTATAGGCTATTATAAGACAAAACACAAACTACTGTGACTAAGAGCGACTAATGATCACCCTGCGATTCTTGGTCTATGTGGTCAGTGGCGTCAGTTTGGTTTTAGAAGTGGTGGGGACAATAACCATAAGCTTGAGTGTGCTTTGAAAAGTGCTGGGGACCCTTATGTAAGCTATTCATCCATTCAACGCTGCATTACAATATGCTCTACATTCGGCGCGATTGTCAACGGGGGGGGGGGGGGGGGGAGCACCGGACCCCGCCAGCCGCGGACCCCAGCACCGGACCCGCGGACCCGGCCGCGGACTCAGCCGCAGACCCAAGTCCACACACAGCCCGTGTGCATGCTGTGAGGATGTCATCGTGCTGCGCGGCCTATCGCATGATTTTAGACTTGACCGGTTTCGGCAGACCAACCCGTTCTCATCCCAACTCGTAATATAGGCCTACCGACGATTTGTCACGCCCGGGGGTGGGTGGGGGGGGGTGTTCGTGATTGTCAACGGGAGGGGGGGGGGGGGACCGCGGACTGATGACGGGGTTGCGCGATCGTAACCACTGACGGCGGGGGGGGGGGGGGGGGGGGGGGGGGAATAAAAAAATAAAAAAAGGTGCCGGATCCACCGTTGGAGGTGCCGGAACATATTCCCGCGTGTTTCCGGCCCAAATTAAGCCCTGGATTACTGACGCCAAAAGGTACCCTCCCGCGTCTGTGTGAAACGATCTGGGGTCATAAACCCGTTCGCAGGTGGTATGAGACGAGCAGAGTCTACAGCGTCCGCTCGCAGAGCAGAGGTCTACAGCGTCCGCAGTCTACTGTGAAACAATTCACTCCAAAAAGGGTTATGGTTATGGTAAAGGAGACGTTCACTTCCTTACAGGCTATCCTATCTTTCATTTAAACATCGAACTCGGCATGAGTCATGACGATTGCCCCCCCCCATAAAATAATTTTCCTCGGCCCTCCCCCCAGGCCAAAAATATTCTCCTGGGCCCTCCCCTAAGGCTTAAAAAAATTATCCTAGGGCCCTCCCCCCCCCTGACGACCGGCCCTCCCCCCCCCCGGTAAATATCGTACAGTCCCTAAGAGGCTCTGGAGGGTCTCGTGTTGCAAGTAATACATCTGTGAATTCCAACGGCATGAACTCTTATTTTGAGAGGGGACAATGGAAAGTTCAAATAATCAGTGCTGATGCAGAACCATTTGTGCCTGATACAAACATTCCAGCAGGTGGCCAGCCCGATCCACATTTTTTGGGCACAAGACCTAAAGTGAGAAATGTAGCTCAGGATCTACAACATCAACCCGCATTGTCAAGATGCTCAGAGGCCAAGAGACATTAAAGTGCCTTACAAACCACTCAAGCACATCCACAGTTTCAGCACCAAAGCAATCACCCTGCAGCACTGGTGTCAATCCAGCAGTGATCAGTCACATAATTAGTCTTTGAAAAACAAAATAAAATAACAGCCTTGTTAGTGCAGCAACAGTGTCTTTCGTTTTTCGACAGTGATCCTTTGCAATATCATACATTCATAAGGGCTTTGCCACAACATTGAAGAGAAGACTGACAGCCCTGAAGACTGCTTATACTTCTTCGATCAGTACACCAGGGGGCCAGCCTAGGGAGCTTGTCAGAAGCTTTCAGCATATGGCCCATGATTAATGTACCAACCAAGAAATCACTGGCGGATCCAGGGGGGGCAGGGCGGGGCAACCGCCCCCCTGGTGCCCCCATGGTTGAAAAAAACATTGCGAAAGTGCCCTATTTGAACAGCATCTTTCGTCTAACCAGTTCAACCAGACCTGCTACTGGGTGACACAGGTGTGTGTGTGTGTGTGTGTGGGGCGGGGGGGGGGGTTTGTGTATTTAACATATACACAAAACGTTTTTTTAGTGTGATGCCCCCCCTGAGAAAAGACCCTATCAGGCATTGTGCTCTCACAAGGACTTCCTTCTCACGCGTTTGTCTTTAACGAATGCTAACACTGACCCCCTTGCGGCCAATAGCAGTCATGACAACCAGTCAGGGCAACGGTATTTGCGACCGGTTGCGTCTGCTTTACGGCACGTGGCAGATCTACGGGGCAACATGGCGACGGCATCAACCAAACACCACGGGTGCGGATGATAGCACGATGGAAAATAAAGATGGTGCTTCCGCGGAGCATGGTGATCCCACAGGCGACACCTCCCAGAAGAAACCTGTATGTCTTATAGTCCTGGGCATGGCGGGGTCTGGAAAAAACTACTTTTGTACAGGTAACGCAGGGCTGTGGTGCTAACCAACTGAGTACATAGCAAACAACGTATTTAATGACTATCTCCGGCGATAATAATACTGTCAACAAATGTGTCGCATCGTAACCAATGGTGCGTTTCAGAGACTGACGGCGCACCTCCATACAAAGAAGTCCCCTCCTTATGTTATCAACTTGGACCCAGCTGTCCACGAAGTCCCCTTCCCCGCCAATATCGGTAAGGCTGCCGTTGGGCTGACTTCAGTACTGACTGTCTGTAGGTCAGAACTGTGTTACTGGGTCAGACTACAGACGTCCCAAAACAGTGAGGCAGAATCTACTTTAAAAAACGACCCCCCATGGATGTGAGTTTAGCTGCTGTCTTACTTACTTTAAAACATGGTCTGAAGTCCACTTAAAGGTTGTTCTGCACAACGGGCTCTTCGATATATTAGTTAGCAGGTACCTATTAGTGTTGATCAGATACATGGCGAAGAAGAGCAGAGAATGGCTGTACAGTATATGCTTTTGAGGATTTAACCGTGTTTGCGTTAGGATATCCAAGCAGATCTTGAGCATATCTTCAAAGACTGGTTCAAAGTATGAATATTAGGGAAACGGATGTATTTTGCATTCTACCTCACTGTTTTGAACGGGACTACTACGTGACCCAGTAATAAGTTATTGAACTGCTGGCTAGTTAAGGGTGAAGACGTTATACACAAGTGCACCACATGTTATGAGATCAGACCAATGTTATCATTTAGGATCAGTAGAGAAAGACTATAAATCACAGGCATAGCAGCAACAGATAATTTATTTACAAGTACCACTAGTGGATGGATACCTTTACCTTCAACACTGCTGCTTTGTTATGTGTCTGCAGGCCTTTGTTATTATTCTAAGGCTTTGTTCAGACTGCAGGCAAATCAGATCTGAAAGACAGACTGTCCACAATTGTTTGCAAGTGATCGGGATTTGTATGTCCAGATAACACCCAACCCATCTGCATTGGTTGCCGTGGTAACGACGTAGGCTGGTGACGTCGCTTTCCAACAAAAAAAAGTGATTAAACAAACAAAAACAAGCCTCTCCCAGACAATTTATTTCTGCGTCTGTCCACAGACTATTGTCGGTGTTGTCGGTGTTGTCTACCGCCAAAGAGTACGGCTCTGCTTCTGCTCAGCCACTCTGATGCACTTCCATCACTCTGGATTTGACGTCGTTGTTGTGTCGTGTTGTGAGTGATGCAAAAGACAATCCGATTTGAGCGGACAGGGCGTCTGGACTGAGAAAGCATCCGTAAAAATCCAATTGGAATCACATTTCAAACCACCTCCAAATGTAGCTTGGATCCCATTTGCAAAAATCGTATTTCATTAGGTTTTTTGCTGTCCAGACTTTCTAAAATTAACCTGGATCCAATCGGGATATGCCAAAAAACGGATTTGGGCTGGCAGTCTGAACAAGGCCATCAGTCATGTTTTTCGGTCTGCTAAGGAACCAAGCCTAATTATCCATCCAATTCAACATTGCCGTGCAGATATTCGTGACACGGTCAACTACAAGGAAGTCATGAAGCAGTATGGCCTGGGACCCAACGGAGGCATAGTGACCTCTCTTAACCTGTTTGCTACACGCTTTGATCAGGTAATGGCATCGATGTATTTTGTGACATAAACATCTCATTACCAGTATGGGAACACAAATCGAGTGATGAATAATTGTGAAAAACTACAGTTGTTTTTTTTGTAGAAAGTAACATTTCCTAAATCTGGGCAATTGGTCACACTATTGTTTTCAAAACAAGTTATAACTACGAGCCTCCTTTTTAAATAAACAGCTGAATTCAAGAAAAGTCGATAATCCCCAATATATGCGTACACACACAAAAGCTGGCTGTTCTGAATACAAAATTACACTGCCTGTTTTTGTGTTTCTGCTTCATTGTGTATGGCCACTCATTTTCCTCTAAATTAATGCTGCTAGCAATTGTGTTTGCCATCCACAGGTTATGAAGTTCATTGAGAAGAAACAACACAATCATGAGTAAGTGTTATTAGTTATAGTTATAGTAAGAGTTATAATTCAAACTAATGTCTATACGATTCAAGTGCTATTAGTTATCTGACTATTGAAAATTAATATACAATACAAGTTTTTTTAGTTGCAGTTTTGATAAACTGTTGAGGCTCAACGCATTTAATTGTGAACCTTTTCTTACCAGCTGGATAAAGAATAATGCATCTTTTGATAATGCTTAGAGCTTTGTTCCCAGGTATGTGCTGATCGACACACCGGGTCAGATAGAAGTGTTCACCTGGTCTGCGTCTGGTACCATCATCACAGAGAGCCTGGTGGGTCCCCAACATTTACAATAGTTCACACATTACAACACTGTCAACATTGTGGTATGATATGATTTACTGTACATCAATGAAAAGTCATCGTAAAGATGACCAACAACAATTGTGTTTTGCGTGCGTGTGTGTTTATAGCGTAGTATATTCCTGGGCTTTTTTTAAACTCAGAATATGGTTACACACTTCTGTTGAAACTAGTGTTTGTGGTAAACACAAGTTCCATGGTCACACACAAAAACTCAGAACACAAAGCCCACTGTCAAACAAATGGATTTTGGCAAGTAATCCAATACAACAGAGTGGTAAGGGATCCCAATATGTGTGTGTCCCACAGGCCTCGTCCTTCCCGTGCGTGGTGGTGTATGTCATGGACACGTCTCGCAGTGTTAACCCTGTCACCTTCATGTCCAACATGCTGTATGCCTGCAGGTTGGTACTACGCTGTATGGGCATCAACATGAACAACAAACACATTCTGCCGAGGAATCAGGGCTCTTCTGGGCTCTCTACAAGTGTAATAATATGTAAATACATCACCCATGTTCTTCTTGGTCTTCGATAACAAATTTACATCGGTTTGTTTAGAAGTTTGTAGACCACTGTGTTTATGTGTACAGTACCACCAGAGGGCGCTGTACATCAATGTGAGGCTTGAGTTTGTTTTTGTCCAAGTTCTCTGATCTCACTAACACCATCCTTTATTCTGTCCTGTCAGCATTCTGTACAAGACCAAGCTGCCTTTCATCGTGGCCATGAACAAGGTAGAGCTCATTCTCATATTGCTCTGTCACAAATACTCCCCTACCATTACTCCCCCCCCCTTTTTTTTCTTCAAACACTGATATTACTGATACTGAAAAGCAGGGCTGCCCCCGACTAAAGATTTTCTTGGTTGACTATTGGTCGTCAATTTTAAGCCGATAGTCAACTAATCGTCCGCACTTTTAATGTAATTATTTCACTGTATTTTTTGGGGCATCAGAAAATGGTTTGAGTTCCAGGGCGAGTGTGTTGTAAAAGAAACACTGTTAACATTTTGCTACTTAATACAAAACCGTAATAATGAGCCTTAAAAATATAATTTTTACACGCACAAAGCAGTCCGCCTATTTACAACATGGACAAAGCGGTTCTGAATGTTGTCGGAACCACCAGGCAGGAGACATTGAACATTTTGTTAATAGTGTTTATACATCGTATAACTGCACACATTTTTATTTAAAAGCAAGCAATTGCAATGGAGCTTGCTGTAATGAAAATGTACCTTTTCTATGTGGATTGTGCACCGATTTTGCACCGATATGACAATGCAAAGGTACTCGGAAGGCTGCTTTTTTAGGGGTTAGCTAGCTAGTTAATGTACCAATGAGTATGATAAACTCGTCACGGAGAGTAAAATATGGGGATGTTGTGTATTTATTTTCCAGTATTGCGTTATTTTCCAGTAGTGTTCCAGTTCCGGGGTTTAACCACGGACGGCCACACTGGGAGAAAAGCATTGCCGCTATAGAGTTCAGGTGTACAGTGTTTCTTAAAAGTATGTTATAAGCTTTACATCACGTCCCGACATTCCTGCTTTAAATCTGTCCGTTGGACTGTGCGTTGGACAAAGTTATTTTAAAAGGGGAAATTATAATAATGTAACAAGTGGTAAACTCACTGTGTTGATATTTCGTCTCTCACCAGTTGCCGGAAAGTGCAGCGTTATCGTTAATTTAGTCTTTCTCCAGGTGAAATATAGCCCCTGGAGTAGGGGTTTTGGTTTTGGATGAGCCGGTGCATCGCCAGCTTCCAACTCCTGGCATTACGTTATTGGCACCCCCGGTCTCTGCCACTGCAATAGCCACGTATGGCTGCAGCGGTGTGAACGGTCCAGTTTCAGAATGTTATCTTGTCATTCTTTTGCAAGCAGTCTCGTTGCGAATCATTGATCTGAACAGGCCTTTACCGTGAAGACACCGCTTGAGTCCACACCACACTTTGCTCAGCTGTAATTCATACTCTGCTACATGTGCTGCCAACAGTGCTAAGTATTGTAAAGAATGGAGTTGGTGCGCCCTCTGCTGGACAAACTACATGACACCATTTTCTAATAAACCACCTTAGGGTGACCAGACGTCCTGAGAAATTCGGGACAGTCCCGAAATCTAAGCGTTTGTCCCGAATCCCGAATCCAGCCCTAATTGTCCCGAAAATGATACTCATATGATAAATAAAAAAAAAAAAAACTGTCCATACTCAGTCCGTAGAGAGGTTGAGTCGGTTCAGCCCCCGACAGCAGCCCCCCCCCCCGGTCGACAACCGCGCCCCCCCCCCCCCCCCCCGGTCGACAATCTGTATCTGAATCTGAATCTGCTGTTCACAATCAAATAAAAGTTGTGGTATACTACAGTACTATACTTTATCACAAGGTTTCACATGTTAAGCATCAACGAATAACACCTGCAAAAACTATACTACACAATATACATGAAACAGATATTCAGAAGGCAGAGGAAAAAATAAACTGACGGACTACAAATTATAAATGTTTTAATAACCTTATATGATGAATGTTGGGTTAAACCAATGCATTCTCCTCGTGCTACTTGTGAAGTTCCACCAAAATATGAACCATATTTGCCTACTTTGTCTACTAAACAATACTAAACAATCACCATTTACAAAATGGTTGTCGTGGAAGATCTAGAAGCTCTTGTGTTCTGCCATGGCCCTCCCCCCTTGCAGACGGACATCATTGACCACAGCTTCGCCGTGGAGTGGATGCAGGACTTCGAGGTGTTCCAGGACGCCCTGAACCAGGAGACGTCGTACGTCAGCAACCTGACCCGCTCCATGAGCCTGGTCCTGGACGAGTTCTACACCAACTTGAGGGTAGGAGGCCAGGGGGGGGGTGGGCTCTGGACCAATACTGGTTGTCCCAGTGTTTTCCATACGTACATCGTTCTACTAACATTGAGTGAGAACATTTACATTTATATTTAGGGCATTTAGCAGACGCTTTTGTCCAAAGCGACTTACAATAAGTATATTTGTCAGAAGTAAGTAACAATATATCGCTGTCAGTACAGTAAGGATGTCAATAGAACAAGTTTCAAGGTCACTGAATAAGACTAACACTGTGTATGTGCAGGTGGTTGGCGTGTCTGCGGTGACGGGCAGGGGATTAGACGAGCTCTTCGTCCAGGTGGCAGAGGCTGCCCAGGAGTACGAGAGGTGAGTGAGACAACACACTGACCAGTTATCCAAACTTTTGTTTATACACTACTTCCGTTCTTTATTTAAAAAGAAAAACATTTTTTTAAACGTAAAGTAAAACTTCAGTCCCGCTGCGAAAAACTCACCTCCAGTTTTAAGATGTTCACGTCATCCTTGTGTTCCCGTAGGGAATACCGGCCAGAGTATGAACGTCTCCACAAAGAGCTGGTGAGTAGCCCCTGGACTGCATACCTGTTTGGGTGCAGGTGGATGTTGTTGCATGTCATGCAATACACATCCATAAAGCAATATAATATTGTTATTGATTGCCTTTTGCCCGACGGGGACGTGTCCAGGCCGATGCCCAGAGCAAGAAGCAGCAGGAACAGCTGCAGCGGCTGAGGAAGGACATGGGGGGCCGTGAACATGCAGAC
Source organism: Merluccius polli (assembly GCA_030340625.1). NCBI lineage: Eukaryota > Metazoa > Chordata > Actinopteri > Gadiformes > Merlucciidae > Merluccius > Merluccius polli. The sequence goes on along the minus strand of JAOPHQ010001305.1, from coordinate 29,075 downwards.
CACCGCGCCACCTACAGGTCAGGAGCCCTAACAGCCAGTCAAGCGTTGACATGTCGTACATTGACTCTGTGCTCAGTCTCTGCTTTTTTTTAGTTGAAGAGTTGCCTTACCAGTAGTGACTAGAGAGCAGCGGGATCATCTCATAGTTAGGCTCTCCAAGCCCTCACAGTTGATCCCCCACCACACCCGGCGGGCTTCAATGCATCAGAAATTAATAAAGGTGTAATGGTAGAATTGTATATTTTATTTGAATATGAATTTAGCTTTTAAAAGCCCCTTTCATTGTCCATTATTTATGCACAACACGCATAGAAAAACTAGTATGGCTGTCAATTAAAATTATCTAAGTTTGTTTTTTTTCTTTACTGGGCCTTGATTGGTTAGGCTTTGTGTATTGTCTTACTGTGGCTGATGTTGTTGCAGAGGAACGCAACATAGCAGGCCCCAGTGACTTCATCTTCACACGTGGTAACCCTGACGACGCGGAGGAGGAGGAGGAAGATGATGACACGGATGACATAGACCACAACGGTGAGCACCGTGTAGTACAAAGAATTGGCGTTGGGGCATGTTTGTGTGTATACATACATCGGTATACAGTTTTATATTTATTGTTTTGTACTTGTATTGAACCAATCTAATCTTTCACATTATTGGATGTAATTTCACTTAACTACAGGCCTGGACTGACTTTTTTGTGTTTTATTATAGCTATAAAATGTGCTTGTATTGTTCATTTGTAACATTCTTGAGGTAAAAATCTCAACCAATAAGCATCTGAATCATTACTTAATAGCTGTAAAAAAGTATCGCTTTTTTCTTTCTTTTTAAGTGACCGAGGAGAGCAAGGAGAGTGACTCCTTCCGGAACTTCCTGAAGGAAAGGAAGGAGGTGGTTTCAGGTTCGAAACCGGAAGTCTGGAAGCCCTGAGGCACCATGAACTCTGACCTCTTGACCACAGAAATTGCATTGAGTGCACCAAGGCAATGTTGAGTGGAAAATTGAGGGCAGTTTGAGTGTACCCCATTGGAGTATGTATGTATGTACCACCTTTAAGGTAATACAACGGGGTGACGTAAAGGGAAAGCAGTCTGTGCTTCACCTTTCTCATCCATGCAGGTCCAGAATTGGTCAAAGAACGAGAACGCAGTAATGTATTGCTAAGGGTCTCCTAAACAACAAGGGTACGTCTGAAAACTGCGCAACGGTTTTCAAGTCCTCAAAAGAGAAGTCACACTATTCTCCAGCATACAGTGTACTTAAGTTTATTGAAGCCTAAATGTCTTTTCCAAGGCAACACACCAATCGGAGACCAGTGGTTAACGCTGAGGGTCCTACAACTAAGTTGTTTACTCAGGATCACTTTGGCTAAATGGCAGTGTTAGCTTACTGTGAGCTTACTCCAGCATGAAAGCCAGCTGTCCTATGGCATGCTCTTGAACCACCAGGCTGCAGTGATGTGGTCATTCAGCAGGGTTGTGTGTGGCTTACACTGTGGTAGATGGTTAAAATGTTCATGCAAAAGAAGGTTCTCCACCTGCATTATGAAAAAAATAACCTATTTTTATATCTTAAAAAAATAAATGGCTGTTTTGCTTTTCTGTGAATATTATGTCTGTGCCGGCAATGCAGTGTTGCTCTTATGTTCCCTAGAAATAAAGTCACTTTTCATTGTATCTCATTGAATGAGTTGTAGGCGTATTGTGGATTTTCATGTTATTTACATTCCGTCTGCAAAGCGATCAATGATGCCAGGGAGGCTTAATGAACGCTGACTAGAACCATGAGACTCCCAACGCCTCTGCAACCATCTGACGTTGGGACTCGTACTCACTCAGCAACATTCATTCGTTCCTTCTCTCATTTAGTTCATTCACGCTGCTGTGTCTGATGGGAACAGGGTTGCCATTTTGTTGGAGCAGAAGATCACATAATACAAAAAAATAATATTGCATGAATCGTGCTGTATTTGTTCAATTTTACATTTTGGAGGATTGTTTGGGACTTCGGCCAACATCTTCAACCAGCCAGCAACTCGAGTCTTTTAAATCTGGTGGGTTTTTTTCTGCCGCCTGTCAGCCATCTGGATAGTTGTGGAGTCGTGTGTTCACAAAGCCGTTGCCTCCGCCTGCCCCCCCCCCTCCCCCTCTTTCAATGACTCACCTCCGCTGTGACATTTCAACACGATGTCCCCCTCCCTTGCTCTCTCCACATAATTTTCATTCTGTGTTGTCGGTTTCTCACATCCCGGCCCCCCCGTTCACACCTCCGTGTCCCGCCTGCCGTGGGCTAGACATGACAGCGGACAGGCAGGGAACAAAAGCAACAATAAAATACAAATCTGACAGACGGGAAGCAAACACACCCTATGTCTCTCTCACAATTCACATGAAATATATGTGGAGTTTTTCTAAGAACGCCGTCTCCTGTATCATTTGGTAGGGCTGAACAAGTAATCGAAAAAATATCAAAATCGCAATATGGCTAAGTGCAATATCCAAATCACAGTAGCTGCAATGTTTGGGTAAATTAAGTACTGTAGTGCTACCAAGAAGCCCTGGCCTGCACTTTTTTTTTTCTCCAGTTTGTTTGGTACAGACATGTCGCATCATGATTTTAATAGTTTTTTCAGTGAAAATGTTAATTGTGATGCAAAAATGATAATTCCCACGAATAGTAAATCATATCACAATCCCAATATCTGTCAAAATTAAAAAGATTAATAGTTTGCCCATATAGGTTTATGCATTTGTGCCATTTCCAAAATATGTAGAATCCCAGATTGCTTTTGCTGGCCTCAATGCAGCTCAATAGATGCTGCAGGTGAAGGTGACGTTGCTCAAAGGCACTTGAGACTCGTCAACCCAATTAGAGAACACATTTAAGTCATGATCCCAAAGTTTTAAGTAAAGCACAGCAATATAAAGCATAATTATAACAATAAAGCAAACATTTCTGATGCAAAGATGGAAAGTACCTCTGGTCTAGTAATTATGCATGCATAATTCTCTTATGGTTCTTAGTTCTTATGGTTTACAAGTGTAAGCAGGTGAAACTAAATATGTTAATTTCATGGTATCACTGGTATCATCATGGTATCTTATTTCTATGATAACCTGACAATTATATTAATGTTAGCAATATTAGTCAATTGAATTATTATCAGTTGAATTATGAAGTTATTCAATTATGAGTTGTCAGACATTTTACAGATCGTCAGTACAGTATCAATTCCTCTGTTTTGCCCCTTTATAATGACATCACTATTTAGTGTTGACAGAGTAGAATAAACTGACCTCACCCACTGTGAGGTCTTACAGTGATGTCATTCTTTTAAGCTGATGTCATTCCTTTAATGTAGCTCTGGCAGTGCACTGTGGTGCACTACTGGAGCCATGAGGTCTTACGAGAGTTGAATATCAAAGCACTATATCGCTCATCTCAGTCAATGTTTTCGGATAATTTCCAAGTAATTTGAATTGTGACTGCAATAAAGAACATTCAGGCTGAAAAAGGCGTTACATACAGTACATACAGGATTTAACACTATTCATTTTATACATTTGGATTAAATTTCCAAACTATGGATCTGTATTTTTAGAATCACAGCCAGAACAATATTCCCAGGAACTGTCTAATTGTGTATTAATGGTCTTTCGTCAGACGTAGTCGCATCTGTTTTCTCGCAGATATGAACGAGTTCCCGACTCCCAATAAAACGGCACAATGATGAGAACAAACTAAAAAGGTGTGAGCATGCAAAAGAACCATGGCAGTGAGACCTGAAAGTATACTATACTCTTTTGGGAGCAAATTAATAATTTGTTCAATTTGTGTTACTAAGTGAAGGTAAAAAAGATCAGAAATACATTGACAGCAAGACAGTATTTCACTATATATATATATTGTGCCAAAGTATATATATGTGTTTTGTGTTTTGTGCCAAACCTCCACAGCCCATTGTTCTAGACTCCAACACTACAAGCCTAAAATGCATTAGGATGCTGTCTGCTTCTGGTTCCTGCATCCTTTTGCTGATAGAATATCTTTGTGGACTTCTGACATTGTACAGGAATTGTTTATCCTGTCCCCTTCATTGATATGGGCACCATAGATCTGCGCATGCATACACACACACACACACACACACACACACACACACACTATACGGTATTGAAGAGGGCATATGTTAGAGCTGTTCCCGGATTGGCTAGAAATGACATCATCGGTGTGCCAGTTGTTATGGAGAGGCTTTCCTTGCAGGGACCCTCATCTACCTCCTCCTCTCGTCTCCTCTCCTCTCAGTCTTTTGTCTCCTTTCCCTGCTCAATCCTTGCCCACTCCTCAAATGGATCATTGATCTCATTACCACACACTCCTCTCCTTTGAGTTCCCCCCCCCCCCCATGTCTCCCCATCCTCCTCTATCCTTGTTTTTCTTGACTACTCTCTTAATCCTCTCTTCCATGGCGCCTCCTTCCTCCCACAGCAAAGCCAGTTCCTCTCCACAACCACGCACTCCCCTGCCATCTCCCCATCCACCCACACACTGACACACACATGCTCACACTTACACTGCCAGTCCACCGCCCTCGGTGTGAGGTCGTCATTTGCTGAGCTGAGGTATGTGGTGCTGGTTTGCAGGTGGAAAATGTTTCCCCCCCCCCCTCCCCCGCACACACACACAGACACACCCTCCCATCACCCACACCCTGTCTTTCAACAATCTCTCTCTCTCTCTCTCTCTCTCTCTCTCTCTCTCTCTCTCTCTCTCTCTCTCTCTCTCTCTCTCTCTCTTTCTCTCTCTCTCCCCTTTGCAGCACAGTGGATGTCCACTCTGCCTCTGCTGCATTACATCACCTGGGCCAGCATGACTAGAATTAAGCAGTAAGCCATGAGAGGTCGTGGTTGGTTTTAGAACAGCTAGGGGGCGTTGTTAGGCTTGACGGTTACTGAAACGGCTACTGTAGACCACCCAGTAGGATTTCAGAAAATAAACACACAGTAACATAAAATGCGATAACTTATTGAAAACAAATCATCATTCTACCAATGCAATATAGCAAAGCAATATAGTTCCTCAAGACAGCAAAATGGTTGCCAAGCAACACAGGCTTTAGCATGTAGGCGCATTAATACTTAAAATGAATTATTCTGCGGTCACAGGTGTGTGTACAGTATTTTGCAACAGCTTCATGCCAATCAGAATGGACCGAAACTATTCAAAGTAACATTTTATAATAGCCAACAAGGGCTGTGTGTGTGTGTGTGTGTGTGTGTGTGTGTGTGTGTGTGTGTGTGTGTGTGTGTGTGTGTGTGTGTGTGTGTGTGTGTGTGTGTGTGTGTGTGTGTGCGTGCGTTCGTGTGCGCGTACTTGTGTATGGTTGAGTGCATGCTAAACCTCTCACCTCTAGTTTCATGAAACATGCGGGAAACCATCATTGCCCCTCTCTTATTCTGCTGGATGACTCACTGAGGCCACTCACCCCCCATACAGGCCCATACATCTGTGTGTTTGTGCATGTTTCATTATGGATGTGAGCTCCCGGCCCCCTTTTTCCTGGCAACACTGTGACATCATCGAAGCTACACCTGCTTGGTAGCTGCTAACCGCTGGAACAACACTAAAGTAAATCATCTGGACCAACAGTAACGTCCGTTCACTACACTGCTCTTCCTGGTGCCTAGAAATTGATGGAAAAACACCCTGAATGAAAGTGTTGAAAGGAAAACAATGTACAATTGCAGAATGCATTGATGAAAGATTTCACAAACACTGCAATGGGACCGTGCAAAAGATGTATATTAACAATGGATTATAGGCCTATATTAACATTTATTTGTTATTGTTGATGTTACCAACCATTTCCTATAACACCACACAGAGACACACACAGACACACGCACACACACACTACCTGTCTCTGTCCTGTCTCATTTAGTTGATTATTGTTCATTTAAAGGATTAAAATGTTCATTGGGTTCCTCAAACTCTTTACATAAATGTGTTGCTTGGTTATTCTGTTCTTGAAAACCAGCATGTTCTGCTACAAGGTCTCATGCACTACAAGCACATGGAGAGATACATATTAATATTCTGTGACACATCTTTATTTGTTTTGTCGACAGACTGTTAGGGATAAGACTGTGTGTGTGTGTGTGTGTGTGTGTGTGTGTGTGTGTGTGTAGTAGGCAACGCTTGTGGGAAGATGGGATGAGTGCTCCTGTCGTTGGAGGCAGAGAGAGAGAGAGACAGAAGAGGAGGATGAGTAACAGCTTGCTATCCGCTTTTAAATTTAGAGTTGACATTTACTCAGTAAATCACTAACTGAACAAACCAGCTCAAACCAGATTCAACGTCCACAGTTGTCTCAGTTTTCTGTAGAGTTGTTGTTTGCTGTTGAGATATGAGAGCTTATTTTGTTGTATCTCCATTAAGAAATAGAAATACAGAGAAAGGGTGTAGAGATGAGGGCCAAATAGTGTCCATGCCGGTAAGATTGAAACATCTGGCTCACAGGCACTGAAGCAGGGGTGTGGCGTCACAGGGATTTCAACCTTCTTATTTGTTCTCTTCCATGTTGCACCCTCATCATGACGACTTAGCATGGGTGAGAGTCCAACAGCGGCCCGACCCTCGCTGCTACTACCGACCTTATTCTACACATTTATTTTTCATTATTTTGTTTTGTAATACAAGAATATATATATATATATATATATATATATATATATATATATATATATATATATATATATATATCTCCCTATAAGCTTCATCTATTTCTCCATCCTTGTTATTGCATGAAAATATTCATGCATGAAAAGTTATTTTGTGTGCATCAAATTTCTGGTCTTTCAATCTTTTAACATCTTTCAAAATGTTTTCATTAAAAGAATCAAACAGCTATATCGTAGTATATTATGTGGCACACAAGGAGTTAAAATCCCCACAGTCTCCATCCCCCGCTACCCCTCCCAACTAATACCCCCTCCTCTCCCTTCTCTGCTCCGCTCCCCTGCCAACCAATCACTGGCCAGTTTTATGTCCAGCCAATAGGAGTGCTAATAGGTGATGTCATGCAGCAGAGCTGATGTTGGTGCTGATGCTGCTAGGCTTGAAGAGCAAACAGCAACAGAGCCGCTCTGGTAAAGAAGGGAGAGACAAAGAGAGGTGGAACTGTAAGAGCACATCCCCATCACCAGCATCCAACACTGCAGGGTGAGTATTCTTTTCACTTAAACTGCAACCACCTATTTTTAGGACGGCAATGCATCGATCTTGGCATGCTTTTTTATTTTATTTTGTACTTCTGTGCAACCAAATTTGAAGACTACCTAGTAGTCAGTAGGTAGTCTTCAAATTTGTGTTGCACAAAACAATACACAAGCTACATTGTGCATTCTCAGTTGTGTTTGGTAGAGCAGGGTTTCAGGTTTTGCATGTTTAGTTTCACTGTTATTCTATATTATTTTACTGTTATTTTGGCTATGCTGCACACTTCATCCATCCATTTACATGCTTTTTAAGGTGCTGTTGGATTTGTTTGTGTCAGGAAATGAATTATATATCTATTATCTATTATCAATTTCATTCCAAGTGTGTGTGTGTGTGTGTGTGTTTGTGTGTGCAAAATAACCTGAGCCCTAACTTGCATGTTGGAGGACCACAACATCTGCTGCAGATGACGTGCTCTTGCTGTTAAAGCAATGACATCATTGGGTTTGCTCGGGGACTAGAGGTTCTCTGCTCCCTCTTCTAGGGTTGCTGTTGTCATTGTTTTATTCTGAACAGCTGATTCGCCTTGACTGGTGCTAAAACAATAGCTCTGCAGACAGACAACACCACAGGATGTTTGTGGTCTGCTTTAAAAAAAAAAAAAACACTTACATATTTGATGATTTGTGAAACGGACATTTTGTTTCTTGTCTTCTTGATGGATGCATTTTTCAAAGCTAATGTTTGTTTTTATGGAACCCATTCAGTATAACAAAGGTCTGCCTATATTAATATTGTATGATAAACATCATGTTTATGAGCAAAAATAAAATCACAATGCAATACCAGCGTGTTTAAAGCCAATCGAATAACAGCTGTGGAAGCAAAGTCAAGGGTTAGGTGATTGATGTTGTCCAGCGGGTTAAAAAGCACACCGTGTCCACTTTGTAAAGAGTGTGGGGGGAAACGCTTGCGACACGGAGCTGCTAAGGTCGATCTTTGTGCACCTGTGACTGCGCATGTCAGTGTAGACCATGACCCTCTTTACCTCGCCTACACTGCGTCGCAGTAGGCGGTGGGTTTCCTGTTCATTACACACTCTCTCACTAGATCTCTTATTGAGTCGTCTTTCTGATTAAAAATACCTGCACTTCAAACAGTTAGCCCCTGACAATGTGTGGAAATATGAGCTGAAGGGGTCAACAATCAGACATTTAGACATTTACTGTGTGTGTGTGTGTGTGTGTGTGTGTGTGTGTGTGTGTGTGTGTGTGTGTGTGTGTGTGTGTGTATGTGTGTGTGTATGTATGTGTGTGTGTGTGTGTGTGTTGGTACGGGTGGTTTAGCAGGACAGATCTCCAGACTATCTAAAGTGCTATGAGGACAATTAGTTTATGAGGACCTTTTTGGTGTCCTCATAAAAGCCACCCTCTAAAACCTATTTTCCGACATGTTTAATACTGAAACAATGGGTTTTCTTGATAGGCTTGACGGTGACTTTTCTATCTGGATAAACTACCTATTTTAAAAACTTGTTTTGGCATGTTTTAAACTGTGAAAATTGAATTTCCTAATAGGCTTGATAAACCAAAAAACAGACATCTGGTGTATTTCTGTGTGTCGAAGTGCGCCCCTATCGGCCGTTTGTGGTAAGTGCATTTACGACACACAGCGCGGGAAATTGTGTATCATTTGGCGCGCTTGTGTATAGTCGACACACAGAATGTTGTACTGCGCATGCCCGAGGACATTTTGCAGCGCCGCTCACTCAGGGACAGGGAAGATGAAGACGCAGCTGCAGCATATCAAAGTAAATCAGGTAAGATACATTCAATCTCATTAAAATGCTAACTGATTTACTTTTGGTACGAGCCTACTTTGCATTTTAGTTTTATGTAGGCTAGTTTTATTCGATGTTTGTCTGCAATCTAGATCATATAGCTCAGCTGACGTGTTCGTCTAAGGTGAACATATTTGCAAGTCGCCGACATCATGTTAACCTATGATGCAGGGATCAAAATTAACAACGTCTCGTCGTCCCGGGGACGTAATTAATTGTCATCGGGAGGATCAATATTCTCTCTCGGGTCGACCTCGGGACAAATAGAATTTTGTGGGCACGGGTTCGCGGTCGGTGGAAAAGACTTATGTGAAAAGGTAAATGGAAAAATGGCTGAGCTTCGTTCAATTGGCTGGCGCACGTGTTGTTCAGTGAGACGCAGAGACCGCTTGCAACGTTAGTGACGGCCTTTAAAAGGCCGTCACTAACGTTGCAAGCAGTGTCGTTGCAAGCTGCCTACAACACGTGCGCCAGCCAATTGAACGAAGCTCAGCCATTTTTAAAAGGCCGTCACCAACGTTGCAAGCGGTCTCTGCGTCTCACTGAACAACACGTCAGCGAGTGGTCCGTTCTTTCGCACGGATTCATCTGAAGATAGTAACATACCCCGTAGGTCCGGGGTATGTTACTATCGCGCCCCCCCCCCCTCGGCCGTCGGTCCTAGTCTAGACTAGAGATGCGCGGATGAGCTGTAATGTCATCCGTACCCGCTGCCTAATATCAGTGTGCGAAATACGGGGGGGTCCGGGGGGGCTGCTGGTCTGCTATCTGGTCTATAGCAGATGGCGCAGTTGTTGTTGCTTTTTGACGTGCCATGGCAGGTCGGAACTACAACATGCAAACTATTAACCTGATTTAAATATTATGTAAAAGATTATTCATACGTGTGAAACTGCATAGAAATAGCGTGTGGATTGTGGAAACATTTTTTTCCATAGGGCTGCATGAATGAACACGAATAAAGTATAGTAGGCTATGCCATGCATTAAAATAATAATAATAATAATAACAAATACATTCAAGCAAAGTATATTCCAGGCTTCCAAAACAAAATCTAGTTTTAGGGTAAATGATTGGTTAAAGGATTTGGGAAAGAACAGCTAATACAGCGGTAAGTTGTACTTTTAAATCAATGCATCTGCAAACACCGTACAGCAAACACATGTTCTTGACCCAGACATCGTGTACAAGCCCATTACTTTTAGGATTGATGAGTATTTGATCGTGAGAAAACATAGTTTTACCGCGAGTGAGTGTTTAAAAGAATGAATGAATGCGGGTGATGCTTGGTGCGCGTGTGTGTGCGCGCCCATCTGTCTAAACACACGGAAATTAAACACGTAATGCATAATACAGTCCATGGTGATGTATATTAACAGGGGGACACATGCATATTATGAACACAAGTCGATAACGATAATACAATACTGGTAACAAACGATGTTTGTTAGTGTATTGCCGCACATCATTAAATAGACCCACGAGCGACTTCCTGTTCCTTTCAAAACAACAGTTTAATTCATTTTTCACAATTTACCAGCTCTCATTTTGAAGAATAATCACCGCGCCATTCGTTTCAATGGGAATCGCGACGGTCTATACTTTCAACATAAAGTGTACATATTTATAATTTGAAATGTGTCCCAGCCTTTATACCACAGATACTATAGGGTCTATAGCATATAACCGCGTTTTCTGATTACAGTTTAATGTAACAGTAAACTGACAACATCACTAATTAACACCGCAACTGCAAATTAACCACACGGAGATAACCATGGCAATCGGTCAAACAAATGTTCTTTTTGCGATCATTCTGCGCACGCATCCGCCGTGTTGATAAACAAATAATCCCCCTATATGGCGCGAGTTTCGTTCGCGTGGACAGACAGCGGGCGCTCACATAACGTTCAGCATTTTCTGGCGCATAATGTGATGCTTGAGAACCCTGTTTATCCCGTCTCTCCTTTTCTGTGATAAAAACTGGGTTTTCGTGTAAATGAGAGGCCAAACCGCGTGGAAATATCTGCGTTTTCCCTTCGTGTAAATGGGGCCTAATCCAAAGTGCCCAGGCTAGACTTTGTCAAGGCTGGCTTTATCAATCATCCTGGATATCTGAATTCCACTTTTGTGCAATAGGCCTCAGGCTGTCCAACAGATTTGTAATATTTCATTGTAATTCTTTTTCTAGCACTGAAATGCCAAAGAGAATCGCTCCCATCAGGGAGGCAGCAAATTATCTTAATAAAGATAAGACTTCAATGCTGGAAAGTAAACATGTAAATCCAATTAAAGGTAGGTAACTCTAAGCACTAGCCTAAAACTAATGTTAAGCTAATGAGATTTCAGACCCTTTGAAAGTAGTGTGGACATAATCTAAGACAGGGAAGTAAAGCTGACCTAATGGGGAATAGAAATGAAGGCTCAATGCCCCATTGGGTCAGCTTTACTTCCCGGTCCATAACTCCATCTAGTCCAAGAGCATTAGCTCAAAATTGAGTCAAACCCGGAACAAATTTGTAACAAGCTGAATTTTTCAGGATATGTTAAGAATACCTTTAGGAATAACATACTAAAAGTCCCCGTGAATCCCCCTTGTGCTTGCTGAGATATTCAAGATGGCGTCCAAAATTGCCGCTATTCTGAGATTTTTCCATATCTCAGGCTTAAAACACAATACAAATGCAATAACAATGTTACAATATAGGTTTTAAGCTTGGGTACATGTTGAAGTTAACACCTTGTCTGCCTTGGAGTGGCTTCATGAAAACTGCCCTGAGAAGTGATGAAATTCAAACTTCCAGAATTGAGACTCTCCCATTCATAAAGCTGGATCCACACACAGAGTGAGAAGCACAACCTCAAGATCTGCCCAGTCACATTCGACCAACCCCTGTATCAAAAGGCCTCTGAGATAGTTACTGCCTCCAGAGACTTGGACAAAGTGATGGTGCGACTTGGTGGGTTCCACCTGCTAATGTCATTTCTAGGCAGCATTGGGCAGATCATGACAGGAAGCGGGCTGGAAGAGCTGTGGGAATGGGTGTATGCCAAAGGTTCAGTGGTGCATATGCTCACAGGTCATGCCTTCTCTCGAGCAGTGCGTGCTCACATTCTGACCTTGTTGGCCCTCATCTCTGTACTGCTAGAGAAGTCAGACTGGGCAAATCAGACTGACAAGGAACATCTGGTCAATCTGTATCAAGATATAGTTGACCAAGATGGAGATGAAACTCAGGTCAACGAAGATGAAACTCTACGAGAGTTTCAATAGTTTCTCACTCATCACCTGGAACAAGCTGCCACACAGAGCAGAACAGGAAAGTTATGGGTACAGTACATCAACCAGGTGTTCCTCATGCTCAACTTCATCAGAGCCGAAAGGACAGGCAACTGGAAGTTTCATTTTCACTGTGTGCAGGAAATGATCCCACATTTCCATGCAGCAGGTCATCTTCCATATGCCAAGTCTGCAAGACTGTACTTGCAGCAGATGAACTCCATCCAACAAGTCATGCCACCTGAGGAGTACACATTGTTCTCTTCAAAGGGGTTCTTCACCATCCATCGAGCCAACGAGTTCTGGACTGGCAACTTCTCTGACCAGACAATTGAGCAGTTCCTGATGAGGATGTTGAAAACTAGTGGAGGGATGACCCATGGTAGAGGAATAACAGACAGCACCTTGACCAAATGGGTGCATGCACTGCCTTACTGCGTCCCTTTGTGTGATGCTTTGGAGAAGTTCACCGGTGTGCATAGTGCTACCTCTGAACAACACAAAGATCTCCGATCATCCACTCCACTAAAGACAGCAAAGACTATGATGTCTTCATGCAGTGGCTGGAGATACATCCACCATTTGCAGGTTACCAGCCTGATCACCTAGTGTCTATAGCTACTGGTGTTATAGCTGACACATCCGTCAATTGTGACAATGCAGTCCAGATTGGTCTGGCTGCAGCCTCCAGGATAACAGGAAAAAAGTTCTCAGAAATCACACTGCATCGCACTGACAAAGTCAAGACTATAGGGGATAAAAACACCATCAATGTCAGGGGACAAAACATGGTAGTGAATCCCAGTCTCCTTTTCAACAGGATCACCTGTGTCCTAAAGACAAGTTCTGACATAGAGCAGTTCATGTCATATGAGCTTGCTGCTCAACCTCCATCCCTGTTTCATAATGGTGTCCAAACTGTGTTTGATGGTTACAGCATGATCTCTACGAAGGCAGCAGAGCAACTGCGCAGGGCAAAGAAGTCCACATCCAGTGACATCTTATTTCATCAGAACATGCCAACCACAACAACTCAGACAGCAGTTCTACCAAATAGCCACAACAAGGAGCGTTTGATAGAGATGCTCAGTGACATGCTGAGTCAAGCAGGTGTTCAGGTGAAGCAGGCACAAGCTGATGCAGATGCATTGATAGTCTCTACTGCTCATTGGCAGAGCCAATCAAACCAGTTGTTGTTGTTGGAACTGACACTGACCTGCTGGTAATGCTGGTGGCTCAAGCAACCACAAACATGGACCTTTACATGTTATGCTGCAAGAACCCCACAACTGTGTACAGGGTTCATGACATTCAAGGGAGTATTGGTAACACCAGTAAATATCTGATGGTGTTACATGCTATAACTGGATGTGACACTGTATCTGCTCTGTATCGCCAAGGGAAGCGTAAGGCATTCAATCTGGTGCATAAGAAGAAAGAGTATGATCTACTTGACACATTCATCAATGCTGCAAGTACTCATCAGCAAGTACAACAAGCAGGTGAAAGCTTCCTCCTGAAGCTGTATGGAGTTTCCAGTTGTGAATCACTGGATCAGTTCCGATACATTGCTTACAATAAGGCAATCAGCAGAACTTCACTTTCCTCATCCTTCCAGTTGGCAACTTTGCCTCCAACAAGTGCTGCAGCCAAGCAACATTCATTCAGAACATATCTCATTGTTCAGGAATGGATGGGAAGGCCATTGCAGCCAACAGATTGGGGATGGAAAATGGAGGATATCTTGACTCCAGTTGAAACTGACCGCCCCATTGCTCCAGACACTCTGCTCAACATGATCTCTTGTGGCTGCAGAGCAGATGGCTGTGGAGTGTCATGTGGCTGCAGGAAGATGGGGGTACACTGCTCTGCCTTGTGTACAAAGTGCAGTGGTCAAACATGCAACAATGCAGCACCAATGCCATCTTTACTAGATGATGAGGGAGAAACTGAAGAATCAACACCAATTTCTGATGATGAGGATGATGACTGAAGTGATTTATTATTATGAAATGTCTCCATTCAAGAAACTAATGATGAAATTGACTTACTTACCCTAAAAAACATATGTTTTGACCTTTTAATTGCATTTGTATCAGGTTTTAAGCCTGAGATACGGAAAAATCTCCAAATGGCGGCCATTTTGACGCCATTTTGAATATCTCAGAGAGCAAAAGGGGGATTCACGGGGACTTTTAGTATGTCATTCCTAAAGGTATTCTGAACATATCCTGAAAAATTCAGCGCGTTACAAATTTGTTCCGGGTGTAACCCTATTACTACTGGACTAATCTATGTATTGCCAACCTTTCTCGTTCTTTTTCCTATAAAAAACAACTGGTGGGGTTATCGCAGGGCTATGGATTTACACCAGATTTGTCCTTTAATACATGCAGCTATCCCTGAACTGATCCTAGTAAAAACATTTCGATACACCCAGTCTCAATATTCTAGATGCATAGCTCACTCAGATGTATGCTGTTGTAGTGTACATTTGGATTGTACGTTGTCCAGCATTTTTGATGTGGATTCATTCTGATCCAATTCCCACCTATGTCTTGCACAGCTGTGGTTGCTTACTGAAGCATACTTTAAATGCTATGTATTGCACAGTACATCTAAAACATTCACTTGCACACAGCACAGGGCTCTATCTATTTCTTTGAGGCAACTTTGATTCAACTCCAGTCAATTTAGTAGCTACAGCTTCAAAGCCAATCAATTGTCTGTAAAGTGATGTTAGAAATAGTCCTTTGTCTTTGGGTTTTAGGTGAGAGAAAGTAGAGTCACAGGGACTCCTGAGTCTACAGAAAGTCTTCAAGGAGGACATATGATGGTCCTGGACGCCAAGTCTTCCTTTACGTCCTCAGCCGACCATGTCCAATGTAGGTTTATTTGAATATGTTTTGTATGCCAGTGTAGTGAATTGATTGTAGTGTATTTAATCAGTCCAACTGCAAGATCACCCTGAATGCAAACCCTGTGCCTTGGTGTTTTCTTTTGTCTTCAACAGACAAGAATTTGACAGTGGATTTTCCATCCTCCGGGGTGATGTCGCGTGCTACTGCAGACCAGGTTGGTGTACATCTGTCTCATCTGAACACAGTATATCTTTGCCAGCGCTTGGTTTGATTATGCTATACACTGGTTTTCAAAGTCAGTCAGAGTTTGATCCAAGGGATATTGTCCTCATAAACCTGTTCTGTGACTGTATCACACACTCAGATGTATTCTATACACTGGTTTTCAAAGTCTTTCCGAGTTTGATCCTAGGGACATTGTCCTCCTAAACCTGTTCCATGTCTGTGTCATATACTCAGATGTATGCTGTTGTAGTGTACATTTGGATTGTACGTTGTCCAGCATTTTTGATGTGGATTCATTCTGATCCAATTCCCACCTATGTCTTGCACAGCTGTGGTTGCTTACTGAAGCATACTTTAAATGCTATGTATTGCACAGTACATCTAAAACATTCACTTGCACACAGCACATGGCTCTATCTATTTCTTTGAGGCAACTTTGATTCAACTACTCCAGTCAATTTAGTAGCTACAGCTTCAAAGCCAATCAACTGTCTGTAAAGTGATGTTAGAAATAGTCCTTTGTCTTTGGGTTTTAGGTGAGAGAAAGTAGAGTCACAGGGACTCCTGAGTCTACAGAAAGTCTTCAAGGAGGACATATGATGGTCCTGGACGCCAAGTCTTCCTCTACGTCCTCAGCCGACCATGTCCAATGTAGGTGTATTTGAATATGTTTTGTATGCCAGTGTAGTGAATTGATAGCCTGGCTCCGCCCACCTACGTACTTCCGCTCAAATTTCATTTCACTTCAGTACTAGGTCTGGCGATGCTACTATGTTAGAACGATTTCTTTTCCCCAAAATCTGCGGTCCAATCAGCGAACAGGAGGCACGGCCTGAGAACAGTGACGTAGAGGTCGTGCGCGAATTTCAGTTATGGCGTAAGTACGGAGGCGGGCGGAACCAGGCTAATGCTAATGCTCACTGCATCTGCCGTTTGTATACTGCGCGCAACGTGGTTTCTGGCGCATGAAATACGTCACGACCAAACGTTAGCGATTGGTTAAGGCAGATCCAGAGTGGCACTGGGCAGAGCCAATAGGTTTTAAACTTCAACAGCACCCGCCTTCAAGTGAGACATCGTTTGTCTCTACAGCATTGCTAGACCTTAAGTATGAATGAAATGAGTACCAAGGTCTAGTTAGGACTAGGCTAGTGAATTGATTGTAGTGTATTTAATCAGTCCAACTGCAAGATCACCCTGAATGCAAACCCTGTGCCTTGGTGTTTTCTTTTGTCTTCAACAGACAATAATTTGACAGTGGATTTTCCATCCTCCGGGGTGATGTCGCGTGCTACAGCAGACCAGGTTGGTGTACATGTCTCATCCGAACACAGTATATCTTAGCCAGCGCTTGGTCTGATTATGCTATACACTGGTTTTCAAAGTCAGTCAGAGTTTGATCCAAGGGATATTGTCCTCCTAAACCTGTTCTGTGTCTGTGTCACACACTCAGATGTATGCTGTTGTAGTGTACATTTCGATTGTACGTTGTCCAGCATTTTTGATGTGGATTCATTCTGATCCAATTCCCACCTATGTCTTGCACAGCTGTGGTTGCTTACTGAAGCATACTTTAAATGCCATGTATTGCACAGTACATCTAAAACATTCACTTGCACACAGCACATGGCTCTATCTATTTCTTTGAGGCAACTTTGATTCAACTCCAGTCAATTTAGTAGCTACAGCTTCAAAGCCAATCAATTGTCTGTAAATTGATGTTAGAAATAGCCCTTTGTCTTTGGGTTTTAGGTGAGAGAAAGTAGAGTCACAGGGACTCCTGAGTCTACAGAAAGTCTTCAAGGAGGACATATGATGGTCCTGGACGCCAAGTCTTCCTCTACGTCCTCAGCCGACCATGTCCAATGTAGGTTTATTTGAATATGTTTTGTATGCCAGTGTAGTGAATTGATTGTAGTGTATTTAATCAGTCCAACTGCAAGATCACCCTGAATGCAAACCCTGTGCCTTGGTGTTTTCTTTTGTCTTCAACAGACAAGAATTTGACAGTGGATTTTCCATCCTCCGGGGTGATGTCGCGTGCTACTGCAGACCAGGTTGGTGTACATCTGTCTCATCTGAACACAGTATATCTTTGCCAGCGCTTGGTTTGATTATGCTATACACTGGTTTTCAAAGTCAGTCAGAGTTTGATCCAAGGGATATTGTCCTCCTAAACCTGTTCTGTGACTGTGTCACACACTCAGATGTATTCTATACACTGGTTTTCAAAGTCAGTCAGAGTTTGATCCAAGGGATATTGTCCTCCTAAACCTGTTCTTTGACTGTGTCACACACTCAGATGTATTCTATACACTGGTTTTCAAAGTCTTTCCGAGTTTGATCCTAGGGACATTGTCCTCCTAAACCTGTTCCATGTCTGTGTCACACACTCAGATGTATGCTGTTGTAGTGTACATTTCGATTGTACGTTGTCCAGCATTTTTGATGTGGATTCATTCTGATCTGATTCCCACCTATGTCTTGCACAGCTGTGGTTGCTTACTGAAGCATACTTTAAATGCTATGTATTGCACAGTACATCTAAAACATTCACTTGCACACAGCACAGGGCTCTATCTATTTCTTTGAGGCAACTTTGATTCGATTCCCAGCTGCCACCGATGTGCCCTTGAGCAAGGCATTTAACCCTAAGTTGCTCAAGGGGAGACTGGCCCTGAAGTAATTGAAATATTTTAAATAAAAGCATTAGCCAAATGTATAAATAATGTTCAGTCCCGAATGCAGACATTAATGTCCTTTGCAATATCTGTGTTTTAGGTTGCAGCCACGTTCTCTCATATAGACTCTCCTGAGCCAATTCAAATACCTGAACCTTTATCCTCAACTGAACAAGTAAAAGGTCAGTCAGTCTTTGTCTGGATGCGAGTGCATGTAGTCCTAGAAAAAGTTTTGGTTGTATAAAATCATGAATGTATGAGATTTTTCGAGTTTTTAAATGCAACTTCATTCCCTAATCCCATCCATGTCATGTTTTCAGAATGAGGCAAAATAAGCTCAGGGGGAAATAGTTCAGGCTTGTGTTTTTTTTGCCATCACTACTGGGGGTCTGCATGTTCCGTTTCTTGATCTGTCCAATACCTATGGGTCAGTTTTGAATTCATTACTTTGGGCTGCCTTTTTTTCCAATTGCAAGAGTATTTGGTTAAATTGTATTTTCAGAATCTGCAGTTTTGTGTCTCAATACTGCATTTTACTATAAGATGACGGCAAATTGGAGGTGGGCATTATGGCAGGTTGCACCCTTTCTCCACTATCTTTCACAGTGGGAATATAACTCATTAGAGCATCAAATCCTAGGAGCTCTACTTAAAGTAAACTGGGGTTGTGGTGTAATTATTGAGACCATGTAAATAGTGATCACTGCTATAATGGTCCCTATACTTATTTTTGCCACTACAGAGAAAAGCTTCAGATCCAGTGGTCAGACCTCCAGTATGACACAAGGCAACCCGCCATGTGAGGTTGGTGTGAATACAATCATGTCTATTTTTGTAAGAATCATTATGGGATTACTATGGACTTTTTCATGATTTAAAGGGGAACTTTACTGAATTTTGAGTTTTGGTTTGAAGTCTTGATCTGTATGCAATATAACTGTCTGAAAACATTTCAAAAACCCTTGAGTCACCTCTGTCTCATTAGTGGGCTAGCTTTATAGCTAGCACAGTATTGTTATTCCCACTATTTCTTTATTATTAGTGGGCTAGCTTTATAGCTAGCACACTATTGTTATTTATTTATTTATTATTATTATTATTATTATTATTATTATTATTATTATTATTATATGTTCTCTCCAAAACTTTGCCGCTTAACTACTTTGTCATTCTTTGTGCGAGGAAACTTCATTCAAACTTTAAAACATTCAGCTACTTTAGGAATCGACCGGGTCTTTTCAATTTTTTTTAATAGTTTTTATAGTTTTTAAGATTTTTAAGTTTTATTGATAGTTTTTGTCCCATTGAAATGAATGGTGGAATGTTCAGCTGTTAGAGTGATGGCAGTTGGTGATTTGAAAATATCCACACATTTTGCAAACTGCCGCTACTTCTACAATTTTCATAGTACTTTCACATATTATAAATCAAAAGATTTGTATTTTCACGCTGTCACTCACATTCAAATATCTAAGCGATAGCATTTATAGTTTTTGAATTATTAATGTTTGTTTGACACTCACTCTTCCAATACACACACATTGGCGCTCCACTCTAGGTCACAGCTGGTAATTTCAAATTCATACCAGTTTTCTAACTTGTCGATACTCCAACAATTTATAAGGTACACGGACATATTATATATCAAACTGTTCGCCTGGTTCCCGGGATTCCTATGGTGTAAATATTTAAGCTGTGACATGTATACTTTTTGAGATAGAGCGTTTGAAGCCGGCCATGCTTTCCTCATAGAGAATAGTGGCAGTTTGGAGAGGAGCAGAGTGAGGGACAAAGTGGCAGTTGGCAATCAATACGCACGCGCAGCCGCCCCTCCCCCCACTGGAGTAGTGGGGGGAGGGGCGGCTGAGTAACCCGTTTCTATGACTACTGTAGTAGTAGAAGTAGCAGGTATTCATTTATTCTATAGTAGTTTTCATATTAATATTTATTTATAGTAGTTAGTAGTTATAGTAGTACTATCAGAAGTTGTATTAGTATTTATAGTACTACTAGCAGTAGTAGTACTTATAGTACTTTATAGTAGTAATAGTAGTACTAGCAGTAGTAGTAGTATTTATAGTACTTTATGGTAGTTTTCATATTAATATTTATTTATAGTAGTTAGTAGTTATAGTAGTACTAGCAGTGGTTGTATAAGTAGTTATAGTAGTATTTATAGTACTTTATAGTAGTTCGTAGTTATAGTAGTACTAGCAGTAGTTGTATTAGTATTTGTAGTAGCAGTAGTAGTAGTATTTATAGTACTTTATAGTAGTTAGTAGTTATAGTAGTACTAGCAGTGGTTGTATTAGTAGTTATAGTAGTATTTATAGTACTTTATAGTAGTTAGTAGATATAGTAGTACTAGCAGTAGTTGTATTAGTAGTTATAGTAGTATTTATAGTACTTTATAGTAGTACTAGCAGTGGTTGTATTAGTAGTTATAGTAGTATTTATAATAGTTAGTAGGTATAGTAGTACTAGTAGTAAATGTATTAGTATTTGTAGTAGTACTACCAGTAATAGTAGTATTTACAGTACTTTATAGTTATAGTAGTACTATCAGTGGTTGTATTAGTAGTTATAGTAGTATTTATAGTACTTTATAGTTATAGTAGTACTAGCAGTGGTTGTATTAGTAGTTATAGTAGTATTTATAGTACTTTATAGTAGTTAGTAGTTATAGTAGTACTAGCAGTGGTTGTATTAGTAGTTATAGTAATGTTTATAGTATATTTCACATATTATATATCAAACTGTTCGCCTGGTTCCCTGGATTCCTACGGTGTAAATATCTAAGCAGTGACATGTATACATTTTGAGATAGAGCGTTTGAAGCCGGCCATGCTTTCCTCATAGAGAATAGTGGCAGTTTGGAGAGGAGCAGAGTGAGGGACAAAGTGGCAGTTGCAATCAATACGCACGCGCAGCCGCCCCCTCCCCCCACTGGAGTAGTGGGGGGAGGGGCGGCTGAGTAACCCGTTTCTATGACTACTGTAGTAGTAGAAGTAGCAGGTATTCATTTATTCTATAGTAGTTTTCATATTAATATTTATTTATAGTAGTTAGTAGTTATAGTAGTACTATCAGAAGTTGTATTAGTATTTATAGTACTACTAGCAGTAGTAGTACTTATAGTACTTTATAGTAGTAATAGTAGTACTAGCAGTAGTAGTAGTATTTATAGTACTTTATGGTAGTTTTCATATTTATGGTAGTTTTCATATTAATATTTATTTATAGTAGTTAGTAGTTATAGTAGTAGTAGTAGTTAGTAGTTATAGTAGTACTAGCAGTGGTTGTATAAGTAGTTATAGTAGTATTTATAGTACTTTATAGTAGTTCGTAGTTATAGTAGTACTAGCAGTAGTTGTATTAGTATTTGTAGTAGCAGTAGTAGTAGTATTTATAGTACTTTATAGTAGTTAGTAGTTATAGTAGTACTAGCAGTGGTTGTATTAGTAGTTATAGTAGTATTTATAGTACTTTATAGTAGTTAGTAGATATAGTAGTACTAGCAGTAGTTGTATTAGTAGTTATAGTAGTATTTATAGTACTTTATAGTAGTACTAGCAGTGGTTGTATTAGTAGTTATAGTAGTATTTATAATAGTTAGTAGGTATAGTAGTACTAGTAGTAACTGTATTAGTATTTGTAGTAGTACTACCAGTAATAGTAGTATTTACAGTACTTTATAGTTATAGTAGTACTATCAGTGGTTGTATTAGTAGTTATAGTAGTATTTATAGTACTTTATAGTTATAGTAGTACTAGCAGTGGTTGTATTAGTAATTATAGTAGTATTTATAGTACTTTATAGTAGTTAGTAGTTATAGTAGTACTAGCAGTGGTTGTATTAGTAGTTATAGTAATATTTATAGTATATTTCACATATTATATATCAAACTGTTCGCCTGGTTCCCGGGATTCCTACGGTGTAAATATCTAAGCAGTGACATGTATACTTTTTGAGATAGAGCGTTTGAAGCCGGCCATGCTTTCCTCATAGAGAATAGTGGCAGTTTGGAGAGGAGCAGAGTGAGGGACAAAGTGGCAGTTGCAATCAATACGCACGCGCAGCCGCCCCTCCCCCCACTGGAGTAGTGGGGCTCTGAGCGCCCCTCCCCCCACTGGAGTAGTGGGGGGAGGGGCGTTGCTGTGTAACCCGTTTCTATGACTACTGTAGTAGTAGAAGTAGCATGTATTCATTTATTCTATAGTAGTTTTCATATTAATATTTATTTATAGTAGTTAGTAGTTATAGTAGTACTATCAGAAGTTGTATTAGTAGTTATAGTAGTACTAGCAGTAGTAGTAGTATTTATAGTACTTTATGGTAGTTTTCATATTAATATTTATTTATAGTAGTTAGTAGTTATAGTAGTACTGGCAGTGGTTGTATAAGTAGTTATAGTAGTATTTATAGTACTTTATAGTAGTTAGTAGTTATAGTAGTACTAGCAGTAGTAGTATTAGTATGTATAGTAGTAGTAGCAGTAGTAGTATTTATAGTACTTTATAGTAGTTAGTAGTTATAATAGTACTAGCAGTGGTTGTATTAGTAGTTATAGTACTATTTATAGTACTTTATAGTAGTTAGTAGTTACAGTAGTACTAGCAGTGGTTGTATTAGTAGTTATAGTAGTAGTAGTAGCACCAGTGGTAGTAGTAACTATAGTAGTTTTCATGTTAGTAGTTATAGTAGTATGTATAGTACTTTATAGTAGTTAGTAGTTATAGTAGTACTAGCAGTGGTTGTATTAGTAGTTATAGTAGTATTTATAGTACTTTATATAAGTTAGTAGTTATAGTAGTACTAGCAGTAGTTGTATTAGTATTTATAGTAGTAGTAGCAGTAGTAGTAGTATTTATAGTACTTTATAGTAGTTTGTAGTTATAGTAGTACTAGCAGTGGTTGTATTAGTAGGTATAGTAATAGTAGCACCAGTGGTATTAGTAATTATAGTAGTTTTCATATTAATATGTATTTATTGTAGTTAGTAGTTTATAGTAGTTTTCATATTAATATTTATTAGTAGTAGTAGTAGTAGTAGTAGTAGCAGTAGTAGTATTTATACTCTCCTTCATGGTCTCATATTTTCTTTCATAGTTATTATTGCTCTTTGTAGACTGATCATACTTATTTCATACTCTCTTTCATAGTAACTGATGCACTTCATAGACTTTGTTTTTCTTTCATACTCATTCATGGTGTCATACACTTTCATAGTAACTGTTGCACTTCATAGACTTTAATTATATTTCTTTCATACTCACTCATGGTTTCATACACTTTCATAGTAACTGTTGCACTTCATAGAGTTTGATAGTAGTACTAGTAGCAGTCGCAGTGGTGTTAGTAGTAGTAATACACCCTAGAGACCACCTAGTGCAGTGGTTCCCAAACCAGTCCTCAAGGACCCCCTGTACTGCAGGTTTTTGCTCCAACTTTACTCCTGCACCCCTGATTCAATTAAGGTGTCATGACATGTGTAGCCCTTCATTGAGTCAGGTGTGCAGAAGTAGAGCTGGAGCACAAACCTGCAGGACAGGGGGTCTTTGAGGACAGGGGGTCCTTGAGGACCGGGTTGGGAACCACTGACCTAGTGCACCCTATCACAAACATCAATGCAGACGATTATAAAAAGGACCCAGGCAAAGGAAGAATGGCATTCTAATGCCGTCTTTTGGGCGGGTCGTCATCAGTGACGTACTTATCCACACGACACATAAACTGGGCTGGCTGTGGGCTACGCAAAACACTCGGACACTCAGGAGCGTCTCCACCTCTGCCACGGTCCACAGCATGTTCTTGCGCGTTCCTTCCAGTGGAGGAACACCTTTCCACTAGCAGTGGAAAGGCAAAAAAGCCGCGCTAAGTCGAGGCAAGACGAGCTGGTACTACCAGTGGAAAGATGGCATATATCCGGTTGCGGTCAGCTAGCCCACTTCACATTTTCTTCAGGAAATGTACTTTCTAGTTGTGTGTGCTTTCACAGCATTTTGTAATCAGCTTTGTTTTCATGACTTTTTAAGACCTAATTAAATTTAAGTTAACAAAAATGCTACTAGATATTCTAGACAAGCAAGTTAGGGAGGGATATTTCTGTTAACTAATTGTATTCATTTGAAATATTTTCTGTAACATACCCCATGTTTTGTTGGTGTTAATTTTAACCCATTATCTATGTTTGGAAGGTCTGGCCCTGCATCTTTGTTAATGCAAATTCTGTTAAGTAGCTAGTGATGCTCGTAGTGTGAAATGGAAGGTCTTGCAGTAGTGTGAAACAGTACATAATGAGAGCCTGTTTGTGTGTTATGAATTCATGTATTGCACATTTTGTTACTGTCTTTACAGGTGCATAGACTGTGTCATGAAGTAGTCCACATTGACAAATGTTGTTTATGCTGTTTACCCATGTCTGCTGTCAGATGGCAAGGCCTGAGATGCAAAGGTGATTGTGTTTATGTGCGACATCCACACATCCACACGCACACACACACACACACACACTTAAGTCAGTGATGGCATACAGTCCATTATTCACATAAAGATGTATAAATAAAGCTAAACCAGCTAAAATAATTTTCATTTCTTATCTAGAATGCCTTCGTGTTTGGCACAAATCCTGTCTCATTAAGGCCTCTGAAGACTGGGACATGTCTGAAGTAAGTGTACAATTGAGTATAATACAGATATATTAGTAGGGGAATCATCAACGAATAAGTGCCAGATCATAATGCGGTGGATAGAAGTGCCAATATTGCCATAGATACTTTTTGGTTTGGGCTCCTTTTACATGAATTATTGAATGTAATGAATCTAAACTGAGTTTCACTTTTTGAACTTTTACTGAGGAAAAAAAGAGCTTTTAAGATGACATTCAAATTGTTTGACCACTTGTATTTTATTAGACCAGTATCAGCTCTTACCACCTTTTTTGTCTTGTAAGTGTCCTGTTGTGTGCTTTATAGAGTGATGCATCATCTGGGGAGCACTACAATCCCAACAATTCCTCTGAGAGTTCTGATGCGGAATCAGAATCCGATGCTGAATCTAAAACTCCGCCGGATGTAGATGAAGATGCTCTTCGGGTTGCTGTGGCTGAAGAAGCGAGCACGTACATCTGTGACTCCACGACAGCTCCAATGCAGGGTGCAAAGGAATCAAATGCAGACTCGGATGAACATGATGGCAGTCATGGAAAACGGCAATTGAAAAGCAAAATCAATTATTGCTTCATTTGCAAGAAACCACAAACAAAATTTGCTCGGCACTTAAAAATACATGCACACCAGAATGTAGATGTCGCCCGTGCATTTTCACTAGCTCCAAGTTCATGTGAGAGAAAGAAAATTTTGGAAAAATTGCGGAATCTTGGCAATTTCACACATAATACAGAAGTCAAAGCCACTGGATCCGGGACTCTAAAAGTTAAAAGAGAATCTAAAACAAGCAATGTCTCCGAGGCATATGATTTCTGCACCCAGTGCAAAGGGATGTTTTCCCGTAGAGAACTATGGAAATACATGAAGCGATGCCTGCTCAAATCAGCAATGACAGAGGAAAGTTTGTCTAAATATGGAGCATCTGAAAGTGCATCTCCAGAGCTCTTGGCATTGATCGAAAAAATGCACAAAAATGAAGTGTATGACACAATTATAAATGACTTCTTTGTTCTTCGGTTTGGGAAAACAATGTACAACAAACATGGACTTGACAAGTCTAAACACGACTACAACCGCCAGAAACTAAGAGAATTAGGCAGATTGCTTGTTACTTTGAGAAATATGTCAACTATAGACTCTGTGAAAGAAGCAGTCAAGCCATCCAATTTCATGACTGTTATTAAGGCCGTGAAGAAGGTCGCTGGCTTTGATGAAGTAACTGGAATCTACAAATCACCCAGTTTGGCCCTTAAAATTGGGCACTCCCTCCGGCGAGTTAGTGAACTGATTATGTGCCAGTTTCTTATTGATGAGGATGACGAGGGGGTTGAGTCAATCAGAAGGTTCCACAAATTGTACGAGACCCAGTGGTCAGAATTTGTTTCCCACTCAGCCTTGACAAATTTGAGCGATGCTACTTACAATAAGAGCACAACCATCCCTCTAGCAGAGGATGTTCAGAGACTTCATCACCATCTTAATCAGGAGGCAGATTTGGCTACAAAGAACCTGAACAGTACACCATCCACAGGTGCTTATACAGCCCTGGCTAAAATAACACTGTGGAGGGTGTTTGTGGAGTGTGTGTTGTTGATGGCTGGTTTACAGCCTCACCTGGCCGGAGTCAGACTGATTGGACTCTGGCTGGGTGGGGCTGCACACCTGTGGTGCATGAGCAATCATGGCACCCAGGATAAACCAGCCATCGACACACACACTCGAGGAGGAGCACTGTCATGACAAGTTGTACCATCAGCTCAGCGTTAACTACCTGCCTTAATCTCCGAATAAACACCTTGCAACTACCATCTACCCGTGTCCTGTGTCGGAGGGCCCCAAAGGAAAGCCACTTAGGTGGCGTGTGGCCGGACAACCCTGCCACACTGGCGCCCAACGTGGGGCTCCTCCGACCAGGACGGGACACGGAAGGGCTGTCCAAGCTGCACTGGAGCCACCAGCCGCGGCAGAGGACAGCCACCCCAGCACCAGCTCCCCCCTGAACGGCAGCGACGGCCAGCGGAGGAGCGGGGAGGCAGCGCAGCGACCACCATCGGCAACCGTCTGTCACTAGCCTCCCCCGGATCCAGCCTGGAGCAGCCCAGGCCAGCCGCCCCTCTGCCAGGGGACCAGGAGCCCAAGGCCCCATGCTCCAGGAGGAGATGGGGGGGGGGGGGGGGGGATCATGCCTCGTCGCCCTGGTGGAGGGGGGTACCTAACCGACTGTTCCAGGCCCTCCGAGAGCTACCTCCGCGGCCCAGCTGTCGGGCCTCCTCCGGAACCCATCCAGCCAGCCCCTGCAACCAGCTAGCCCCGAGACACCTCCGCCAGCTGGCCCAGGCCTCCAGTCTCCGGGACGGAGGGGGAGGGTCGGGGTTGGCGTGTGACACTGGGGAGCTGTGGAGGTAGTGGGGTTTGGGGGGGGTTGTGTTTATTTTTTTTAGGTATGGCAACCCTGAAAAGAGTCCTGGGCCCAGTTTCCCCGAAAGCGTTGTTAGCCTAAGTGGTTCGTTAAGTTCGTCGTACGACCATCAGACAGTTTTCACACCGTTTCCCGAAAGCATCGTTGCGTAACGACCGTCGTTAAGACGCTCGTAGCTAACGAGAGCTCCAGCTGTCCTCGTAGCGCGCTACGAGCGTCGTTAACACATCCAATACCACTGAATGTCCAGCTGGTGACGCTAAAGTTACGATAGGCTATATAGCTTAGTCTATGTTATACCATGGTCTGGGTGAATACTCGATTCTGATTGGTTGAAGATTATAGAGCGGTGCTCTATAATCCAACCCGGTCTCGGTTGCTATAATCTTATCTTTGATGTACACCTAGGAAAGACATTGACGCTATGAAGACGCTATGGCCACGTTGCTTGGCAACGCCTGCATACGGGAGATATTAAATAGTCCGCTCGACTTATAAAAATAAAAAAAAAACCTCACGATTGTAACTCTAAAACACATTAAAGTATTATTAATTGATTAAATATTAACAGAAATGAATGGACGTCGCGGAGGCGTGAACCGCGGAGGACGGTTCTGTTAATGGACACCTCGAAGGGGCATTATCCCGCTTATACCATGGTCACTTACGAAAGAAAGACATATTTAATCAATGAATAATACTTGAATGTGTTTGAGTTAAAATCGTGAGGTTTTTGTTTTTCGAGCGGACTATTTAATATCTCCCGTATGCAGGCGTTGCCAAGCAACGTGGCCATAGCGTCTTCATAGCGTCAACGTCTTCGTAGGTGTACTTTTCAACCTGCACCCTCCAGCCAATCAGAATCGAGTATTCACCCGGACCATGTGGTATAATATGCATTTCAGCACCGTGTCAGTGGACCGGTACAAGGCTACGATCGGTCGTTAGATCTGTGCACGTGCGTTCATGTTAAGAGGAGTTTCGGGAAACGCACGGAAAAAAATAACGATCGTTCGAAAGATGATTCGTAAGAAGGATCGTAAGATGGATCGTACATCGTTATCGGGAAACTGGGCCCAGGTTTTTTGTAGGTATGGTAACCCTGTTCAGAGTCCGGTATGCATTTTTTTTCTGTTTGCTTGGATGGGGGATGGGGGTAGGCGAGGCTGGGGATTGTCCCCGGCCTCAATCTGGTGTTGGGGATATGTGGGGGTGTGTGTGCTGTTGATGGCTGGTTTACAGCCTCACCTGGCCTGAGTCAGTCTGATTGGACTCTGGCTGGGTGGGGCTGCACACCTGTGGTGCAGAGCAATCATGGCACCCAGGATAAACCAGCCATCAACACACACACTCGAGGAGGAGCACCGTCATGACAAGTTGTACCATCAGCTCGGCGTATACCATCTGCCTGTAAACTCTGAATAAACACCTTGCAAATACTATCTCCCCGTGTCCTGTGTCGGAGGGCCCCAAGGAAAGCCACTTAGGTGGCGTGTGGCCGGACAACCCTGCCACACTGGTGCCCCACAATGGGCGCCAGTGTGGCAGGGTTCGTCCGGCCACACGCCACCTAAGTGGCTTTCCTTTGGGGCCCTCCGACACAGGACACGGGTAGATGGTGTTGCAAGGTGTTTATTCGGAGATTAAGGCAGGTAGTATACGCCGAGCTGATGGTACAACTTGTCATGACAGTGCTCCTCCTCGAGTGTGTGTGTTGATGGCTGGTTTATCCTGGGTGCCATGATTGCTCATGCACCACCGGTGTGCAGCCCCACCCAGCCAGAGTGCAATCAGACTGACTCAGGCCAGGTGAGGCTGTAAACCAGCCATCAACAACACACACTCCACAAACACCCTCCACATATCCCCAACACCAGATTGA
>JAOPHQ010001304.1:0-31597 GCA_030340625.1 Merluccius polli | reverse complement strand
TTGCCGTGTGTGTGTGTGTGTGTGTGTGTGTGTGTGTGTGTATGTATTTAGCCTCATCACACCATACCTGGGTTGATAATCACTGATTGGCTGATCCGCTCAACCTAAACGCTATTTTCGTTTCTAAATTGCACCGTTCCGTTGCTAGAAAATGTTCCTAACGAAAGGGAAGGATAGTGTTTCGACTGCCAGCCGAAGGCTCTGGGTTGGACCCCAACCCCCCCCCCCCCCCCGATGTCCACAGCCTAACCTGTAGGCAAGCAAGATGCCCCCTAACCACCTGCTTCTTAATGACACGTATCTGAAGTCACAGTAAGTCACTTTGGATGAAAGTGTACTGGAATGCCCTTTACCCTACCTGGCGCACCTTAATCTTGCTCCTCCCTCTTTCGTTCTAACTCAACTTAATACAACCCCCCCCCCCCCCCCCCCCTCAGCCGCCACTCCTGTGAAACTGGCTGACCCCTATGTTTCGCTCTGCTCCACTACTTCTCTATGTCTCTCTTCCTCTCCCTCTCTCTGGGCCTGTGGGCGAGCCGAGAATGCCGGCAGGGGCGGGGGCTTTCCCCAGGAAGAACGGGAGCATTGTCGTGACTGACACACACACACACACACACACACACACACACACACACACACACACACACACACACACACACACACACACACACACACACACACACACACACACACACACACACACACACACACACTCACACACACTGCTATCACCAGAAAGGTCGAGGCCAGGGGCTGACAGACTGTCTAGCAAATAGTGTGTGTGTGTGTGTGTGTGTGTGTGTAAAATTGAGAAGGGAGGGAGGGGGAAGATAATTAGAGCGCACGAAACATCAACTTGTGCAGCAAAACCAAGGCCAGTTCTACTGTTGGAGTTACGCTACCTTGGCGGTTTTTAAACATTACTTTATGCTACGAGTGCTGCTGGCAGAATGTCGAATGGATCACAGAGCACAAGCTAACTGCTATTTACCTTCCCAGTATAAGCAAACCACCACCTTAACCAGTTCAAGCTAGCTAATCTCAAACACCAGTTAATCCCAGTTAACCCCCATTTTAGGCCACAGCCCACCGTCTACACCTCCAACAGACCACCACCAACACCCAACTTATTTATTTCCAGTTTAAAACAAGAGTGAGAACAAACAAAACAAGAAACAAGAAGTCAAATTAACATCAATGGCAGGGCTCCCAGGGAGTGTTTATAAATGTTTTCCACCTGCTCAAAGTCGACAATGTCAGGTGAAACACAGGTTGGGGGAGGGGGGTGGTGGTGGTGGTCTTGAAAACGGTCACTTATTAACACATGGTCTCATCCCGTCAGAATGCCGCCGTTTCCATGGTAACTCCAGAGGTCATCGACCACCCGGGGAACTAAAGGTGGTCTGATAATAAATTGAATCGATGTCACATGCACGCGTGAGCACGCACCTGCAAACACATCCCAATTCATCTACCTGCTGGTAAGCTGAGACATATTTGTTTTATCCAACAACTTAAAGTAAAAAAACACTTTTCTTCAGTTTCCTTTGCCTAATCGCTGTGTTTTGCTGATGAAGGATATGCATCTTTAGCATTTAGCATTATTAGCACCTTAAGCATGCAGCCTTTTTAGCACGTTTAGCATTTAACCATTTAGCACCTTAAGTATTTAGCAGAGCCTCGAGTCCATTTAAAATTGGAACACCCAGTCAGAGCCAACAGGTTGACTTTTAAGACAATGTGTGCATGGGAACTGAACCCGTCTTGTGATCCTGGAGAGGGAACGTGTCCAAGAAGCGGACCGGTGAAAGTGAAGTTTCACACGGTTCGCATGTGGGTGGAGCTCACAGGAAGTGGAGAGGGTTCTAGAATCCTGGCCGAGTTCTAGAACCCTCTCCACTTCCTGTGAGCTCCGACCTTGTAACCCACCCCTACCCTCCCACCTTTTTATCCAGTGTTGTTGTAATGGCGCCTGCTTACATTCGCACAAACACAGACACACACATACACACACACACACACACACAACCGCTCACACTCCACCAATGCAACACACACACAAACATATTTTGTGCCACGCCGTTGTTAATTAGGAAGGGAACTGTGTTCCCACAAGTTACCAGAGTCCAAAGTGTTGTCTTAAATGTACTTCCTTTATCAGACAAGCAGCTGAGGAAAACTAAAGTATGCATTTTATAAATCATTATTAAATGCATACTTTAGTTTATCAACATGAACATCTGAATGTTTGTAAAATCAAGCCCTAATGTTTTATTTGTACCTGATAAATGACCTAAACTAAAGGATTAATTGATTGTAAAAATATTGATTCAATAATGTTCTGTCAATCGACTAATCGTTGCTCCTTATAACATGCAGACACACTATTAACGTAGTCATTCAGCAGTTGCTTTTCTCTAACGTAACTTGGGGGTGGGAGGGAGGTAAAGGTTGGACACCTCGCTCTCGGATGCCTACAGACTAGACTGCAGACACTGGGGGAATCGAACCCAGAACCTAGACACAAGGTGGGAGGGGCCTCCACCAAGTCCTTATCTGTTCCTGTAGTGGAACATAAGAGTCCACGACCTTTGAACTCTGACCTTTACCATGTCGTTCCATTGATGTTTTCCTGTTTACATTCTGCTTCACCTGCATGCTAAGCTACAAATAGGGTTGCAACTAATGATTCGTGTAATCTAACGAGTATAATAGCATTCGATAAATTAGATAAACTGATTAATCATTTAGTCTATAAAATGTCATAAATAATAGAAAATACAACCACAAGTTACCAGAGTCCAAAGTGATGTCTTAAATGTACTTGCTTTTTCTGACAAGCAGCCAAGAAAAACTAAACTAGTCCTTAATGA
This sequence comes from Merluccius polli, assembly GCA_030340625.1. Taxonomy (NCBI): domain Eukaryota; kingdom Metazoa; phylum Chordata; class Actinopteri; order Gadiformes; family Merlucciidae; genus Merluccius; species Merluccius polli. The sequence goes on along the minus strand of JAOPHQ010001304.1, from coordinate 28,724 downwards.
TCCATGAGAGAATATTTGAATTGAACTGCAACATTAGGGAGCAACCATTTGTTATTTATTTGTACTTGATAAATGACTTAAACGATTAATCGATTATCAAAATTAGATTTGATAAAAATTTCTGCCGATCAACTAATCGATTAATCGTTGCAGCCCTAGCTACAAATAACACACACAAGGGCATTCACCAATAAGTCAAGGCCCTTGTGGCACTTTATACACACAAAGACACATGAATATAAACACAGAGCAAAGGGCTCAACTACCTCTCTACTCAGCTTTGCCAGTCAACACTCTGGCACACGCGTATGCATGCACACACGCACATACAAAAGATGTTTTTCTCATATTCTCTTTCTCCCACAGGCGCTATGGGTGTCGCTGCTTCCTGACGAGAACGTTTTTCCATCTCTGGTCATGGGCAGCTTGGGGTTTTTGGCACTTTGGCGTGGAATATGAATAAAAAGTGGTGTTGAGTTTGAGTGGCTTAAAGATTTAGTTAGTTCCCACCAATGCCGGTCATTGACCCTAGTGGGGGGCCAATACGCTTCTAGTGCCAATCACACATACCGAACCAAATACCAAAGCATACCACATTTTAGTAATCCAGTTTGTTGAATCGACTGCGAAAGGGGGGGGGGGCATTTACTTTGAAAACATGCTGGTTCCATCTCATGTACACAGGAAAGAGGGTCCAACAACAGCTGTAGGAGGAAGTGTATCGGGTTCAGAATGCCCTTATTTCCTGTGCCTGAATGCCTCCTGTGTTATCTCTGTTGCCTTCATCTCCTCTCCAAGCTGAACGGGCAAAATGTGGATGTGTTCGAGAAAGAGGTTGAATGCAATGTGAGTGTGCGGGTGTGGAGCAAGCAAGAGGGAGTGCATCAGTTATCGCACAACACAAACACAAACACAAACACACACACACACACACACACACACACACACAAACACAAACACAAACACACACGGGGGGTGCCTGAATAAAAACAAGCCGAGGGATATATCAGATGTTTGTTCACCAAATGGAAAAATGCAAGAGACACAGAGAAACAACAAAGAAAATGTTTATCCAAGATCCAACAGAGCCGTCTGTGGCGAAGCTAGGCTCTGTGATGTCCAACCAATCCCGGTTATTCGCTTGGCACATTACCCGCCTACAAGTCAAGCCTGACCAATAGGAGCATATCATCACCCCCTATCTCTTGCGATTGACTTTAACTTTAAAGAGTTACCCTTTAACGATGACTAGGATGCCAAAGTGAGCCTTATCGCACGCTCAAGACCATTTAGCTACTGTTTACCATATAGTCGCCTTTATTGTCTTATTGTTGTTGTCTGCTGTCTTATTGTTGTTCTTAATGTTGGCTGCAGATGTGTCTGATGTGGACATTTGTATTACTTGTGGATTTATCTTAAACCCCTGGCTGCAAACCAAATTTCCCATAGCTAATAAAGACGAACTTTGATCCTTATCCAAAGCAACTTACAGTGGGTACTTATCCTTATCATTAAGGAGCAGGGGTTAGACAGTGAGTTTATATCCATGCCATTAAGGATCAGGTAGGGGTTAGACAGTGAGTTCATATCCATGTCATTAAGGATCAGGTAGGGGTTAGACAGTGAGTTCAGATCCATGTCATTAAGGAGCAGGTAGGGGTTAGACAGTGAGTTCAGATGCAAGTCATTAAGGATCAGGTAGGGGTTAGACAGTGAGTTCATATCCATGTCATTAAGGATCAGGTAGGGGTTAGACAGTGAGTTCAGATCCATGTCATTAAGGAGCAGGTAGGGGTTAGACAGTGAGTTCAGATGCAAGTCATTAAGGAGCAGGTAGGGGTTAGACAGTGAGTTCATATCCATGTCATTAAGGATCAGGTAGGGGTTAGACAGTGAGTTCATATCCATGTCATTAAGGATCAGGTAGGGATTAGACAGTGAGTTCAGATACATGTCATTAAGGAGCAGGTAGAGGTTAGACAGTGAGTTCAGATACATGTCATTAAGGAGCAGGTAGGGGTTAGACAGTGAGTTCATATCCATGTCATTAAGGATCAGGTAGGGGTTAGACAGTGAGTTCATATCCATGTCATTAAGGATCAGGTAGGGATTAGACAGTGAGTTCAGATACATGTCATTAAGGAGCAGGTAGGGGTTAGACAGTGAGTTCAGATACATGTCATTAAGGAGCAGGTAGAGGTTAGACAGTGAGTTCAGATACATGACATTAAGGAGCAGGTAGGGGTTAGACAGTGAGTTCAGATACATGTCATTAAGGAGCAGGTAGGGGTTAGACAGTGAGTTCAGATACATGTCATTAAGGAGCAGGTAGGGGTTAGACAGTGAGTTCAGATACATGTCATTAAGGAGCAGGTAGGGGTTAGACAGTGAGTTCAGATACATGTCATTAAGGAGCAGGTAGGGGTTAGACAGTGAGTTCAAATCCATGTCATTAAGGAGCAGGTAGGTAAAATAACCCTAGCCCGATGGTAGATTTAAAGGTTGACCGAACATTTGCCTCAAACAAGTTCAGTGCTCTACCGCTGCAGTTAAACAACGCGCCACACTGCTGATGCCCCTGAATCACCTGTGTGTTTAAGCCGTCAACGGCAGCATTACCCTCACGATATCACCAAACACAGCTCCTATGGTCTCTCTCTCTCTCTCTCTCTCTCTCTCTCTTCCTCCTCCTCCTCCTCCTCCTCCCCCTCTCTCTCTCTCTCTCTCTCATCGGCACCACAACAGGATATTGCTTAGTGACAACAAAAAAATCTGGAAAGACGCAGGAGGAGAGGCAAGCCGAGACAAGCCAGAGAAGAAGAAGAAACAGCAGAAACACAAACACACAAGGAAGGTACCAATTCCCATCACAGAGGGAGGGAGGGGGAGGGGGAGAGAGAGAGAGAGAGAGAGAGAGACAATGATTGTGCCTTACTTCACATACAGGTACTACAACAAAAGGGCCCGGGGACATGTGTATGCATGTGGGCAGAGAGCGAGAGAGGTGGTAAGGTGGAGAGGTGATTTCGGAGGTGAGGAACTAAACATGGAGATTGCGAGAAACCTTCTCCAAACTTTGTTTTTGCCTAAGAAGCAAAGACAAAAAACATTTCTGCATTTTGTGGTTCCAGCACTGGGTTTGATCCACAGTGTCCCCCTAACCCCTACCTGCTCTTAAATTACCTGTGAGTCAGGTCATTTAGGAGCACTCCAAGTTGCACTGTAAGATGCTTTGGATTAAAGTCCATAATAAATAAAAGTCCCCACTAAATAATCAAATAGTACATTTTGCGTAACAGGCAGAGATTGCACACAGTAACTTTCAAATCAGGGGGGGGGGGGATGTGGGTCATCTCTGTCTTTGTTTAGACAGTAAAAAAGATGGCGAACTAACTTAGTAGTAGCAGGTGGAAACACCATAATAACAGTTAGGAATCCCTATGGTGAATTCTGGTCGTCTTGCTGCAGGGTCTCGCTCAGAGCAGGCGAGAGAGAGATAAGAATGTGCTAATAAACTGATAATAATCGGACGTGTGTCACACTCCCTCGCTACACTACAACTTCATTGACACGGTCCGGCCAGAGCCATAGAGAGAAAGAGAGTTATTATTTTGTCAGGCCAGTTATTTTAGAGCAATGGCGGATCATGGATACACTCAGTCGTTACAAACATTGGGAACTAATAACAGCAGTGCCACTTAGCATTTTCTTAAACCGATGTGACAATTCTGACTACTAGAAGCTGAAGCAGCACAATGTTGGCTAGCCATTCAACCTGTCACTCTAATCTTCTAATTTAAGCTAGCCAGTCATAGTTACCAAAGAGACATGGCTGTTTCGTGTTAAATCAGCAAAGTGATGCTTCCACTCATTCAAATGACCCGCTTGGAACGATCTGAAGCTTCATGAACCGCGTGACCGTCAAGCTTTTTGACCCTCCATTGACGCAACTCTGTCTTTCTATGGCTCCGGGTCCGATCCTGCCAGAGGAAACCTTCTTTCTTGTCGTCATGGAGACTAGCTGTTTTTCTCTTTTATTTTGACGGTCTTTCACAATATTGGTTTTAATTTGGTCACCACTGTCCTTACGCACTGACTAGCCAGACCTAACGGTCACATTCACATGACGCAACGCATTTACTTTTAAAATTGTTTAAAAAAACCTAAATGTCATTGTGATTCTGAAAAGAAATCACATGCACTGAATAAAAGACAACAACAATACAAAATCCCTGCCGTGAAATCACAAGACTAGTCTATTGTTGTCAACCGTTATCGTCGAGCTAGACCCCTTTGCTTATGAAAAAGTAAAATGGCTTCTTTTTTTGGCCTTCGTGGGAGCCGGCACACCGTGTACTTCTCCTGCCGAGCTTCCTTCTCAGCTTTCTTAGCCTCCTAGCAAATACTTCCTGCACTCCTCATTGTACTCCGCGACACAGTGGCAAACTGGGGCGCGCTTGTATCGATGGCTGACTCAGACCGCTGCACTGTGCCGAGTCAGGGGAATTCCGCTGTTTAGCAGCAGAGATACCGATGGCGATAGCGCGTGAATTGGCAGCAGGTTTTTTTTTTTCGCTGGACTTTAATTCCTCTGCCCATGACTTGGCGGAGGGAAGCCTGTCGCTACTCAAGGGTGAATTGTACTTCGACAGCTATGGCATAGTAGCCACACCGCGGGTCTCGACGCACTGGTGCGTGCGTGCGTCGGTGATTCTGACCATAGTCCGCCAAAAGGTCACCAAAAGTCACCGATTCAGTGACACCTGGTGACCTTTGTCATGTGATGGTGTTGTGTCGTACAAGTTAATATACGCAAACCTCCCAAACTAGTCATAAATGAACTGGGAAGTCGGCCAGTCAGCACTGATGTGGAGTAACATTTTTTGGAGGTCCCACCCTCCCATGGCAAAGGCCTGTGGTTGACCGCCAGAGACGTAAAGCACAGCGCACCTACAGAAGTATAATTCACCACTTTACCGTTTTTTGGACTTCAGGGTCGCAGCGAATGTCATCAAATGTCAAATGTTGTTGGACATGAGGTCGCGGAGGATGCAGCCAACTGTTGTTAGACTTGAGGGTTAGGGCTAAGGGTTAGGATGTTGTGCGCCGGTACTTACTGTTGTTGGACTTGAGGTCGCGGTGGATGACGGGCACGATGGCGTCGTTGTGCAGGTACAGCATGCCGCGGGCGATCTGCACGGCCCAGTTCACCAGCACCAGTGGCGGGATGCGGCGGCCGGCCAGCGCCCGGCTCAGCGGGCCTCCGGACGCGTACTCCATGATGAGACACAGGTTGGGCTCCCGCAGGCACACGCCCTTCAGCGCGATGATGTTGGGGTGCGTGAGCATGGCGAACAGGCGCGCCTCCTGGCGAACGTTCTGCGCCGTCACGCTGATGTCCTCGTCCGGGTCCTGGCGCGCCGCCTTCACCGCCACCAGCTCGCCGCGCCACATGCCCCGGTACACCTTGCCGAAGCCCCCCACCCCGATCACTTCCTTCAGGGTCAGCTCCCGGAAGTCCACCGCCTCGGGCTCAAACTCACCGACCACGGCCGGCGCCAGCTCCCCGACCACCACGCCGCTGCCCTGCAGGGTGCCGTACCCGCAGCCATTGGGCTTGAAGGAGCCGTAGTTGGACGGGAAGATGCCCACCTTGTCGTTGACCTTGCCGGCCCACCAGCCCTCGTCGCCGGATATCTCCGAGTCCAGCGACAGGACCTCCACCAGGTCGCCCTTGCGCAGGGTGAGCTCATCTTTGCAGGACGCCTCGTAGTCGAAGAGGGCCGTCCACACGGGATTGGAGAAGTTCCCCTTCTGCGCCTGGTCCAGGTTCTTCCAGTTGGACAGCGGCCGCCGGGTGAAAATGCTCTTCAGGGGCTCCATGGGGCCTCAGCCAGATGTTGCGTCCGCTGGGACTGGTGCTGTGGCCCGGGGGGGCGTCGAAGACAAAGTACAAGAGAGTACTTTATGGCGCCGCTCTCCCGTTCAGGACCTTCTTGTGGGTTCATCAGGGACCGGCGGACCGTGTTCCAGTACCCGGGGCGAGGAGTAGGGCTACAACAAAGGGGGGGATTCGTAGAGGAAGACGAAACGGCAAGGGTCTCTCATTCGGGCCAACATTGAGAGCCTGGGTGTCGGTCTGAATTAGCCGCCCTCATCATCATCATCATCATCATCATGGCAACAAAGCACATCATCATGTCAGGCTGCGGACTCTGGGGGTGTGTGTGTGTGTCCTCATTGAGTCCAAGTCCTGGTATGCAGCCTGCATAGTCCCCCTTACGGTCAAACTCAGAGTGGGGGGGGGACCCTTGGGGGGGGACCCGTGGGGGGGGGACCCGTGGTGTCGCCCTCCTCCGGTCTAAGTGACAGCCTCCTCCACCAGGTAACCGTTACCGCGTCGCCGGTCGCCGTATTTTTAGCCTACGGAGTGCGGCGCGCGCGGCACAGGAAGCGGCAAGAAAGCGGAGAAGAATGGCAGGAAGAGGGAGGCATTCAGCCTAAAGGGACCACCACCACCTCCTCCACCACCATGGACCTCACCTCCTCCTCCACCACCACCACCTCCACCCTCACACCCCCACCACCACCACCCATGGGCCGCTACCACCACCACCACCCCCCCCTCTCGCTCTCTCTTCAGCTAACGGTTTCGCCGCCCGCCGCCACCCGTATCCATGAGACGTTATCACGACGCTTTAACGTGGAGAAAAGGACGCTTTCAGGGGGGAGAGAGGGAGAGAGAGTGGGAGAGAGAGAGAGAGAGAGAGAGAGAGAGAGAGAGAGAGAGAGAGAGAGAGAGAGGTACGATACCAGCTACTGTGAGACTTGGCGACAGGAAGGAGACTCCGACACTTTTTGCTCGGGATAACTTTCCACAATGAAAAAAAAAATAATAATCGGAAAGTTTAGCGCGGCGGTTTGTTGCTGTTGTTGCTGTTGCTGTTGTTGTTGTTGTTGCTGTTGTTGTTGTTGTTGTCGTCGTCGTTGCTATGAGGACGGTCGACCCGCCGAGCCGCAGCGCCAGATGAGCGCCATACTTTGTGGTGGTGTTTGCTGGGTCCCCCGCTTCCTGAGTGGTGCCGTCCGGCCGGCCTCTCGGACCACTCTGGGTGGGGCTAGGGGCGGCTTTAGGGGCGTGGTTAGCGGTGGGTTATGGGCGGGGTTAGGGGTGTTGTTATGGGGTTAGGGGCGGGTTCAGAGCTGCTGCTGCTTCTGCTTCCCACCAGGAAAACTGCTTTGAAATATATAAATAAAGGTAAAAAAAATAAAAAGATTTTAAAAAATAAAATTTATATAAAAAATAAATAAATAAATAATTATATATATATACACACTAACATTTATATGTTTGTATTCATATTCATAATCCACATTTTTAATAAATCAAAAATGGAAATTCACAAACACGTTTAACAACGTCCTGAGACATGGCCATGATGGAGGTGGAGCCTGCGTGGGAGACCAGGGAGGGAGTGGATGCGGGGGTCCACCTTTGGCCTCGGCTGCTGTGTTGGGGGAGTGGGTCGGGGGGGGTTCCTGCCTCTGAACGCTTTGATGCCACCACGCCTTCCCCCTGCCGACCCATTTGGTCCACTGAGGCGAGGTCGGTTGACCCCCCCCACACACACACACACACACACACACGTTTATACTTCCCGCAGCCCGCCTAGCGAGGCTGCTGAGTCATCGCTTGTGCAGGAAGGATGCATTGTTTTTGTGGTCTGAGCAGAGTGAGACTGTGTGTGTGTGTGTGTGTGTGTGTGTGTGTGTGTGTGTGTGTGTGTGTGTGTGTGTGTGTGTGTGTGTGTGTGTGTGTGTGTGTGTGTGTGTGTGTGTGTGTGTGTGGGGGGGGGGGGTTAGAGAGAGACACAGAGATACAGAAAGAGAGGTTAGATATACAGAGAGAGAGAGAGAGAGCGAGAGACAACAATTGCCTCTCTGTATGTCATCCCCACCCTGCTCCTTATAAACAGACATGCACCGTCATGTACCTATCTGATCCTACCTGCCACCAGCCGGAGACCGGGCTGTTCCTATACACCTATTGACAGGTGCTTTGTTTTGTGGCCAGAGGTGATCAGGTGTGATGCGTGTGTAGATTTCCATTGGTTATGGTCAGAGGACATACAAGGTTGCATTCAGTTATATTTTACTGTGGAGAGGAATATGTGGATCGTAGAGGTATCCATAGACAAATAATCATTGGGGGCAACGAAGGACATAAAGAAAGTGTATGTGTGTGCCATTCATCTGTCAAAATTCAAGTCAGAATTTTAAAGAAAACAAAAAGGATTTCCACTCGTTTTCGTCTTTTTCTTAGTTGAATCCCGAACTTTATTTCACCCATACAAAATAAAAAGAATGTTAAAAGTTTTATAAGACACTGTCAATATCCACTGTCCACTTTTCTTCTTCTTCTTTTAATACCATGTCATGTTTAGTTGTACAAATAAATGGGAGCCCTAATGCATTCAATTCAATTTATAAAACAAACTAAAAAGACAAAAACAATTAATACAGAGAAATTTATTTAAAAATAAAAAATAAAAAAAACAGTTGGGGAAACCGAATAGCTTAAAAGCAAATAAACGAGGCAAAAAGGAAAAAGTCAGGGGCGGGACTTAGAAAAAAATGGTGGGAGAAAATAAAGTACAACTTTAAAAACAAAGTTATGGTTTGAGACTCACAGTACTTTGCCTGACTTGGTACAGCCAGCGGTAGACCTCTCTAGTCTCTTGACACATGATGGGCAAGATTAAACGATACGATTCTGTGGAACAACGGTCATCACAAACAGACATTTAAAAAAGAAAGGAAACAAAGAAAAACCTAAAATCTTCATAAAATCGGGAATTAAAATGCGGGGGGAGGGGGGGAGAGAGGGAGGGGTGGCTTGGGGGTGGAGGCAGCAAGTGACAAAGCCTGAAAAAGGATTCGACAGTTGGATTTCATAGTTTAGAGTTGATGACAATGAACGGTACACTGACCTAGCCTAGCATTCCTTATGAACTGCTCCACGCTTAGCTAGCACTCAAAACCTTGCTCTAGACTTAGCTTCTAGATGCAGCGGTTGGTCTTTGAATGTACAGTATCAAAGGTTCTAAGGCTTCAACTGCTAATATTATTATCATCATGATTTGGGGAAACGACCTGAGGGTTTGAGTGACGAGGAGGATTGAAGCACTCCAATACTAAAAAAACAAACTGAGAAGTACAAGAGAGAAAGCAAAACCCAAAATGGAGGGCAGAAATAAACAAAAACAACAATTTTCGTGTGGAGGATGGGGGTGGAGTCCAAATCAAAAGAACTTGCATCTTAAAAAGACATAGTTGAGTTGATTTATCTCTATAATAAAAAAAAAAAAAGGATTTTCCTATTTTTTTCCTTTTAAAAATTAGAAATTAAAAACAACAATAAACATAACCGGTTGACACCGGTATCGGTGGTGGTGGTGGCGGTTGGTCGACCAGTTGTGGGATATTTTCTTTCCCTTTGGAAGAGGGGGATAGGGGGGGCTGCGATCCAAAAACCTTTCCCCCCCTTCCTTCCGAGCAGCTGTGATGAGACCAACTTAAGAGAGCAAATAAAAAAGGGGGTAAAAATCGAGAGAAAGTGTGCGTGTGTTTTTGTTTTGTGTGTACAAAGGTAACCAGAGGTGGTGGAAGAGGGAGAGGCGGCGGGGGGGAGCTAAGAGTCATAGTCTTCATCATCGTCGTCCTCCTCCTCCTCGGCGTCTTTGTGCGGCACGCTGGTGGGCGGGGCAGGGGGCGTGGCTCCCACCATGGAGGGGTGGGGGGCGAAGGAGCCCGGGGGCACGGGGCCCGGCTGGGGGCCGCCCGTCATCGAAGGTGCCGGAGCAGCGGCGGCCATGTTGGCCATGTGCAGGTACTGGGGCGGCGCGTCAGGGCTGAGGGAGGGAAGAGGGAGAGAGAGATTTTCATATTTTTTAAATTTTTCTATTGACATTTTTTTATTTCATATGTCACCAGCACTTTCATATGAGTGCTGTAAGAGCTAGTTTCTAAAAAAACAACGCGATAAAATGTGAAATTACACTGCAGCTCACTGGACCTCGACCTGCTAGATTTTAATTTTGAGCATACAATATCTTCAATAAAATTCAGACTTTTATCTCAGCAGCTTTGTGCGTGTGCATGTACCTGTGGAAGCGTGACGCCATGTTTGTGCTCGACTGGGATCCGTCCTCCTCGTCCCCGTCTGTCTCACTGTCCTCCGAGTCGTCCTGTCACCACGGTGACAGACACAAATAATCCATTCAGCAATTCATATGCGGTCATTTATACAGTTCAACTGTTCAGGCCGCTCATCCATTCACGTGTTAGATGAACAAACTTATGAATGGACGGACACACACACACACACACACACACACACACACACACACACACACACACACACACACACACACACACACACACACACACACACACACACACACACACACACACACACACACACACACACACACACACACACGCACGCCATTACTTTAGAAGGGCCATCGGTGGTCATCCATCCACTTATCACATTACTAGATTCTTTGTGACCCACCTCCTGCTCCGACTCGGTGCCCGACAGCTTCTTCTCCTTGCCCTTGGAGCTGGCTCCTCCGTTCTTACGGCCGGAGCCTGGCTTGCGACCCCTGGAAGAAGGAAGGAGGGGGGGGGGGGAGAGAGTGAGAGAGAGACAACGAGCTGATGATGTGATGAAGTAGAGCTGCAACTAACCATTATTTTCATAGTCGATTAGTAATTGAGTCTATAAAAGGTCATAAATAATAGAAAATGCCACAACAAGTTACCAGAGTGCAAAGTGATGTCTTACATGTGCTTACTTTATCTGACAAGCAGCTGAGAAAAACTCAAGTATTCATTTTATAAGGAAGCATCAAGCAGCAAAGGTTTGGTATTGTATTCGATTCATTTTATGTCGATCGAATAATCGATGAACCATTGCAGCCCTACTCTTGACATGCTTAATAGGTACAGTTCAACCATCGTCAATCTTATTTCCAGGTTTTTGAAGTAGGGATGGAATGTCACGACTGTTTTACTATTCTGACTGCTTAGTAGACGTTTTTATACAAAGAGACTTCCAGTGAGTTCAGATACACGTCATTAAGTAGCCGGTAGGTGTTAGGGAGCATCTTGTTTAAGGATGCCTCCGGGTTAGACTTTAGTGTTTTACGATAGAAATTAAGTAGATTGCCACAGCTAGGGAAGGCAATACAGATAACATTGGAAACATTGTGGGCATTGGCATGTCATTATCACATATAAAATACCTAGATAGTACTGTTGATAATTGGTCTCTTTAAGAGTTCATATTTTTTATCTGCCATCTTGACTTTTTTTTACTAGATTCTATCCTGCTCATATTGCATTCCATCTATTCTATTCAGACAAGCATGATTTTCTTGGCATTTAGAAATATAGGCCGGTATATATATTTTTCTGCCATAGCTGCCTGGTGAGAAGTAGGTCACATTCATTCTTTCTAGAAGCTCTGAGTTAGTTACATATTAAACACAGTTTAATGACAGCAGCCATTAAAACAGCCCCGGTGTGTGTTTTACCTGCGGGGGACTTTGTCTGCTCCTGCTCCACTCTCCGTGTGGTTCTCCTCCCCCTCACCCTGCATGTCAGGCACGGCGGCCACCAGGTCCTTCAGGAAGTCAAACTGCTGCTCCAGCTCAATGCACTGCTTACTGTTTACCGTCAACGCACACACATACACACACAAGGCTGAGAAGTGCTACACACACTGTTCTTTACAGCCTCAATGATGACAAATATGAATCCACAATGAAGGTATTTCGACTCCAAATGGTCCGTTGTAAAACATTTTTTTAATATAACTGCTTCACAGGTGTGACGTGATCATTCACTCATCCACGCTAACTCACAGGTGTGAAGTGATCATTCACTCATCCACTTTAACTCACAGGTTTAAAGTGATCATTCACTCATCTACTCTAACTCACAGGTGTGAAGTGGTCATTCACCCATTCACTCTAACTCACAGGTGTGAAGTGGTCATTCACTCTAACTTACAGGTGTGAAGTGATCATTAACACATCCACTCTAACTCACAGGTATGAAGTGATCATTCCCTCATCCAGTTTAACTTACAGGTGTGAAGTGGTCATGGTCTTAGCATTGCGTGACTGGGTGACGTGACAGGCTTTGGTGAGGAGCGACTCCAGAAAAAGCTCCAGGGCTCTGGCTGAGGATAGGAATCAAGGAAACCAACCACTGTTCTGCTGTACTTATTATATTCTAAACATACTAAAGTCACTTCTGTAGGGCTGCAACTCACCATTATGTTCATAGTTGATTAATTGATTCATCATTTAGTCTAGAAAATGTCAGAAATAACTAATCACAAGTTACCAGAGTCCAAAGTGAAGTCTTACTTGCTTTATCTGACAAGCAGCCAAGAAAAACTAAAGTATTCATTTTATAATGAACCATGAACCAAACATTTGAATTTCTGAAGCATCAAGCAGCAAATGTTTAGTATTTGTAATTGATAGTTGAAGTTTAATCGAATCAAATTTGTATAAATAGATTAATCATTTAGATGATTCATTCTAAAAATTTGATCCGAGTAATTGTCTGTCACTCAACTAAGCTATTAATCGACTAATCCTTGCAGCCCTACACATCTGTCTATGTCACATCATAAAATCAAAACACAAAGTGTAATAATCATTAGCCCTTTTCATATCATAGTGTAACAAGAAGGATACATATGATTACAGGGACGGCTGCAGCAACTTTTCCTATTTCTTCATCGGTCTGCATGATCTTCTTAATTCTTGCCTGGAGGCAGAAGACACCAACATCAACAAGTCAAGCTGCAGCCATGTCAGTGTGTGTGTTTCTAAACAGCCTGTTGTCGTGAGGATGGCACTTCAGGACAGACTCCAGCTGGACTCTCTGGATCTGTGTGGTGAGGTGACACATCAATGCCACGACACACTCCTATGTGGCTGTAATAGTGTGATGACAGCCCTTTATATTAAAGTGGGCTACCTAGCCTATCTAGCTAAAACAACAGGAGTTAGCCACAGCTCTGCCACCATCACAACAACTTCAGGCCACAAACAAAACACAACGCCTCTTAGACAGTCTTAGATACTCAATAAACAAACTAAACGTCATGGAAAGTCGTGTTTTAATGGCCCAATGCTTAACTATTGCTTGATTACACGTTAGCATGCCATATACAAAGATGGACCACTAGATAGACAGACATAGAGCTAGACAGACAGATGGATAAACAGCCAGACAGACAGACTGCACAGGCCGAATAATAACACTGATTGAAAGGTTAGCAGGTTAGCATGCTAACCTCCAGCTAAATATTGACACAACTTTTCACAACGACACAACATTAGTCTCACCGGCGGGAACCTGGCGTTGTACTTCTTCTTCTTACTGGGCATTGTGGCTCAATACACCCGCAGGAGTCAACTTAAAAACAAATATAAAGCCTTGAAAGCCGCCTCCACGCCAGCTAGCGCTAGCTACCTGGCTAGCCCGGTCCGGTGCGTCGTTGTCACTCGCCCCCCGCCTCCGCGTTGCGTCCACAATTAGTTCCGCCCGCCAGGAACACATTAGTTCCGTCCTCAAGGAACACTTTAGTTCCGCCAGTCAGACCTGACCCCCCCCCCCCCCCTATTTTATTTTATTATTTTATTTTATTGTATTTTATTTAATTATTATTATTTAATTATTATTTTTTATTTTATTAATTTAAAAAAAAGTTTTATTTGTTTTATTTTTAAAATATATTAATACAAAAAATCCCGATGTATTATTTATTTTGTATTAATTTATTAATTTATTTTTTAATATATATATATTTTTTTTTTGCTTTTATTAATTCCTTATTATTTTTGTATTTTTTTCTGCACCATATCCTCTTCCGCACTCCAGTCCGCTAGGGGCGCTGAGCTGGTTCTGGGACCACCATAACCTCAGAGCAGCAGCAGCAGCAGCAGCAACACACTGGGCGAGTCGTCTCCTCCAGGTAAGACCCCCTAGTGAACTCATCCTGAGGTCTTACAAACGTTTCCACGTCGGATTTAAACACGAGGTACGCATAAAGTGTGTTTAAAATGAATCCTCACGAAACACTGCGTGGACGTGGGGGTGAGGGGTGGGTGGGTGCTGGTTAGCAGGCTAGTGAGCAGCAATGCGGTGTGTGTGTGTGTGTGTGGGGGGGGGGGGGGGGGGGGATGTGGTCCAATGTGTTTCTGTTGCAGTGTGCAGACATCTCCTCCGTCATGGTGTCCAGCTTTATTACACTGATAACAGGGTCTGCTAATAAGGTGCAGATGGGGACCTTTGCCTGCAGAGTACAAGATAAGTTAGACTAAGCCTAAACCAACTGTCTAGTTTTCTGGGGGAGTGCATGTATTTTGTGTGAAACTGAGCCACCACATGTAGTTGGTGTAGTTGCAAATGCAAAATACGCCATGATGGAAGAGTTGCATTAACCGTTTTATAATTGTATTTTATTGAATAGGTCAAACCTCAAACAGAAGCGTTGGAAACAAACGTCCCCCCTGTTCCACCACGATGGAGGAGGAAGAGGTACCGCCGGTGGAGCCCGGAGAGGGCGCGGCCCCCAACCCCGATCCCGAGGTCTTCGCCGCCGACGGCTACGCCGCTGAGGCCATGGCGGCCGACCTGGACCCCTGGATCGTGTTCGACTCCCGCCGGACCCCCAGAGCCGAGTTCGACGACTGGCTGGAGAGCAACCGGCCCTCGCAGGTCTCCCGCTACGGGGACCCGGACCGCGGCAAGGGCCCCGTGGGCTGGATCGCCGTCCTGGGGCCCGAGCACTGCCCCAACGCCGCCGACGTGGTGGGCCTCCAGGAGAGCTGGGACAGGCTCCTGGCCGGCGGCCGGCCCGTCAACTTCCAGACGGTGAGGGAGCTGGCGCTGAACCACCGCGTGCTCTCCGGCAAGTGGCTCATGCACCTGGACGCCGGGTTCAAGCTGGAGCACGCCTGGGAGTGCGTCGCCCGGGCGACCCTCGACGGCAAGATCAAGCAGGCGAAGGTGAGCCCGCACGACCCCACGTCGGACGGCAAGCAGGTGATCTGCGTGTACAACAGCGACTTCACCGACGAGGACGAGGTGATGCGGCTGGACGCCGCCATCCGCTCCACCGGCGTCAAGTGCCCGCTGTCGTACAAACCCGACGTTTACACCTACCTGGGGATCTACCGCAACAACCGCTGGAAGCTGTGCCCCACCATCTACGAGAGCAAGTTCAACCTGGAGTGCGTGCCGCGCCGCTCCCTCATCATGAACAAAGTCACCAATCTGGAGGTGACATAGTAGGGGGGGGGCAAAATGGAGGGGGGGGGGGGGGGGGGGGGTTCGCGTTGGAAGGTGAAGAGGAGGCACTGAAAAACTATTATGTCGAGGTTCAGGCGGTTGCAGAACAATTCCCTTTTCTGTTTTGTGTTTTGCGCTTTTGGATGAAAAAAGAAAAAAAAGTGTTGGATGGCCTGCTTTGTTCATTTCCTCAACGTATGAGTTTGGAGACTGTTGGTTTTTATGTTTTATGTTGCATTTACAGGAGACCAAGATATTTTGGGGAGGAAATTCTTATTTTCTACACAAATGTTTGAAGATTTTCCGTTCTTGACAGTGTAGCATCGTTTCTACAAAATGCCAAATAAAGAATACTCTTGACACACATGTTCAACGTTCCAAGTTGTATTAAAAAAAAACAACTGCATACTTTTTCATCTGCTTGCTTTTATTTATATAAAATATTACCCTTTTACATTCATCTCTTTTGAACGAGGCAGCTGTGGCTGCAGCTGTGGCTAAAGCTACAGCTGCAGACGTCCACAGCTACCGCCAATAGAATGCGATGGAAAAGTGAGACTGAATTATTAGCGATTCGACAGACATTTTAAAAGGATTGTCAAACACGTACATAAACATACATTAAAAATATAGAGAAATAACCGTTGTCTGAACTGACTGAACACTACTCATGTTGAAATGAGCATTCTGCTACAGTTAGGTTTATTTACAAATGGACATCCATCCTCCTATTCTCTTTCCATGCTGTTAAAACTGCATGTCCCCTTGCAGTATCTCAACCATGTTACAAATAGACATGCTTTAAAAAAGCATTTAAAAGTATGTACATAACATACACCTGTGGGTTTCACTGTATCCAAGAGCTTGTGCAGTATATATCTACGTTTCACAAATACCAACCACAGCAATTAGGCTCATTGTTGGTTTACATAGGTGGAACTCACCCAAATGGTTATTAGACTAGTTAGATTTATATCCAAGCCAGAGCTTATTGGAGTGGACAGAAGAAGATGTCAAGGACAAAAAAATAAATACAAATTCTGAATATTGCAAATCAATGGATCTTGATTATTAATTATATTTCGATTTCTCTTACGTGTCTGGGCAGCATGTCAGTTCATTCGGGCAAGCGCTACTCCCAACCGAGGGTGGCCAAGTGTGATTACATTCAGTCTTGGGGGGGGGGGGGGGGGGCTATTTAACAAAAAGAAGGGGCTCCCAAGGTCCACTACCAACTCTTCCTTCTCATACCTGTTGCACTGGTATTATGATGATGATGATGATGATAATGATGATGATGATGATGATGATGATGATGATGATGATGATGATGATGATGATGATCAACAACGACAATGATGGTTTAAAAAGAAACGCGTCAGTCGTTGTTCAGGATGGACATGATGCGCTCCTCATCGGCCGACGTCAACACATCGTGCTCCTCCAGCAGCATAGTGCTGTGGCCCGGGGCGATCATCATGCCCTCGCTCTGCAGCAGGTTGACGATGCTGTGGGGGTAGTTCATCCACGTGCTCCCCGGCATACTGCTGGGGTCTGTGTGGTTCTGGGTGCTGCTGCTGCTGCTGGCGTTCTGGGAGGAGGAGCAGGACGATGGACCAGTGGGGTGGTGGTGGGTCGGACCCCCGGGGGACCCCCCGAGGCCCCCCTCGGCGAGGAGCTTCTGGCTCAGCAGCTCCTCGAAGTCGTCCATGATGATGCTCTCCAGGGGACTCACGTTGCTGAAGTTCGGGAACACGGGGAGGTCCTCCACCCGGAACTGGGAGGAGAAGGAGGGGCGGCGGCAGAGGAGGAGGAGGCGGGCTGTGAGGAGGAGGAGGTGGAGGAGGAGGAGATGCCCGCGCTGCCCTGGGTGGGAAGCGACTCGTGGGTGGCGGCAGCGGAGACAGTGGTGAACACGGGGTAGGACATGTCCACCAGGTCGGACAGGTTGACGGTGGGAAACTCTGTGTTGGGGATGGAGGAGGAGGAGAAGGGGGAGGCCTGGCTGGGGGTGGGGGTGTAGGTGGGCAGGGGAGCTGCGGTCCAGGGCTGGCTGGAAGAGGAGGAGGAGGAGGAGGCGGCTGAGGAGGACTCCATCTTGGATGGGGCAGAAAAGAGTTTCCCCTGCTGGACATAGGAGAAGGGCTTGGCTCCGCCGCCCAGCGGACGAACCGCCGGGTTCACCCCTGGGTGGTGGAGGGGAGGAGAAGGTGACATTTTAACATTCAGCCATTTAGTTGCAGACGATCCAAAGCCACTTACAAGTGAGGCCCGAGAACAAATCAAAGCATACGGTCTTAATTGGAGGGCAAAACTTTACAATAAGGGTACATTAATTAACATTAGTTAATACAGTAATAAGCATTACCTAAGTTAATCAACAGTTAACTGTGTTGAGTAAATATTTACCAATGGTGTTCATGTGAACTAAGGTATTACTTTATACGTTATTTAATAGTTTATAAAGATGCAAGATGCTCCCCTTGCACGAGTAGTCACACACACAGCAGAATCGAAGATCCAAGGAGCGAGAAATTAAAACTTAAAATACATATTCAACAACACGATGAGGACCATCTTCTGGAAGAGTTAACGCTGACACTTTGGACACAATGGTTACCTGACAGCTGACGTGAGTACCTCACGTCTATGAAGCATGTCTTTATAAACTATTAAATAATGTATACATTAATACCTTAGTCAACATGAACACCATTAGTAAATGATTACTAGACACATTAGTTAACTGTTAATTAACTGTTAGTCAATGCTAATTACTACAGTAACTAATGTTAATTAATGTACCCTTATTATTAATGTTTAATGTACCCTTAAGTGTTACCAATTGGCGAAACTACGAAGAAAATCAAAGTGCTGTGACCCCAAGTTTGTAAAAACAACAACTGGACCGAGTGAAGAGTATATAAATCACAACACTCGGGTTATTATTAGGTATGTGATTGGACACATAAACATTAACATCACAGCTAGTACAACACCTTTAGCATTCAACTTTCTCCATTCAGAGAGTTTCCAGCTAAGTATGACTTGAAATCTAATCTACACACCTCCTCGCATCCCTTCAGTGTTTGTTGACCCAGGGTTGGGCCATAGTGCCAAATATAGGTTATTTAATACCTCCAAAATGATATATATCACAATGGATCATGTTTTCTAGTAGCAAACTAGGGCTGGTCCATATGACCAGAATCTTCTATCCCGATTAGGGCTGCAGCTATCGATTCTTTTTGTAATCGATTAATTTAGCACTTTATCGATCGATTAATCGAGGAATCGGATTAAAAAAAAATTGCGTTTTTAAACAACCAAAACAAATAATGCATAACGAAAATGATGTGGCTGTAAAATGATCAAGCATTTCTAAAAAAAATGCTCTTTTGGGAAGTGCTGAGAGGGAGAAAAAGAGGGAGAGAGGGAGAAAAAGAGGAAAAGCAATTTAATTTATTAATATGCACAACAAGGACCTACGACCGACGGCGGGGGGGGGGCGACGGGGGGGGGGGTGCGCGCAATAGTAACACACCGCGGACCTACGGCCGACGGGGGGGGGGGGGTGGGGGGTGGGGGGGCGCGCTGGTGTGCATCCTGAACAACGGTCCGTGTGGAACAATCAGATCCCTGCACATAGGCGCGTCATAGGAATTTAACGAGGCTTCGAGGCAGATGTTTTGCCTCGAGGAATTTTCATAATCGAGTTAATCGAGTAACTCGATGACTCGTTGCAGCCCTAATCCCGATATAGGTAATTTAATACCTACATAATGATATCACAATATAGCATGTTTTCTGGAAATTCAATTAATAAATAGTCTTTATAAAATAACCACATGGTAAAGATTATTTTTGTATACTCCTGTGTGAATTAAACACATGACAAATGAAAAGTACTTTCTCTTTTTTTTACTGCAATGGAACCTTTAAAACCAGGAAAAGACAACACTTATGCCACATCACGATATTACGATATCCAAAATCTAAGAACACATCTAGTCTCATTCCTTTATAGATATTGCTATAATAGCGATATATTGCCCAGCCCTAACCCACATTACACTCTGGGTTTCCCTTCACACAGACCCACCTGAAGGTACAGCCATGGGGGGAGGTTTGGCCGTGACCATCCTCCTCGTCCCGGTGATATGTCGTCTTTCCTGTGGAATGGACACTGAAGAAAGAAACAACATTGGATGCAGCCAACTTTGCCAATTCATTGTGAAACTGGTAGAAACCCTAAAGTCACTCATGCTAAAGAATGTATGCACACATGGTATTGTAAGACGCTTCTGACAAAAGCGGCAAGCAAATGGCATATGTTACATTATTATTATTATTATTATTATTATTATTATTATTATTATTATTATTATTATTATTATTATATTAAAGTAAAGGAGGAGAACATACCACCAGGCATCATGTTGACGTGTGGTATCTTCAAGTTCTGGAACACGTCTCCGGTGCGTTTCCTCTTCTCCATCAGCCCGTACTCATCTGGAGAACAAGGAAAACAACACAAATGTAGAGTAACAGAAATCGTCTATAGCAACACTTTGATGTAAAATGTTTAGATCAGTCACTCGTTTGACAATGATGGTAAAATAATAATTTGTTTACTGTGATGTCTACTCTACCACTTTCAGACACTATTCTATCTCACAATGTAAAGTCACACGTGTCATGTATTTACAAAAGCTACAGAAACATTATTATTAATATATATAAGATATGTTATAATATAACATATCTTTATACAGGAGTCGGGGCGAGAGGGCGGGGGGGGGCGGTGGAGGTTGGGCTATAGGTCAGAGGTCAGCATGGGGTCTTACCGGGGTCAGTGGGAAGGAACTGAAAGTCCATGGGCTCGCTGACCTCGCGGTCGGATGGCCGGCGTAGCTGCATCTTGACGTGGACGGGCACGCCCAGGTTGGCGTCGTGGTAGGCGGGCGTGCGAAACACGATGGCCACCTGCCTGTGGACATCAGCCTGTGAGAAGCTGCCTTTGCCCTCCCACGAGTCCTTGAAGAAGCGCACCTCGATGTCCTCTGAAAAGAAAAGTCATTCAATGGTTGTTTGTTCGTTTAAAAAACGGGTCAACGTCGTTTTGCTTTTCGGCTTTTGAATCGTCACTGGACTAGAATACGTTTGTCGGTAAATATCGGAATCATTCATTCCTTCATTCATTTATTCATTTTAAAAGTGTCAACGTCGGTAAACATCGGAATCCTCAAGGACGGGCACTTTGATGTCCTCTGGAAATAAGTCATTCATTCATTCATTCATTCAAGGTACAAGATTGACAATTTCAAGCTAGCACCAGTCTAAATAAAAAAAATACCCACTCTGCTCCTCACCCCTCCCTCTCCCTACTCTCGCTCCAAACCCTGCCCACCCTCGGAAAGCAAACTTAAAGTGTCAACATCAGTAAACACAATTTTATTTTACAGCCTCTGAACCGTCACAGGACTAGGATACACGTCAGCAGTTGGTCAACTTCCTCTGTGTTTCGTCCAGTGGTGAGGGTGTTGGACATTTGATTACCCCAATGCAAGTTTTGTATTTCTGCTTTAGAACGGCGGCTGAACTAGTAAGTTCCCTGTGTGCTTTGCCTGGTGACTTCTTGTCAGTGTAGGTAAATAAATGAATAAAACAAAATACAATTTCATTCTACAATACCATTCTAAACAGTCTAACCGAGGGTCATTACATTGAAGTATTTGGAGATTTAAAGTATGGTATATCAAACTAAAACTAGTTTTCCTCCCCCCCCCAGTAGCCTACCTTTCTGCACTTTGTCACACAGCAGAAAGATCTCGTCTCCTCCCTTGCAGCTCCCAGTGTTCTTGTTCACCCTGCAGATCTTCAGCTCCGCTGTGTTGGGGGCGCCTGAGAGAGAGAGAGTGAGAAAGAGAAAGCGAGAAAGAGAGCGACATGTTTCTATTTTTGCTGTGGGTAGGCAGTAGGGGTGTGTGTGTGTGTGTGTGTGTGTGTGTGTGTGTGTGTGTGTGTGTGTGTGTGTGTGTGTGTGTGTGTGTGTGTGTGTGTGTGTGTGTGTGTGTGTGTGTGTGTGTGTGTGTGTGTGTGTGTGTGTGTGTGTTTTTTGTTTCTACTCATGCGTGTGTGACAGTTTCAGTTTCCACTGTGCGTATGAGTGCATCTGCATGTGCGTGTGTGCGTGCTCTAGGACTCACGGTTGTCGTAGATGGGCTGGGAGACGACGGGCTCCAAGCCAACCAACTCCCCGGTGGGCAGGGTGATGGACGCCTGGACACACAGACGCACGGCGTTCAGGTCAAACTCCTCCTCCCACACCTTGGCATCCGGAACTGCAGGGACAACAACACACAAGAGGCCGTGTCTGAAATCGCTCACTCCTTCAGGATATCGCGCCCATTTGAAAACTGAGTGTACAAATCTGGGTTCCCTTTATAGTGCGCTATTCAGGTCGTGGCCATTTTGTAGTGCTGTTCGAAGAGTGTACAAGTCTGGCGGTGGAGACACAAAAGTGAATTAGGAACAAAAATCGTAAATGCTGTTTTTTTTCTTAAGATTGGACTTACGAAGGCAGTTAAGAAAAACGGCTATTCACCAAATTATATCTTAACATTGTATCTTTTCTTAGATCATTTCTTGGCCCCTGGTTCCCTATATAGTGCACTACTTACCCCACTATATCCCAAGATGCATAGCGGTTTTTATCCTCATCGGATTCATCCAATGCATCAGGTGACATCTCACATGTGTCGGCGTGTTTATGCAACCAATACACATCCGTAGATTTCCGGCGCATAATTGGCGTCTGAATTCCCCCCCTAGTAGTGCACTAGTGTAATTGTGCTCACTAGGGATAGGGATTAAGAAATGAGTGGGCGAATAAGTGGGCGTTTTGAGACACGGCCTCAGAGGAAGAAAACCCACGCCACCACAACAGGGTGTGTACTGTGGTCAGGAGGGCAGCCAAATGTGCCGGTAATTATTGTATCCTTCCGCCACAACCACAGTGGAAAGCCCTTTTGTTTGCGATAGCAGCGCTGTTGGTAAGCGGTAGCGACAAAAAGGCTAAAAGAGCTCATTGGGGAAAAAACATTAAGGCGATGTTTTCCCGCCCGTCCCTTGTGTGGGACATTTCTGAAAAGGGGGAAATTTCGGAAAAGTAAAAGCCAAGCATGTTTTAGTCAGTGTACGCACAGGGAGTGTTCATTTAGTAACTAGTAACTGGCTGGAAGTTATTTGGGGAATGCGTTTTGATTTGCTTGGTTGTTACTTTTTGACCTGTGCACATTACGCAACACCGCCCAGGTCATTTCCCAAACTGAAATGAAACCATAACCTTGTTTTAATGTTTAAGAGCTAAACACCAACCTTTCTAACCTGATGACTAAATGTCAGGAACATCTTGTACGTCACCTCACCATTCATAAATGTTTAAGATAAAATAAGACTTTATCAATCCCAGACCAGAAAGTTGAGTGTCACAGCAGAAGTACAGGACAGTAAAAAGAAGAACATAAAATGAATACAAACCTATATACATGTCATGCAGAATTGCATGTCATGCAGATTTTTTTTTTTGTAGTTGCTCCAACATTGATTGTACGATTTGATTAAAGCTGCTCTAGGTAACTTTTTAATGGTCAAATATGCCAAAATGGTCCCCATCCTCAGGTATGAGTGAGTCAAGTGGTGTGTGAGAATATGTCGCTGGTGTCCGTCCCTGCCTTTGTAGGTGGCTAAATAGGAGATAAACCATTTTCTTGCTGCTCCCTGTAGCCTGTGGCCAATCAGGTAAGCTCTGAGGCTGTGACCAATCAGGCGAGCTCTGGGGGGGGGGGGGGGGGGGTGACATCAAGGAGGCGGCGGCGTTTGTTTGGTAAAAACATTCAAATCCATCCATTTTTTTAATTCAAGCGAGCTCTTGGTTAACTAGCAAACGTTACCTAGAGCAGCTTTAAGTAAATGTAATGAATGAATGAAGTAATGAATGACTGCCAGGGCGTACTGTTGTAGGGGTTATTGTTGGTCTGTAGCCTGCAAGTGATGGCCTCTGTCACATCCTTTTTCTTCACACACTGAATGCCCAGGTTCTGAAAACTGAAACCATAAGAAAACAAACAAAATTGGGGTTAGGCCGACATTAACATAACCATGAAGTAACCAGGAATTTTTATAGCAGGGAGGCACCAAACATATTCCTTGTATGTAATCCTTGCGCTTTACCTTACTTTGTTTTTTTAAATAAATTTGTTCACTGTCACACCACAATTTTTAGATGATTACAGGTGACAACCAACATGTGAGCTTTCTGTTTGCATTACAGAACACACACACACCAAGATAAAACACACAGACAAACAGGAACAGACCGAGTGACCCACCCACCCACCCACCCACACACACACACACACACACACACACACACACACACACACACACACACACACACACACACACACACACACACACACACACACACACACACACACACACACACACACACACACACACACACACACACACACACACACACACACACACTTTTTTCTTTTAAAAAGGGCCCCTATTTACTTACTGGCCATTTCGAAATATATCTGCTAGTGACATCACAAGTGGAAGTCTCCACCCAGATGTGAGACACGATAGATCAACCAACCAGGGGGGTATTGCACAAAGCTAGGATAAAGAAATCCAGGATAATTGAGTAAGCGCGGCTTGAACTATTCTGCTCGGCGCATCCTGGCTTATTCGGTTGCACGTTTGCCAAGCGAGGATAAATAGGCGCGGCTAAATCACGTCAGGTGAAGCTAGTTGGGATAAAGCGGCATGCTTGAATAGACCTCGCGATCGCTCACAGAATCACCGATCGGAACATGGATAAAAGTCGCGTTTCATACGTCACGGCTGCTGAACAGCTCCTTATTGGATACCCGACCCAAGCCCGACGGGACCCAACGGGACCCGATGGGACCCGACGGGCCGGGTCAGGTTCGGATAGATATTTAGAAATGATGCTCGGGTTCGGGTCGGGCTCGGTGACGTCTGCGCGATTTGAAATGTGCAATTTAAAACAGCTTATTATGCATGGTAGCCAATGGGCTGTTTCACATGTTGCAAAGGTTCGATTGTGTGATTAATACATTTTATAAATAGGACATAAGCATGTTGCGCTCATTTGTTTGTTGACATTTCCAAATGCGCTGCAGTTGCGTAATAAAGGCGGACTTTCATAAACACAAACGTAAATGTGTCATAGTATGAAAAAATATAGACTTTAACTGTGTTGGCCTGAGTAATAACACTTGAATCAATATAAAAAGACTGTTGCAATTGCAAACAGCCAACAGATTTAAATGAAATGAGAAATGACTATATATGTAATATTTTAATTCGGGATAATTAAAATGATGCAACATACTTAGAAAGACGATGCACATGCTGTAAAACACATTAATTCCTCACAGGATTGACGGTGTAAATACAGGTGAATCACTAGGATTGATCTTAGCCTGGCTGTTAGCCTGGTCTGGAGCAGGCTAACTGCGGAGAATAAATCACCATGGTAACTTAGCCGGGATAAGTGTGAGCTGCTTTCATGCAAACGACTTGAGGCAAAATTTAGCCAGGATAACCTAAATCCGTAAACATATCCCGGCTTAATCCCTTATCCTAGTTTTGTGCAATACCCCCCAGGGCTGGGCAAAATATCAATATTATATCCACATTGTGATATGAGACTAGATGTCGTCTTAGATTTTAGATATCATAATATTGTGATATCGCATAAGTGTTGTCTTTTCCTGGTTTTATAGGTTGCATTACAGTAAAGTGATAAAAAGATTTGTCAAGTATTTAATTCAGACAGGATTATACAAAAATAGGCTTTACCATGTGGTTATTTTATATAGACTATGGATTTATTACCAGAGAACATCCTATATCGCAATATATATCGGGATAGAAGAATCTGGCCATACCGCCCAGCCCTACGACCAGCCTTCCAGTTAGTACAGTCCACCAGTAGGTAGTCCCATTTGTGATGTCACTAGTCTGTAACAGCCTGTACAACAGCTTCCTGCCCCTACCTGTGCACGCGTCTGGCCTGCAGGTCGGCCT
The DNA here is from genome assembly GCA_030340625.1 of Merluccius polli. Classification (NCBI taxonomy): domain Eukaryota; kingdom Metazoa; phylum Chordata; class Actinopteri; order Gadiformes; family Merlucciidae; genus Merluccius; species Merluccius polli. The sequence continues at coordinate 3,215 of JAOPHQ010001304.1, read as the reverse complement.
CGTAGTAGCCATGTTTGCAGTCCTTCCCCACCAGCTCGTGGGGGTGGGGCTTGTATGGAGCGTTCTTCGTCACCAGGGAGATGCGGACACGTAGCGGCCCGCTGTAGTTGTTCACCTGCCGGGAGAGGACACATATATACACTGATGTAACTCAACTCATAGCTAATAATTTAAATCATAAAGCTTGCGTATTTGTATGTAGAATAGAATTTGCAATCCGTCACAATCACAGCCAGATTGAGTGAGTGTGTTGGGGGGGGGGGGGGGGGGGGGGGGTCTGAGGACCTGAAGGAGCTCACCCTGATTGCGGGGTGGGTCTTGGTGGTCTCGTTGGTCTTCTCCCCGGGGATGCTACCGGCCGAGCGGCCCTCACACTTGTAGCGGAACCTCATCCCCCTCGCCTTGGGCTGCTCGATGATCTCCAGGTAGGGCTTACCTGGGGTCAGAGGTCAAGGTTAGAGTTGGGTTAGGCGTCAGGTAGGGTTTACCTGGGGTCAGGGGCCAGGGTTAGAGGTACGTCAGTTACGGAGAGAGAGAGAGGGGGACAAAGAAAAAGAGATGGCGAGATTGGGGGGAGGAGAGAGATGATGATGATGATGATGATGATGATGATGATGATGATAGAGAGAGAGAGAGAAAGGGGGGAGGTAATGATTGAGAGAGAGAACAAGAGAGAGGGTGAGCGAGAGGGTGGGGGGGAAGACACACACACACACACACACACACACACACACACACACACACACACACACACACACACACACACACACACACACACACACACACACACACACACACACACACACACACACACACACACACACTTTCTGAGGGAGAGACCTTTTGTGTGTACATGTGAATCAGTCAGTCAATAGATCCTATTTTTGTACATCAATTGACGTTTATTTATTGATTGATTTGTTAGCAAGAGTCCCAAGAGTTAAACACACTGCTTACGCTTGTTTATTTTAACTCACTCCAAGGGCAAAGCAAATCACTGCGTGGGAATACATAATTTCCACACTTCAAAGACAAAATAAGTGAGAAGGCATGCCAAAATGTGTGTGCTATTGTGTGTGCCATTGTGTGTGTGTGTGATTGAGCGAGTGTGTCATTGCGCGAGTGTGTGTGCGTGCATGTTTCTTTTTATGTTTTGTCACATTCCAGAAATCCTTTAGCTTCTTTGTGGGGGGAAAACTCAATTATTTATTGTCCAACGCTGGAATTCATTAATTTAGCCGATGAGTCTGCCAGCAGTGTTTCACCATTCATTTATCAGACTGCCAGTAGAGCTTTATGTTTGGGGAAAAAAACAAACCGAAATAACTTTGAAATGTTGTCATTGATCCAGAAGCATCTGACTCATACTCAGTTACAGTAGTCAGTCAGCAGAACAACAATGTTTTAAAAACTCTATCCTGCCACTATGAAACTGCAACTATATGCACAAAAGGTTTTACTTTTTGTTTGAAATAGTACACACAATATCACTCAATACAAGTAATGGATAGGATGAAGAAAATGTCTGGAACAAATTGGTCTTACTGGGTTGTTGGTTGTTCATGGGAGAGTGCGGACCCCATCTGTACACCGCTGTGGGGAGGGTACAAAGTATGAATAGAAGATATATGTTTAGTAATGCAGGTTTATAGCAACACACATTGAATAACAAAATTTTTTATTTTGGTCACAATCAGGGATACACCAACCGTTTATATTTTTCACACTTTTCACATTTTTTTAATCATACACTCACTTCAGCTTTTTATGTATTTTTGATTTCTTGTGTTTGTACGGGTAAAAAAGCAAACTGTTATAATTGTTGTTTTAATGTTACTTGTTTTTTTCCATTGAGTTGTTTCGTGTCTAGAACACATCATCAGTCATCAGATGATAAATTAACCCTGGTTTTCCTTCCCGCTCATTGTTTGCTGCTCAAATGCTTTTCAGTTTCAGATGAGTAAAAACAATACTCTCGTTTTTCCAGACGAAAAAAAACAAACACATTTAAGACTTCACTTCAAGGCTCTGATGACTGATAATATTTTAAAACTAAACGACTCATCGGAAAAAAACAAGGGACAGATTAACACTCCAAAAAAAATGTTAGTCGTAAACTCGTAGCCCTGACGGTGACCAAAATAAGAAAACTGGTATTCATTCATTAATAACATGAATCTGCCGACGCTACACATAGTATCCGACATCTGATCCCGTCTCAGCTCTGATTCAGCACTCCTTTCATTTTAGTTTAGTTTTTGTAGGGAGGCAGAACTTGATGTGTGTTACTGGTTGAGATGGAAAGCTTCTGGTTTTGGACAAGGTTAAAGAGCCATCCCCATATATAAACATACTTTCCTCCTCAAATGCAATAGTGGAAAGTAACTAAGTACATTTAATCAAGTACTGTACTTAAGTACAAATTTGAGGTACATTCTGGTACCTTATACTTCTACTCCACTAGATCTCAGAGGCAAATATTGTGCTTTTTACTCCACTACATTTATCTGACAGCTTTAGTTACTAGTTAATTTCACAATACAAAATATAATCAATAAATACATTGTATTATTATATCAATAAAGCTTTATTTGTCCAGAGGAAATTCACAAGCTACCCAGCAGTATGTGAAGTATACTATATATAAAAAAATAATAATAATTAAAAAAAAAAAAATATATATATATATATATATATATATATATATATATATATATATATAAATAAATAAATCAAAATGAGCTCCACCTTTATCATCTGCACCATTAAAGCAATGAACACATTAATGCATCAATACACATAATCCCATAATATAAATACATATTATTCTAAAATGGGCCATTCTGCAAAATGAGTACTTTTGGTACTTCAGTTCAGTTCAGTTTATTGAGTTGCATCTCAGATCATATTTACATACAATGCAAGAGCAAAAATCTTAGGTCTCTACCCCCCCCCCCTGAACAGCAGCAGCCTAAAGCGCATATACACTCACCGGCCACTTTATTAGGTACACCTGTCCAACTGCTCGTTAACGCAAATTTCTAATCAGCCAATCACATGGCAGCAACTCAATGCATTAGGCATGTAGACATGGGCCGTGTTCCGATAGCCGTACTACCCGTACTTAGTATACTTAGTTTGAGTACGTAGGGTGTTCCGATTATGATCGCGGCGAATATAAGTGTACTTGAAAGGACCCGTATGTGTACTCAAAA
>JAOPHQ010001303.1:0-25951 GCA_030340625.1 Merluccius polli | reverse complement strand
TAACAATCGGGAGTCATGTCAACATGACGTCACGCGCGTCTTTTCTGGTCCGTCGTCATGGAAACATGAAGCCCTGCCAGTGTTATTTATTTACGTATATTTACGTAAGTTACGTAAGTTATGTAAATAACTTACGTAATTTGCGTAAGTTACGTTATTTACGTAATTTATGTAAATAACGTAACTTACGCAGATTACGTAAGTTATTTACGTAATTTACGTAAATAACGTAACTTACGCAAATTACGTAAGTTATTTACGTAATTTACGTAAATTGCGTAACTTACGTAAATAATCAGTTGTCTGACTATCAAACCAGACAATAAAATAAAGTTAAATGTTTTTCTTTTGCTGTATTCATTCATGTTTTACAGAGGATTTAACCTGAACCAGGCTTTGCAACAATAATAATCACATCACATTCAATTCAATTCAATTCAATTCAATTTTATTTGTATAGCGCCAATTCATAACAGAAGTTATCTCAGGGCACTTTTCAAGTGGAGCAGGTCTAGACCAAACTCCTAATAACATTTACAGAGACCCAACAGTACCACCATGAGCAAGCACTTGGCACGGGGGCAAGGAAAAACTGCCTGTTAAAAGGCAGAAACCTTGGACAGACCCTTCGGCTCTAGGTGGGTGGTCATCTGCCTTGACCAGTTGGGGTGAGAGAGAGAGAGAGAGAGAGAGAGAGAGAGAGAGAGAGAGAGAGAGAGAGAGAGAGAGAGAGAGAGAGAGAGAGAGAGAGAGAGAGAGAGAGAGAGAGAGAGAGAGAGAGAGAGAGAGAGAGAGAGAGAGAGAGAGAGCAACTACATCAATGCACTAGCACCAATGATGGGGGACAGCGAGCAGCAACAACAGTAACTGTATATAACTGGTAACTGATATTAGCAATGGCAGTCAAGCAGGACCATGGAGGCTCCGCCAGGATCCATGAGAACCTGCGAGACGAGAAAACACAAGAACTCCGGGGAAGAAGTGTTAGTAACATGCATTAATGGGACATGAATGTGTGCACACACAGAGAGAGAGAGAGAGAGAGCGAGAGACTCAGTGCACCAAGGGAAATCCCCCGATAGTCTAGGCCTATAGCAGCATAACTAAGGGATGGTTCAGGACTCACCTGATCCAGCCCTAACTATAAGCTTTATCAAAGAGGAACGTCTTAAGCCTACTCTTAAATGTGGAGAGGGTGTCTGCCTCCCGAACCACAACTGGAAGCTGGTTCCACTGAAGAGGAGCTTGGTAACTGAAGGCTCTGGCTCCGGTTCTACTTTTAGAAACTATTGGAACCACCAGTAGCCCTGCATTCAGAGAACGCAGTGTTCTAGTGGGGTAGTAGGGTACTATGAGCTCTTTGAGATATGAAGGGGCCTGCCCATGAAGAGCTTTATAGGTGAGGAGGAGGATTTTAAATTCTATTCTAAATTTTACAGGGAGCCAATGCAGAGAAGCTAGTACAGGAGAGATGTGATCTCTTTTCCTAGTTCCTGTCAGTACTCGCGCTGCAGCGTTTTGAATTAATTGAAGCATCTTAATGGATTTATTTGGACAACCTGATAATAAGGAGTTGCAGTAATCCAGCCTTGAGGTAACAAATGCATGGATTAGTTTTTCTGCGTCTGTCTTTGATAGGATGCGTCTGATTTTTGTAATATTACGTAAATGAAAAAAGGCAGTCCTAGAGGTCTGCTTTATGTGGGAATTAAATGACAGATCCTGATCAAAGATAACTCCAAGATTCCTGACAGTGGTGCTAGAGGCCAATGTAATGCCATCTAGAGTAGCTATATCTGTAGACATTAAGTCTCTAAGGTTTTTGGGGCCAAGTACAAGAATTTCGGTTTTCTCTGAGTTTAACATCAGAAAATTGCAGCTCATCCAGGATTTTATGTCTTTAAGACATGTTTGTAATTTAGATAATTGATTAATTTCATCGGGTTTGATCGATAGATATAACTGCGTATCATCTGCATAACAATGAAAGTTAATGGAGTGCTTTCTAATAATATCGCCTAAAGGGAGCATATATAAAGTAAATAGTATTGGTCCAAGTACAGAACCTTGTGGAACTCCATGACTAACTGTAGTATTTATTGAAGATTCATCATTCACGTGTACAAACTGTGAACGATCTGATAGATATGACATAAACCAGCTTAGTGCGGTTCCTTTGATGCCAATTTCATGCTCGAGTCTCTGTAAAAGAATACTATGATCAATGGTGTCAAAGGCAGCACTAAGATCTAATAATACAAGTACAGAGACAAGTCCATTGTCAGAAGCAATCAAAAGGTCATTATTAACTTTAACCAGAGCTGTCTCTGTGCTATGATGAACTCTAAATCCTGACTGGAAATCCTCGAATAAACTATTGTTGTGTAGAAAGTCACACAATTGTTTGGCGACTACTTTCTCCAGAATTTTAGACAGAAAGGGGAGATTAGAAATCGGTCTATAGTTGGCTAAAAACCCCAGGGTCAAGAGTGGGCTTTTTAAGAAGGGGTTTAATTACAGCTACTTTAAAGGACTGTGGTACATATCCTGATAATAAAGAAAGATTAATCATTTCCAGTAAAGAAGTGCCAATTAAGGGTACAATTTCTTTAAGCAGCCTAGTTGGGATGGGGTCTAACAGACAGGTTGATGACTTCGATGAAGAAATTATAGAAGTTAACTGATGAAGACTGACAGCAGAGAAACACTCCAAATACACATCTAAGTTTGCACCAGTCAAAGTGTCTGATGTTGGAGAGCCTGCGATACCTATTGAGGGCATTTGGTGACTAATTTTCTCTCTAATAGTAATAATTTTATTATAAAAGAAGTTCATGAAGTCATTGCTACTTAAGTTGATAGGGATACATGGCTCAATAGAGCTGTGACTCTCTGTCAGCCTGGCTACAGTGCTGAAGAGGAACCTGGGGTTGTTTTTATTTTCTTCTATTAGTGCCGAGTAAAAGGCTCCTCTGGCATTACGGAGGGCCTTTCTATAATTTTTAAGATTATTTTGCCATATTAAGCGATTTTCTAATAAATTGGAAGCGCGCCATTTCCTTTCTGATTTCCTTGTTTCTTGTTTTAATTGACGAGTTTGTTGGTTGTACCACGGTGCTAGTTTCCTGTGTTTTATTATTTTCTGTTTTCTAGGAGCGATAGAATCTAATGTTGATTGTAGAGAGCCTGCAGCACTATTAACAAGATTATCAATTTGGGAGTGACTAAAGTTAATATAGGACTCCGTTATATTCAGATATGGCATTGAATTAAACACTGATGCAATCTCCTCCTTAAATTTAGCTACAGCACTGTCAGATAGACATCTGCTGTAGGAAGTTTTGCTTAATGGCTTATAGTCAAATAATAGAAATTCAAAAGTTATTAAATAATGATCAGATAGGAGAGGATTATGTGGAAAAACTATTAAATGTTCAATATCCATGCCATATGATAGAACAAGGTCAAGAGTGTGATTAAAACAATGGGTTGGTTTATTTACACTCTGACAGAAGCCGATTGAGTCTATTAATGAGGTAAATGCGTTACTAAGGCTGTCATTTGTAACATCCACATGGACATTAAAATCACCTACAATAATTACTTTATCTGATTTAAGAACTAAACTTGATAGAAACTCTGAGAATTCAGATATAAAATCAGAGTACGGTCCAGGAGCGCGGTACACTATAACAAATAGGACTGGCTCCAGTGTTTTCCAGTTTGGGTGAGAAAGACTAAAAATAATGCTTTCAAATGAATTATATGGGGGCATAGTATATACTATATACTGTGTGTGTGTGTGTGTGTGTGTGTGTGTGTGAATGATAAAGTTATTTTTCAATAGACATATTTTTTGTTGTTTTGTGAAAAAAGGGTAGGTGGTGGCAGTGGGGCTCATTGGGTGCTCAGCACCCCTAAAGCTCTGACCCTAGAATCGCCCCTGCTCTGACCCCTCACAGCTGGGTCGATTCCCGCGATTGAGCCACCCCGCCCCCCTTGCTCCCAGCCGACGCTAAACCACGCCCCCTTCACACCACAATGATGTAGGCCTACATCATATTAGATATTACGGTCTCATTGTGCATCCAGTCTCTCCTCCCTGTTAGGCCAGAGCACTTCATCCACATCACACCTGATGTCTTGCCTTTCAAGCCACAGAGGATATATCTTCTGGCATGTCATCGCCCAGGCCCACATTATAGGACACTGTACTGGCTAAGCCTATTGAAAACTAAAACCTCATCATCTACTTGATGTAAAAGTGTGTCTAACGACCACCTAAGGCAAACACAACCCGAGATGGAGACAACGCAGTAAAAAAAGCGTATTGTTTATTCTTTTTACATCAAAAGATATCAAATAACTCTGAGGTATGCAAGTCTTGTCAGGATCATCACACTCAAAACTACTAATGAATAAAATTCAAAGAGCCCACTTTAATGAAACAGAAGTAGAAAACATTGTACTCATGAACTACACAACACATTTCCTATTCAAAACGTTAAATAATTATAGTCATTATCTGTGTACAATATAACCCACATACAGCCTGTATGCTCCCAGTTGGACAGGGCTATGATGATACATGACACCATACATCCAGTCAAATAGTTTCCAGGCCAGAGGTTTCACACTTTTCAATTCTCTCAGCTGAGAAGTGTGACGACGATTCACCACCAGGAGATGGCGGCAGAGCCGCTTGGACCAACGCCATCGCTTCAACTGTCATGAAGGTGCGGATGGAGAAACGCCGTCATTCTGAGTTGTTTGAATGACAGAAACCTGTTCACACGGGATCTTCAGCTTACTCCCCACCCCAAATATTACAAATAAAATAAAACACTACAAAAAGGCCGACCCAGACCCTTGGAAATGGAGGGTAAATTCCTCCCTGACCCAGACCCACGGGCCGGGAGGAGAATTAAACCTCCTTCCGTTATCCTAACAGGAAGTCTTTTAGCCGTTCCTCGACGACGTCATCAGACACTTACATATCCCTCCGCTGATTGGCCACCTATAACATAGATATATATACAACACTGTCTCCTCCGCGTTGCTGGCCAACGGAGTCGAACGTCCGCACATGGCGGCCATCTTACTCCAGGCAGCTCGGTGGGGTCCGCCCTTTATTACGACAGCCCGTTATTACGACAACCCTCCATTACGACATGCCGTCATTACGACATGCCTCTATTTAGACATGCCCCTAATCCGATCTTTTTTGGTACCGCTATTACGACAATTAGGCCTACTTTTCATAGAAAGTGCAATAGAATAATAATAATAGTTATTAATATAGAATAATAACTAGATAGGCCTATGGACAATGATCATTGAAAGTGCAATAGAATAATAGAATAATAATAATAGTTATTAATATAGAATAATAACTAGATAGGCCTATGGACAATGATCATTGAAAGTGCAATAGAATAATAGAATAATAACAATAGTTATTAATATAGAATAATAACTAGATAGGCCTATGGACAATGATCATTGAAAGTGCAATAGAATAATAGAATAATAATAATAGTTATTAATATAGAATAATAACTAGATAGGCCTATGGACAATGATCATTGTAGATTCTGATTCTTGTTTGTCGCCAGTCGAGACAATCTTCAAATGTAGGCCTACCTCTATCATCCCGCCCGCACCCGCAATGAGCTTCCATTTGCATCGCGAGTGCAGACCTCTACTCCAAACAATGTTTTTCCCAATAATTGATATCGGCACACATTTCAGTCAAAAACTAGGTGATTTTGAACCGGCCATGTGAATAAATGTTAGGCCTACACACATTATGTAAAAGACAGGGAGCTCTCCTCATTTTTATTCAGCTCTCAGGGGGAAAAGGTTGAAACTCCATGCATCAAACAAACTCTGTGCGTGCAGGCCAGCAGTCTACTTAAAAATATATAAGAAGAAGCACGAATAAAGCTCTAGGACCTGAAATTTGGACTTGTTCGTTAGAAATCAATTTAATTTGAATTATGGACTGCCTTTGAATAAAGTTTAATCGGACTTTAAGTTGATAGAACAAAGTTTAAAGGTGTAGGCCTACCTTTTTTGCGCTGTGGAAGCCTAATTTAAGAACGGCGAAATAATATTTTTTGAAAAGGATACTCTGATTTTGTTATGAAGATTGTTGCTTTTGGATTTGATATGGATAGGCTAGTCCTACATTAATTAATCGATGGCCAATTGCGCAAAGGCGGGCGGAATTCTTGTATTTGTCACACCCATGCATAAGCTGCGTGTATGCTAAGTCCAGAACATATGGGTATAATCACATTAATTAATTAATTTAAAGTACAATGATAATGACAAATATTAATGGCCTCATGTCGGAATGGCAGGACGTTTGAAAAAAAGTAAAGTGCCGCTACTCAGACAATGGGGAAAAAAAATTGTCGCAGTAGTGGGACGCTTGGAAAATAATATTAATGCCGCCACTCCGACCACTAGACGTCAATGTCTAAGTAGCGGCATGTCGGAATAGCGGCATGTAACCCAGCTCGGTCACCCATAACGTGTTGTAGTGGTACATGTACTTTTAGATAACCATAACTTGCTCAAATTTCATCCGATTTTCAAACGGTTTGGTTTGTTATACACGTCAAAGATGTAGTTATGACACTGCATAATAAAATTTAAAAAAAATAAATAGAATAATGTTCTAAAATAGGTAGATTACAATATTTCCTATTCCAAATAGGCTATAAGAAAGGCTGCATGTTGAAATCCCCCACCCTGTACAGAGATCTTGCCTGCGGTAAGATGCCTGTGGTCGGCCATCTTGCCTGTGGTAAGATGGCCGACCTGTGAGGACGTTCTAGACTCCGCCGTAACACATCTAGTGTTCGATATATATCTATGACCTATAAGTCTGAAGGTTGCGATCGGTCGGGAAGGTTAGCTGTAGCCTGCAGTGGAGAGGTTGCGCACGCAGCCCCGCTCGTCCATCCACCAATCAGTGGTCCGCAACATGTAGGTGGACGACGCGTGGGTGTCGCGCCTTTGATTTGAGCGCCATGTACGCGACAGGGCTCTGCAACCATGGCAACCATGTTGCCAGGTGGCGTTGATGTTGCAGATCATAGACATAATATACGTAGACGCCTCATGACGTGATGGAACGTAACCCAGCATCGCCGCCATATTGTTTGGGTCTCCTCACTCTAGTCTAGCATAGGAGTCAACGGGAGAGCAAGCTATGCCAGTATGTTGTGCAGCTTACGGCGCAGTATTGACACCAGATCGCGTGGGATTACCTTTAACAAGTAAGATTGAACAATAATTCTTATTATTAAAAAATAAAATATATATATTAATTCGTCCTGTATCATAAATAAATCTCTGCCGTTTGTAACAAACCAAACCGTGTGAAAATCCGGTAAAAATTCGGGGAGTTATGCTTATTATTGTAGTTGGGGATACACCTTCCTCCATAGAAATGAATGCACTGGGGGCGCACTGGGGCCCCTTCCAAGATGGCGGCCGCGCTGATACATCAGCTCCAACAGGCAGCGTCAGTCTATGAGGCGTCTACGTATATTATGTCTATGTTGCAGACCCCCCGGCTGTGTTGCTTTCGTGCTGCAGTCGCCCGAGCGCTTCCAGGCCTTTCACCCGAGCATTAAAGGTCCAGTGTGTAGTATTTAGTGGCATCTAGTGGAACGGACTTGGTAGAAATTGAATGTAATATTCATATAAGTATGTTTTCAATTTTCATTAGTGTATCATGACCTGAAAATAATAATCGGATTTTCGTTTGCAAGTCGTTCAAATCTCCATGTTGCACCGCCATGTTTCTACAGTAGCCCAGAATGGACAAACTCTAGAGAAATAAAGCCTTCGCCGTTACATATGGTGGTGGAGACTGAAATAGGTTTGTTCGCCAACATTTAGTAGCTGGCCTGGGAAGGTGCAGTAACCCCGGGTTCAATATGTTTTACAACAATGTCCGCCGGCCAGGGACGTCCCGACATCATAACTGAAAATGACATAAACAGCAGCAAAGCACTACTGTGGTGGTGTATTAAAAGAATCACATCTCTATAGTAGTCTATGGCATCTGAAAGTATTTCTTTTTTAATTAAAGATATTGGATATTTAACAGATATTCAAGCTCTATTCAATGACAGTGATCTGACGCGGGGAACTAAAGACTCGATCACAATTGCGTAATTAAACTGGATACGTCTAATGTTACAAAATGTTCAGAATGGATATAACATTAACATCACTGTTTAGAAGTGTATCCCGCTAGCTCTACAACAGTAAAAAGCAGGTAAATAACTGCGCGGCCAGTAGTGCTCCAGTGTGAATGTAACACACAGACTGTATGTAATACAGACGACTTTCCATATGTGTATATTGGGGAAATTTTGGAAGACTTAAACTAAAAACAAAAAGAGCACACAAGTACTCGTTGAGATTTGGACCGTGTATTTAATTAGTTTTCTGGTATTTACTGCACCCCTAGCACCTACTGGCACCTTACAGGCCAGTAGGGGGGCGGGGTATTCAGTTGGTTGTAATCTGCCACCTCAGCCACTATATTTTACACACTGCACCTTTAAGAAAAAGTATTGAAACGCAGCCTAAGACCTCCCCTCACAGCTGCAGTACATTCAGGCAACCAGCAGGTGCTAGCGATGAAGCACAGCGACGCCTACCAGAGCAAGAGGCCCTGGATAAGATGTGAATAATAATAAGTTGAATAAGTTCAAGTGTCTCATCAGATCATTTATGAGCAGTAGTGGCAAGTATTCAGCACATGAACACATGAAGTGCCATAGGATATGCAGCAAACAATCAGCCAGCGTATTGTCCTGTTCAAGCTGAACGAGACACTATACTTTGTCCCACTATTTAAATCCTGCTGCCGCTGCTGGTTCAAACTCTGGGGTGTTTTTTGACAGTGCTGTATAACTCTGAGGTTTCTCCCGTCTCTGCCTGGTCACGGCCCCTGAAAAGAAGACAGAGGAGATATGAACTTCAGCCACCCTGTAAAGCAGATCCATTGGGTTGATGAAGTCTCAAAACTTAGTCTATTTTCTCTTTAGAAATGCCAACAGCAGCTTACTCAGGGACAGCGTTGGTTATTTTGAACTTGACCACAGAGTAAACGACCTCATCCGTCTGATCTGATTGGACACGGGAGCCAGCCGAACAGCGAGGCACTTCCTGGTTCTCTGAGCGAGAGACGTGGATGCTGGCATAGTGAAGGTCATCCTGCCGTTCTATTGGTTCTCTCAGTGCTGCAGGAGCCGCGTGATTGGTCAGAGCTAAGACGTTGCCATACACAGGAAGTGGCTGACGGGAAGAGAGGACAGAAAATTGCATTTAGAAATCACTATACGCTTTTAGAAGGCAGTCCTGAAGGACATGTTGGTGGTGAACCACATGTCCACCACAAGGTGTGGCTAGTGGTCACACTATGGGGGCCGCTAGACCTGACTTCAAGACTCTCCTTCCTTGAACATAGTCCTCCATCTAATCACTGCTAGGTTTCCTCCAACAGTTGAGCAGTCAGGACATTTTTCAGTCTGTCTTCTCATTCTGCCAGCCTTGATGTCACCCTAGTTTACAAATTTTTTTTGGGCCCATGACCCCATTTATAGCTCTGAAGATGTTTGCAACCCCAATTTTAACTTTTGTGCATCTGCTTCTACACAAATTGTTTTTACCCAATCATCATCTGCCGGTAATATCAATGTCCCAGTGAACATAATGGCATCTCTTTACTCCACTCTAAGTGATTAGTAGTAGTTTGCTTGTGGCTATGAATCATTAGGCAGTCTGTTTCTATCTAATGGTTTGCTAAAATGGTTCATCAAATATCTATAGCTTGTCAGCAACCTCCTGTGACCCCATATGCATATACAGGGTTGTGAACTATTGCCCTTGGTTAGTGTTGACAGAAGGACTATGGTCACATCCCTCCCGTTGCCAGGTGACCTCCTCCTGCGCTGCTGCTGCCATGTCTGCCAGAGGACCAGCGGCTCTACTTTGAGCTCCTCACCCTGTCACAGACACCCCGCAGAAAAAAAAAACCTCTTTTTGGCTGCTTGTATCTGTGATGTTAATCTGTGCGCCTCTACCCAGGGCTGGTGGCCATAGAAGCGGTAGGAAGTTCGATGGACCATAGCTGGGGTAGGACCGTAGATGTACCACTAAGTTGAGTTCTTTGGCTTGAAGCTCAGCTACAGTGGCAGTTATTGTTTGTGCATTTGCATATTGGAGAAAATAGCGAACTCACTATCCATTACCTAATCTTATCTTATCTAACGACCCACTTATCAAAGACAGATCAATTCAACTGACGTTTATGTTCTCAGATTACCACATCATCACACAGTAGACAGGTGTCATGGCAACACTGCCCCAGAGAAAGCCTACAACCCAGACTCTGATAGCGCTGGTGATGATGGAGCACTGGGATGTACAGACTCTCCTAGCGACAGCCCTAGAGCAACAGAGAAGGACACTTGCTAAGGAAACAACTAGAAGTTTTACATGTGGTCTTGTGGTGTGGCCTCAGGGTATTTCCACTGTGTGTAAAATGGCTTCCTGTGTCTCACCTCCTCCGCGATATCTGGTCCCAATGCAGATGCTTTTCTGGAGGCTCTCTTTCTTCTGGTGAAGAGAACAGAGAGATGAAGAAGCAACAGGAGAAGTGAAGGAAAATTAAATGAATGAGAGGAGAATATCTCACCTCATCCAGAGGAAGGTGATGAGGAGGAGTATGATGGTCAGTAAGACAGCAACGCTTCCTATGGTTCCTACAGTTGTGGTCATCTGTTGATATGTCTCTGGAAAGCATAGATCAGATTTCAAACACTGATAACAAACTGTGTGTGTGTGTGTGTGTGTGTGTGTGTGTGTGTGTGTGTGTGTGTGTGTGTGTGTGTGTGTGTGTGTGTGTGTGTGTGTGTGTGTGTGTGTGTGTGTGTGTGTGTGTGTGTGTTTTAAAGCAGCAGTTACCTGTCACATTAATGGACAAAAAGGTGGAATTATGAGGTCCGATTGCATTATGAGCTTGGCAGTAATAATTTCCTCCAAGCTCAGATGTTATATCAGTGATGGTGTAGTTCTGTCCTGATTCTATCACTGAGTCTTCATGTTCCTTGAACCATGTGTAGTTAGCTGCTGGGTTAGCATCACTGCTGCAGCTCAGAGTCACTGAACTGCCCTCCTTTACTCCTCCAGAGGGACTTGATGTCACAGATGTGTGTTTAGGCCCATCTACAGGTCACATAAAAACATGTCAAAACATCATGTAGATGAATATTAATGAGAGTATTAATGATCATGAAAATCACAAAGTTTGTGAGTTTTGTATATTTAATGTATGATGAATGTATATGACTGATGCTGAAGTTTAAGATATTTTGTATGTATAATATGTCAAATATGCGTTTTACTCACATTTTACATTAATGGAGATGGAGGCAGATTTTGTCCCGAACTCATTCTTAGCTTCACAGAGATATTTTCCAGAGTCTGAAGAGTTGACGCGATCAAAGACGAGTTGTTGTCTCTGGTTCATGTCTCTGTAAACTGTATTATCCTTGAACCAGGTGTAGTTAGCTGCTGGGTTAGCATCAGTGCTGCAGCTCAGAGTCACTGAACTGCCCTCCTTTACTCCTCCAGAGGGACTTGATATCACAGATGTGTGTTTAGGCCCATCTACAGGTCACATAAAAACATGTAAAAACATCATGTAGATGAATATTAATGTAAGTATTAACAATCATGAAAATCACAAAGTTTGTGAGTTGTGTATATTTAATGCATGATGAATTTATACAACTGAGGTTGAAGTTTAAGATATGTTGTATCTATAAATGATGAATGTGTTTTACTCACATTTTACATTAATGTAGATGGAGGCAGATTTTGTCCTTAGCTCAGTCTCAACTAGACAGTAATATTGTCCAGAGTCTGAAGACTTGATGGGACCAAAAACGAGCTGTTGTCCCTGGTTCATGTATCTGGAGGAGTCATCTGTATTATCCTTGAACCAGGTGTACTTAGCTGCTGGGTTGGCATCACTGCTGCAGCTCAGAGTCACTGAACTGCCCTCCTCTATTTCACCAGAGGGCCTCACGGTCACTGAGGGGGTCTTTGGAGCATCTGATAACAGTTACATTTCATTCATTATATAAAATACCATCAGTTTGAATCCATTCATACTATCTACATGTAGTTCTCTAACCGGGCCAGGGTTTACGTTAGGCGTGGAGGGTGTGTGTGGAGTGTGTGTTGTTGATGGCTGTTGTTGAGTCAGACTGATTGGACTCTGGCTGGGTGGGGCTGCACACCTGGGGTGCAGAGCAATCATGGCACCCAGGATAAACCAGCCATCAACACACACTCGATGTGTGTGTTGATGGCTGGTTTATTCTGGAGGAGCCATTGTCATGGCAGCTTGAACATCAGCTCAGCAAAGACCACCTGCTCTCCAATAAACATGTTGAACATCTATCCGTGTCCTGTGTCGGAAGGCCCCAAGGAAAGCCACTTAGGTGGCGTGTGGCAGGAGCAACCCTGCCACAGTAGTTTTGCCACCACTCGCTACTGAAGGTTCGGTCATGTGACAAGGTGTGGCAGAGCGGGGATGGTCGCTCCAGAACCGGATCAGAACCGCCCTGAGAAGCCGCCTCACTGACAATCTGGAGCCCATCGGCTACCGGTCTGACGACGACCTAGCCTCTGGGAGCAAGGGCCGGATTATTGACACACTTTCCCGTCTTTTGCTGTCTTGCGAAGGCGTTGACGGTGCGCAGCGTTTTTGTCTGATATTTTATTGGCAGCCGTTTCTCCACACAATACACAAACATTGTGTTTTACACCCGATTGCTTCTTCATTCAACTAAAATACATTGGTTGGGTCATAGTGTTGCTGTTTTATTGCTGTTGAAATGTAGGCTATTATATGGCTATTTAAAACATTTGTCCGGTAGTTGTTCTCTATGGCCGGAAGTCTGGAATATGAACGGCCATATTGGCCATCAGAAAAAAGGTGTAATCTCTGACCCTGGCATGATGTCAGTGCACTGTGGAGTGGACTTACACACTGGAGGAGAGGGGAGATGTTCGTATCCTTCAACAGCACATGAATAGATGTCTTCAGACCCAATATAGAACCAGTAGGACCTTCCTCGTCCTACAAACTGTCCACTCCTGGTCCAGATGTAGGGACCAGCTAGACCACACATACTGTGACATTCCAGGTCTGCCAAGGTAGGATGGGTAGGGTCAGGAAAGGACACTTTCACCTGGAGATCTGGGTGTGACAACAAATGACACAAGTTATTAAAATAATAAATAATAAAACCTTCAAACACACATTCACAAGATGTTGAGCAGACTCATTAGTAATCAAAGTTTACCTGTCACAGATAACGTCACTCCAGGTTCACCAGTATATTTCCCACCTGGTTGGTTTGTTATGAACCGAAACTTGTACTCAGCAGAGTCACTCAGTCTCAGGTCTCTGATCCTCAGGGATTTTCCATTACAGCTGTTGTCTTCACAGCTGTATTCAACACGATCTGCATAGTCTTTATCACTTCGCAGATCAACATATTTATCTCCGTCTCTTTTAGTTAACCACAGTGTTTTCTGGACTGTGGTATCTCGGCCATCTTGTTCTTTAGGGTATGTATAGGTGCAGCTGATCTCAACCGTTGATCCTCTTAAAGCGCAGACATTAGATGTGTAAGTAACTCTCCAGTCACCATATCTCTGCAGGGCTGTGAAAAACAAACATCTCATTGAGAATGAACAAGACACAGAGGTTCAGCTGATGAAATGATCAGAAGATGCATAAAGAGCCAACTCCAGGTGAGTCTATTCCGGGAGGTTTTTGTTTTTATTTGTTATGTTTTTAACAGCTGATCTCGCAGTAAAACCTCTACATCCAGGGACGGACTGGGACTAAGGAGCCGCCGATTAGTTTTGGTGTAAATGACCGCAAGCTCACGTTGATATTACTGTATGTATGTGGCTATTATTTATATATTTATATATTTATATTTATTTATATGGTGATTAGTGCCGCATGTTGTATTACCCTGAATATCCCAAATTAATCTCGCCCTCTATCGTTAATAGTAATCTGATACAGTATGTTTAACTTACTGCTTTATAATGTATCTCAATAGAGAGAACTGTGTTCTATTTTTTAATATAATATCTTTATTGCTCACATTTCCCTTGTTTGCGATCTCTTATGTTCGTTCTATGGGGAAAGCGCAAGGCAGCGGGTCTCGCGATACGCTTCGGTATTTGCGTGGTTCACGTCTTTTATGACCGCGAGATCTGAACGAGGAAGTGTGTGGCAAGTTACCGCAACATAACTAGTGCTGAAATGTGAACTTGAGAAATTAATATTTACAGCTCCTAACGCTAAATGTAGTACCCTTGGTGAAGCGGAACGAGGTATGTACATATTACTATTATTAGTGAAATGGTCACAATGTGTGATTTATGTTTATGGAAGTAAAGGGAACGTTTCTCTCTCTGTTCATATTAACGTCACTGCAAGCTAGCTAGTTAAGCAGCAGTGGATTATTATTCTGCAACGTTATCTGTACAAGTGGATATATGTATTTACTTTGTCATGCTCTCATGTGTTGATCTATTGTAATTGGTGAAGCTATAAACACTGGTGTTATATTTGTTCATATATATTTTGTATATCTGTTGTAGTTTTCACGGTGCTTGAGACGGTGACAATGTGATGAAGAAAATAAAAACCAAAGGCATCGTTTGCAACTGTCTGCGTCTTATCCAAGTCAATGGCTGCTGCATTTGGTATGAATTAATTCATCAATTCAGTTGAATGTGAATTGCTGCGGTATGTGCCAGGCTGGCGGCCGTCCTGGAGCTACCAGGCCGTCCTGGTTCTGTAACTCTCCAGAACTCACAGATGGCCGGTCCACCCCTGTCTACATCTGTTATACTTTTATATACTGGACCGTAGAGCATAGCCTACTGACTTGCATGTAATGAGGACATTGTGACTTTAACTACAGTCAGATTACTTTATTGAAACCGACATATCAACTTCAACTGTTACTAGCTGCTAGCAGTCAGTTATACAGTTTAAGTTAATTTAATAGTTTGAGTTAAATATAAGAAGGATTTACGTTTTTATAAATAAAGAATATTTTTGCTAATTAACATAAATATAATAATAGGAAATATTGCAATCTACCTATTTTAGAACATTATTCTATTTTTATTTTTTTATTTTTTAAGTATGCAGTGTCATAACTACTTATTTGACGTTTATAACAAACCAAACCGTTTGACAATCG
Organism: Merluccius polli; assembly: GCA_030340625.1. Classification (NCBI taxonomy): domain Eukaryota; kingdom Metazoa; phylum Chordata; class Actinopteri; order Gadiformes; family Merlucciidae; genus Merluccius; species Merluccius polli. The sequence goes on along the minus strand of JAOPHQ010001303.1, from coordinate 10,610 downwards.
GATGAAATTTGAGCAAGTTATGGTTATGGTAAAGTACATGTACCACTACAACACAAGTTATGAGTTATGGTTATCTAAAAGTACATGTACCACTACAACACATGTTATGAGTTATGGTTATCTAAAAGTACATGTACCACTACAACACATGTTATGAGTTATGGTTATCTAAAAGTACATGTACCACTACAACACATGTTATGAGTTATGGTTATCTAAAAGTACATGTACCACTACAACACATGTTATGAGTTATGGTTATCTAAAAGTACATGTACCACTACAACACATGTTATGAGTTATGGTTATCTAAAAGTACATGTACCACTACAACACATGTTATGAGTTATGGTTATCTAAAAGTACATGTACCACTACAACACATGTTATGAGTTATGGTTATCTAAAAGTACATGTACCACTACAACACATGTTATGAGTTATGGTTATCTAAAAGTACATGTACCACTACAACACATGTTATGAGTTATGGTTATCTAAAAGTACATGTACCACTACAACACATGTTATGAGTTATGGTTATCTAAAAGTGCATGTACCACTACAACACATGTTATGAGTTATGGTTATCTAAAAGTACATGTACCACTACAACACATGTTATGAGTTATGGTTATCTAAAAGTACATGTACCACTACAACACATGTTATGAGTTATGGTTATCTAAAAGTACATGTACCACTACAACACATGTTATGAGTTATCCATCCATCCATCCATCCATCTTCTTCCGCTTATCTGGGGTCGGGTCGCGGGGGCAGCAGCCTAAGCAGGGAAGCCCAGACTTCCCTTTCCCCAGCTACTTCGGCCAGCTCTTCCTGGGGGATCCCGAGGCGTTCCCAGGCCAGCCGAGAGACATAGTCTCTCCAGCGTGTCCTGGGTCTTCCCCGGGGTCTCCTACCAGTGGGACGTGCCCTGAACACCTCACCAGGGAGGCGTCCGGGAGGCATCCTAACTAGATGCCCGAGCCACCTCATCTGGCTCCTCTCAACGTAGCGGAGGAGTAGCGGGTCTACTCCGAGCTCCTCCCGGATGACCGAGCTTCTCACCCTATCTCTAAGGGAGAGCCCAGCCACCCTGCGGAGGAAGCTCATTTCGGCCGCTTGTACTCGCGATCTCGTTCTTTCGGTCATTACCCAAAGCTCATGACCATAGGTGAGGGCAGGAACGTAGATCGACTGGTAAATCGAGAGCTTTGCCTTTCGGCTCAGCTCCCTCTTCACCACGACGGATCCGTGCAGAGTCTGCATTACTGCAGACGCCGCACCGATCCGCCTGTCGATCTCCCGCTCCATCCTCCCCTCACTCGTGAACAAGACCCCGAGGTACTTGAACTCCTCCACTTGGGGCAGGATCTCATCCCCGACCCGGAGGGTGCACTCCACCCTTTTCCGGTTGAGGACCATGGACTCGGACTTGGAGGTGCTGATTCTCATCCCGACCGCTTCACACTCGGCTGCGAACCTGTCCAGCGAGAGTTGGAGGTCACGGTCTGATGAAGCCATCAGGACCACATCATCCGCAAAAAGCAGAGACCCAATCCTGAGGTCACCAAACCGGACCCCCTCAACGCCCTGGCTGTGCCTAGGAATCCTGTCCATAAAAATTATGAACAGGATCGGTGACAAAGGGCAGCCCTGGCGGAGTCCAACCCTCACTGGAAACAAGTCCGACTTATTACCGGCAATGCGGACCAAGCTCTGACACCGGTCATACAGGGAACGGACAGCCCGTATTAGGGGGTCCGATACCCCATACTCCCGGAGAACCCCCCACAGGACTCCCCGAGGGACACGGTCGAATGCCTTCTCCAAATCCACAAAGCACATGTGGACTGGTTGGGCAAACTCCCATGCACCCTCAAGGATCCTGCAGAGGGTGTAGAGCTGGTCCACTGTTCCACGGCCTGGACGAAAACCACATTGCTCCTCCTGGATCCGAGGTTCGACTATCCGACGGACCCTCCTCTCCAGCACCCCTGAATAGACCTTACCAGGGAGGCTGAGGAGTGTGATCCCCCTATAGTTGGAACACACCCTCCGGTCCCCCTTCTTAAAAAGAGGGACCACCACCCCAGTCTGCCAATCCAGGGGCACTGCCCCCGATGTCCACGCGATGCTGCAGAGTCGTGTCAACCAAGACAGCCCCACAACATCCAGGGCCTTAAGGAACTCCGGGCGGACCTCATCCACCCCCGGGGCCCTGCCACCGAGGAGCTTCTTGACCACCTCGGCAACCTCAGCCCCAGAGATAGGAGGGCCCACACCCGAGTCCCCAGGCCCTGCTTCCTTACCGGAAGGCGTGTCGGTGGGATTGAGGAGGTCTTCGAAGTATTCCTTCCACCGATCCACAACGTCCCGAGTCGAGGTCAGCAGCGCACCGTCTCCACCATACACAGTGTTGACGATGCACTGCTTCCCCCTCCTGAGACGCCGGATGGTGGTCCAGAACCTCTTCGAAGCCGTCCGGAAGTCGTTCTCCATGGCCTCACCGAACTCCTCCCATGTCCGGGTTTTTGCCTCGGTAACCGCCACAGCTGCGCTCCGCTTGGCCTGCCGGTACCTGCCTGCTGCCTCCGGAGTCCCACAGGCCAAAAAGGTCCTATAGGACTCCTTCTTCAGTTTGACGGCATCCCTCACCGCCGGTGTCCACCAGCGGGTTCGGGGATTGCCGCCACGGCAGGCACCGACCACCTTGCGGCCACAGCTCTGGTCGGCCGCCTTAACAATGGAGGCGTGGAACATGGCCCACTCGGACTCAATGTCCCCCGCCTCCCCCGGTACATGGTCAAAGCTCTCCCGGAGGTGGGAGTTGAAGCTCTCTCTGACAGGAGACTCTGCCAGACGTTCCCAGCAGACCCTCACGATACGTTTGGGTCTGCCAGGTCTGACCGGCATTCTCCCCCACCATCGCAGCCAACTCACCACCAGGTGGTGATCAGTTGACAGCTCCGCCCCTCTCTTCGCCCGAGTGTCCAAGACATGCGGCCGCAAGTCCGACGACACGACTACAAAGTCGATCATCGAACTGCGGCCTAGGGTGTCCTGGTGCCAAGTGCACATATGGACACCCTTATGCTTGAACATGGTGTTCGTTATGGACAATCTGTGACGAGCACAGAAGTCCAATAACTGAACACCACTCGGGTTCAGATCGGGGGGGCCGTTCCTCCCAATCACACCCCTCCAGGTCTCACTGTCGCTGCCAACGTGAGCGTTGAAGTCCCCCAGCAGAACGAGGGAATCCCCAGAGGGAGCACTTTCCAGCACCCCCTCCAAGGAGTCCAAAAAGGGTGGATACTCTGAACTGCTGTTTGGACCATAGGCACAAACAACAGTCAGGATCCGTCCCCCCACCCGAAGGCGGAGGGAGGCTACCCTCTCGTCTACCGGGGTAAACTCCAACACACTGGCACCAAGCCGGGGGGCAATAAGTATTGCCACCCCTGCCCGGCGCCTCTCACCAGTGGCAACTCCAGAGTGGAAGAGAGTCCAACCCCTCTCGAGAAGACTGGTTCCAGAGCCCTTGCTATGCGTCGAGGTGAGGCCGACTATATCTAGCCGGAACTTCTCAACCTCGCGCACCAGCTCAGGCTCCTTCCCCACCAGAGAGGTGACGTTCCACGTCCCTAGAGCTAGCTTCTGCAGCCGAGGATCGGACCGCCAAGGTCCCCGCCTTCGGCCGCCGCCCAGCTCGCACTGCACCCGACCCCTTTGGCCCCTCCTGCTGGTGGTGAGCCGGCAGGAAGGGGGTCCCACGTCATCCTTTCGGGCTGTGCCCGGCCGGGCCCCGTGGGTGTAGGCCCGGCCACCAGGCGCTCGCCGCCGAGCCCCACCCCCAGGCCTGGCTCCAGGGGGAGGCCCCGGTGACCCACGTCCGGGCGAGGGACACGTAGAACCATTTGTTGTAGTCATTATCATAACTCATGTTATGAGTTATGGTTATCTAAAAGTACATGTACCACTACAACACATGTTATGAGTTATGGTTATCTAAAAGTACATGTACCACTACAACACATGTTATGGGTGACCGAGCTGCCTGGAGTAAGATGGCCGCCATGTGCGGACGTTCGACTCCGTTGGCCAGCAACGCGGAGGAGACGTCTAGTGTTGTATATATATCTATGGAGGAGACGTCTAGTGTTGTATATATATCTATGGAGGAGACGTCTAGTGTTGTATATATATCTATGGAGGAGACGTCTAGTGTTGTATATATATCTATGGAGGAGACGTCTAGTGTTGTGTATATATATCTATGGAGGAGACGTCTAGTGTTGTATATATATCTATGGAGGAGACGTCTAGTGTTGTATATATATCTATGGAGGAGACGTCTAGTGTTGTATATATATCTATGGAGGAGACGTCTAGTGTTGTATATATATCTATGGAGGAGACGTCTAGTGTTGTATATATATCTATGGAGGAGACGTCTAGTGTTGTATATACAGTATATCTATGCAACGGAGGACAAGGTTGAAGTGATGTTGCTGGAGAGTAATGTTCATAAGTCTGGAATGAAGGGAAGATTTGTAAAGCTGGAAGTTTCCTTTCTTACTCCCCTATGTTCGGTAGTTGTTCTCTATGGCCGGAAGTCTGGAATATTAACGGCCATATTGGCCGTCAGAAAAAAGGTGTAATCTCTGACCCTGGCATGATGTCAGTGCACTGTGGAGTGGACTTACACACTGGAGGAGAGGGGAGATGTTCATATCCTTCAACAGCACATGAAAAGATGTCTTCAGACCTAATATCGACCCTGTAGGACCTTCCTCGTCCTACAGACTGTCCTCTCCTGGTCCAGTTGTAGGGACCAGCTAGACCACACATACTGTGACATTCCAGGTCTGCCAAGGTAGGATGGGTAGGGTCAGGAACGGGCACTTTCACCTGGAGATCTGGGTGTGACAACAAATGACACGTTATTAAAATAAATTAATAATAATAATAACAATAATAATGATCAAAACCTTCAAATACACACATTCACAAGATGTTGAGCAGACTCATTAGTCAAAGTTTACCTGTCACAGATAACGTCACTCCAGGGTCACCAGTATATTTCCCACCTGGTTGGTCTGTTTCAAACCGAAACTTGTACCCAGCAGCAGAGTCACTCAGTCTCAGGTCTCTGATCCTCAGGGTACATTTTCCATAACAGCTGTTCCCGGTACAGCTGTTCTCTCCACAGCTGTATTTAACACGATCTGCATAGTCTGTATCACTTAGCAGATATTTATTTCCATCTGTTTTAGTAAACCACAGTGTTTTCTGGACTGTGGTATATCGGCCATCTTTCACTTTAGGGTATCTATAGGTGCAGCTGATCTCAACCGTTGATCCTCTTAAAGCGCAGACATTACTAGATGTGTAAGTAACTCCCCATTCACCATATCCCTGCAGGGCTGTAAAAAACAAACACGTCATTGAGAATGAACAAGACACAGAGGTTCAGCTGATGAAATGATCAGAAGATGCATAAAGAGCCAACTCCAGGTGAGTCTATTCCGGGAGGTTTTTGTTTTTATTGGTTATGTTTTTAACAGCTGATCTCACAGTAAAACCTCTACATCCAGGGACGGACTGGGACTAAGGAGCCGCCGATTAGTTTTGGTGTAAATGACGGCAAGCTCACGTTGATATTACCTTATGTATGTGGCTATTATTTATATTTTTATATTTTATATTTATTTATAATGGTGATTAGTGCCGCATGTTGTATTAACCTGAAGATCCCAAATTAATCTCGCCCTCTATCGTTAATAGTAATCTGATACAGTATGTTTAACTTACTGCTTTATAATGTACTGTATATCACTAGAGAGAACTGTGTCCTATTTTTTGAAATAATATCTTTATTGCTCACATTTCCCTTGTTTGCGATCTCTTATGTTCATTCTATGGGGAAAGCGCAAGGCAGCGGGTCTCGCGATACGCTGCGGTATTTGCATGGTTCACGTCTCTTATGACCGCGAGATCTGAACGAGGAAGTGTGTGGCAAGTTACCGCAACATAACTAGTGCTGAAATGTGAACTTGAGCAATTAATATTTACAACTCCTAACGCTAAATGTAGTACCCTTGGTGAAGCGGAACGAGGTATGTACATATTACTAGTATTAGTGAAATGGTCACAATGTGTGATTTATGTGTATGCAAGTAAAGGGAACGTTTCTCTCTCTGTTCATATTAACGTCACTGCAAGCTAGCTAGTTAAGCAGCAGTGGATTATTATTCTGCAACGTTATCTATAAAAGTGGATATATGTATTTTCTTTGTCATGCTCTCATGTGTTGATCTAGTGTAATTGGTGAAGCTATAAACACTGGTGTTATATTTGTTCATATATATTTTGTATATCTGTTGTAGTTTTCACGGTGCTTGAGACGGTGACAATGTGATGAAGAAAATAAAAACCAAAGGCACCGTTTGCAACTGTCTGCGTCTTATCCAAGTCAATGGCTGCTGCATTTGGTATGAAGTAATTCATCAATACAGTTGAATGTGAATTGCTGCGGTATGTGCCAGGCTGGCGGCCGTCCTGGAGCTGCCAGGCCGTCCTGGTTCTGTAACTCTCCAGAACTCACAGATGGCCGGTCCACCCCTGTCTACATCTGTTATACTTTTATATACTGGACCGTAGAGCATAGCCTACTGACTTGCATGTAATGAGGACATTGTGACTTTAACTACAGTCACATTACTTTATTGAGACATCAACTTCAACTGTTACTAGCTGCTAGCAGTCAGTTATGCAGTTTACGTTAATTTAATAGTTTGAGTTAAATATAAGAAGGATTTACGTTTTTATAAATAAAAAATATTTTTGCTAAGTAACATAAATATAATGAAGAACATATGGATAGAAGGACTGTCTAATATTTCCATAGCGGAACCAATATTGTGGTGTTACATTGGGGTGGGGTCATTACAGGCAGAACACCTGCCAGGTACAACGGAGCATAGATATACACTCACCGGCCACTTTATTAGGTACACCTTGCTAGTACCGGGTTGGACCCCCTTTTGCCTTCAGAACTGCCTTAATCCTTCGTGGCACAGATTCAACAAGGTACTGGAAACATTCCTCAGAGAGTTTGGTCCATATTGACATGATAGCATCACGCAGTTGCTGCAGATTTGTCGGCTGCACATCCATGATGGGAATCTCCCGTTCCACCACATCCCAAAGGTGCTCTATTGGATTGAGATCTGGTGACTGTGGAGGCCATTTGAGTACAGTGAACTCATTGTCATGTTCAAGAAACCAGTCTGAGATGATTTGCGCTTTATGACATGGCGCGTTATCCTGCTGGAAGTAGCCATCAGAAGATGGGTACACTGTGGTCATAAAGGAATGGACATGGTCAGCAACAATACTCAGGTAGTCTGTGGCTTTGACACGATGCTCAATTGGTACTAATAAGCCCAAAGTGTGCCAGGAAAATATCCCCCACACCATTACACCACCACCACCAGCCTGAACCGTTGATGCAAGGCAGGATGGATCCATGCTTTCATGTTGTTGACGCCAAATTCTGACCCTACCATCCGAATGTCGCAGCAGAAATCGAGACTCATCAGACCAGGCAACGTTTTTCCAATCTTCGATTGTCCAATTTTGGTGAGCCTGTGCGAATTGTAGCCTCAGTTTCCTGTTCTTAGCTGACAGGAGTGGCACCCGGTGTGGTCTTCTGCTGCTGTAGCCCATCCGCCTCAAGGTTCGACGTGTTGTGCGTTCAGAGATGCTCTTCTGCATACCTCTGTTGTAACGAGTGGTTATTTGAGTTACAGTTGCCTTTCTATCAGCTCGAACCAGTCTGGCCATTCTCCTCTGACCTCTAGCATCAACAAGGCATTTGCGCCCACAGAACTGCCGCTCACTGGATATTTTCTCTTTTTCGGACCATTCTCTGTAAACCCTAGAGATGGTTGTGTGTGAAAATCCCAGTAGATCAGTAGTCTCTGAAATACTCAGACCAGCCCGTCTGGCACCAACAACCATGCCACGTTCAAAGTCACTTAAATCACCTTTCTTCCCCATTCTGATGCTCGGTTTGAACTGCAGCAGATCGTCCTGACCATGTCTACATGCCTAAATGCATTGAGTTGCTGCCATGTGATTGGCTGATTAGAAATTTGCGTTAACGAGCAGTTGGACAGGTGTACCTAATAAAGTGGCCAGTGAGTGTATATACAACACTAGACGTCCCCTCCGCGTTGCTGGCCAACGGAGTCGAACGTCCGCACATGGCGGCCATCTTACTCCAGGCAGCTCGGTCACCCATAACGTGTTGTAGTGGTACATGTACTTTTAGATAACCATAACCCATAACGTGTTGTAGTGGTACATGCACTTTTAGATAACCATAACTCATAACATGTGTTGTAGTGGTACATGTACTTTTAGATAACCATAACTCATAACATGTGTTGTAGTGGTACATGTACTTTTAGATAACCATAACTCATAACATGTGTTGTAGTGGTACATGTACTTTTAGATAACCATAACTCATAACATGTGTTGTAGTGGTACATGTACTTTTAGATAACCATAACTTGCTCCAATTACATCCGATTTTCAAACGGTTTGGTTTGTCATAAACGTCAAATATGTAGTTATGACACTGCATACAAAAATAAAAATAGAATAATGTTCTAAAATAGGTAGATTACAATATTTCCTATTCCAAATAGGCTATAAGAAAGGCTGCATGTTGAAATCCCCCACCCTGTACAGAGATCTTGCCTGTGGTAAAATGCCTGTGGTCGGCCGTCTTACCACAGGCAAGATGGCCGACCTGTGAAGACGTTCTAGTCTCCGCCGTAACACGTCTAGTGTTCGATATATCTATGCAACGGAGGACAAGGTTTATGACGTTGCTGTAGAGTAATGTTCATAAGTCTGGAATTAAGGGAAGATTTGTAAAGCAAGATCATTATCCTTACATTTAACAGCTTATAGTCTTCGACGTTAATGGATCATGCAAGATATATTTTGTGTTTGTGAGATATGTTTTAATGGTTATTCTCTATGAGAATGTACGATATATTGCACTGGACTCAATTTATGATTTTGGTCATTTGTTTTACCTAGTTCTCACGGCATGTTTGACAGCATGAATGTTTGACTAAAAATCCCGTGATCAAGAACGCCTTGTGGACGTGAATTCTTAACGAAGGGGAGCTGCACTAGGCCTGCAGCATCCAAGACTGCAGACTGATTCAACAACTCGGAAAACATGTTGCTTACATGCAATGAACAATAACGTATGACTGCATTTGGTAAACATTTTAAAATAAGTCCTTACGCTATTTTAACAAATGAACAATAATAAACAATAATATATTACACATAACGCTGTATCTAGGGTTGTTATGTTTAATATATTATTGTTTATTATTGTTCTAGCAGGGAGACTTAAAATGTTTAAGATAGGAAACCTGATGGCGTCTGATCTGAATTCAGACTTGAAATACCTGGACGCTGTATGCAAAAAGCAACTAAATGAACCCTTCAATGTTGTCAATAATTAAGGTTCAGATTGAAATGGCCAACAATCTGTATTGTAATCTCAAATGCAAATGTTCTCAAGTATTGAGTATCACATTGTGATTTAAAGAATGACTTTTACTGCAAGAGGCTGTATAAACCTGCATTGATGTGGTATCTCCCAAAGACTAATGAACCACAACTCAAGTCTATAAAGTGAACCTTTCTCTATTCTGTTGGTCTTCTTAACCAAACACAGCATTGTAGAGGTTGATTCTTTAATGTCACATCTATTTACAACATGCTGTGGTTTCACCCTCTCCTCCTTCCAGTTGCTTGGTTGTCATGTTACTCATTGAAACAGTTCAATGTTAAACAACTAAACAACAGTTATCCACTAAATGTTCAGAGTGTAAATGTACCAACCTGGTACTGACAGAAGGAAAGCTAGAAATCCTCTTGCTGCTGATGTCCAATTCATAGTTAGTCCTCTCCTCTCTCACCTGTTGTTATAGGGGGATATTTAAACACACCTGCAGATAAAAACATACAAATAAAAAAGTACATAAAAGGAGAAATGCATCAGTTTGTAAAACTCCAATGTAAAACAATGTTAATGGTATTTCCTCCTTATCACATTCATTCTCACCTCCCGGCTTGATGTTAAGCAGTGAATAAAAGTTAAGAAAATGCGTCTTACTGTGGAAGAGGAAGCTGGTCTGACTTATAGAGTCTGTCTGCCAGTTCATACATTTAGTTGAACACACAACACAAGTATTTCCTTCCTCTTTATATAATGAATATGCAGCAGTGCATCTCTGCCCTCTGCAGTAGTTCTGTTAATACAGCATAGAATCACCTTTTTAGGTCATAATGAACTGCACTAAGTTTCTTCTTGTTTTACCTTCTGCTTTAATATTATCTTTTGTATTAATCTTCTCGCCTTCTGCATCTCTCTCTCTCTCTCTCTCTCTCTCTCTCTCTCTCTCTCTCTCTCTCTCTCTCTCTCTCTCTCTCTCTCTCTCTCTCTCTCTCTCTCTCTCTCTCTCTCTCTCTCTCTCTCTCTCTCTCTCTCTCTCACCACATTT